>VWZF01007168.1:13143-455084 GCA_013396755.1 Sclerurus mexicanus | reverse complement strand
TTTTTTTTTTTTTTTTGGATAAGGGAATATTGGATCCCAAGTTCATGGATCAGTTGCTCGAAAGCCTTACTTAGAGTCCAAAAGAACAGTGAGTAGTGTTTGGGATAGCAGCTTTACCAAAAGAAACAGTATGTTCATTTTGCTTGCGTTCATGTAGTTTCTGGATGTGGGCCACATCCAGTCCAGTTGAGGACTGCTGCTCTGGGATATACAGACTTCCACCCAGACCACTCAGACTTTTGAGTTCCCTGTGCTTCAAGACAGGCAAAAGAAAATAATAATGATTATTTTTTATTTCTAAAAAATGGGAAGAACCCCCTATACATGCATTTTAAATCTGTATCACACCAAAGGCCAGTGGATAGGCAAGCAGTTTGGCTACATTTATTGAATAAGCTGGCACACAGTTAATAAATTTTACTGAGAACATAAAATATCCGTATGTTATAGACTGCTACGTTACATAAATCACATGATGGGGCAGAGCTCTCTGCTATATTTAATTAGATATTATTTAGGCTCTCTTCTATCATTACAATGGCAAGATCCCAAAATGGTCGATTCTTTGATTTAAATATCATCTTTTAGAGAATCCACTGTAACTTTACTGAATTGCTGATAGATAAAAGAGTCTATTAGAAAGCATGTAGAGTTGATTAATAGTGTCTGATAAGTAACTTTTTCTTGGTATTAAGCTGGAAATTGATTGCAGATCCTGCTTACCAGTCCAGTCACATCGAAAGGCTCTTGAACAGCATCATGCAGGAGTAGGCATTTATAAGAGGATGGTTGCTTGAATGTGCTCAGGATTCTCTTCAGCAAAGACAGAACTGGGTGTTAGGCAGAAATTGAGGAAGCTTTGTTTATCATGCCATTTAAAAAAACCTAACTTTCCTATTACACCTAAAAGAAACTCTGTGAAGCCAAGAGCAGGTGAAGCACATCAGTTCCTTTACTGCAATGTGATTTATTCTAAGAAGACTTGGCACTAATTGAATACTTTGCATTCTTTCTAAGGTAAATAGGTTATGTTTATACTGCTCCTGCATGATTTTCTACTTTTGGGGTGGGAAGGGATACCAAGAATAAGGCTAAGTCCATCACTACAGTGAGTAGAGCGCTACTGAGGAAAACATTTTAGCTGTGAAAGTCAGGCTGAGTGGTTACAAGCACCACGCTTCGGTCACAGCTTAATAAATGTAATGGAGAGGCTGTTCACATGGCAAGTAATTCTTTCTGTGCCAAACAAAGGATTTTCAAATCTAAGTATTTTAATACTGATCTTAATGCTGCAATTTGAGAGGGATTTAAACTAAGCTAGCCCCTTCTGTGGCTAAGAAGTATTTCTTCTTAAAATTGGAATATCAGTAGACAATACATAATAACTTGATTGCTGAAGAGGGCATGTGTAAAAAATGCATTGATCTGTGGTTCAGACCCCATGACTTCAGCTGCGCTATAATATTTGTGTCACTGATTTCATATGGGATTCAGTTCAGCTGTATAAATACTAATAAATTATTATTTCTAATTCAACATAATAGATTTAAATAATATGCATTGTTGGTAGCAGAAAATCTTCCTTTATAGTGAAGTCATTAGGTATAACAGCACAGTGCATTGCTGAAAGGGTCAGTGCTTCAGATTCTGGTCTGATTTCTGGTAGCGAACATTAATTTAGCTTTTTGAACTAAATGAAACTGCACCAATTTACATCATCCATGTATGTCAGTCTCTAAGTGCCACAGCATTTGCTTCTCATTGCATGCCATTTCACATATCTTTGTTAGTACTGTGATTATGTTTAGCTAGCCAGCTTTAAAAGTGTCATGCAATAGCACAACAAAGTGCTGTGTTGTACAAAGTGTTGTGTTGTACAGCCTTTATTTTTAAAAAAAAGGCTTTTTGATTTATTTAATGAATGCTAATCTATTTAACAGTTCACTGAAGTTGTTGAAATGTAAAAAAAAAATATATATTTCAGGACAATTTCAGGTGTCTAAATTAGAATTAATTGTAGTTGTGAAGAGGGGCTATATATCTTTAGAACAGATCAGGATTGGAACTGAAGTGTCACAGTATCCAAACTAAACATAGTGTATAATTTCAGAGGGTTTTTTTACCCTTTTTCCTTTAGTGAGATCAAGGTGCTTAGAATATTGTTTGGGTAGGAGTCTCAAGCAGATACATCGTCAGAATCTCAGACTACCATTTTTCCAGATGCTTTAAGTCCTCTACATTTTGTTTCAATGCTGTAAAGACCATAGTTTTACAAATACATAGATGTTTATTTATTCATTGTTTAAAATATCATAAAAATCAATATAAATGTTTACCTAAAGATAAGCATGTGCCTTAGCATTTGAAAATTTGTAATTTCAAGCATCATGCACCATCATTCTGTGTCGCTTTACTTGAGATGCTTACTGCATTAAGCAATGTCAGCAATTTGGATGTGTGTGTTTGCCTTTAATGAAGAGATACTTTGCAAAACACACTATTCCCAGGGTACAGGACTACTACTTACTTCTCTGAATCACAATGGCAAATCAGCAAATATTTATATCACATGAAAAGTCAAAATGCGACACGTCTGAGCAGAGAGGTGAACTTTTCTACAGTGCCTGTGAGAACATGTATGCAGGCATTCATCTTCACGTTCTGGAAGTGACCTGTGCCCCAGGTTAGACAGGAGCATAATCATCCCCACGTAATGTGAGTTACCATGTGAGGTGCATTTTTTTAAGACGACTAGTCTCTCAATTTAAGTGCCAGAGCAAGTGACTAAATTGAGTAACAAAGCCATAAGAAACAGAAGTAAAGAGGAAACTGAAAATAGGTATGGCAAAAAAGTTCCTGCATACAGTAAAGTTACTTGGGCTCAAATCATCTGCATGAGATGGAAGAAAATGCCTGTAACAATCACATTCTTTCCCTCTGTTTATGTTCCATCATACTTCTTGTGCTCTTCATGTTGTTCAGGAGCTGGTGCTTGTAGTGTCACAAATATTCCTTCTCTCATCTTCACAGTGAGAACCAGTGACAATTTAAAGCAAACATTTCCTCTTTACTCAGAAATCTCTTGTTTTTACAGGAAGGATCAAGCTCGTAATTTGTGTTGTGATGAAGTTAGCATCTCTCCAGTTGCAAGTAAATTGCTACAATTTGTTTGGCAGCAATGACTCTTTCTTTTGGTTCAGGGTGGACCCAGTCAGTGAAGCAGTTCTACACTAGCAAGCATCCTTGAAAGATTTTTTTTTTTTGTGTTGGTTACAATGGTAATGACTTCCTTTGTCCTGTACTACTTAATAACCAATGCAATGTCATAAAAGGTTCATTGGCTTTGATATTTTAGTGTTTCATAAAGGTTTTTGTATTGTGTGCTTATACAGAAAATGCAGACCTTAAAACTATATATATACTGACAATCAAGTTTATTCTAGTAATTCTTGTCCAGAATATACCATTAAGTACATAATGAAATAAACAATAACTTGGTAAGCTTTTCCAGTTTTTTCCAGGGAGACATTGCCAGTGTGTTATCTGGTGCAGTATATTCCATGCCAATCACAGTGATCTTACCAAATCACTGTACATAACTGTAATTGTCATACACTGAATTGAGAACCACATAAAATAATCTTCAAATATGATATGGCATGAAATATAAACTATTATGCACATTGGTTCAAAAGGTAACCTGTCTCCCTATCCACAAATCTTTCCTCATGTTATCAAACTGCCTCCTGACTAGCATACTCAAACCCAGTTGTGGTTGAGAACAGGTTTTCCATATATCTTCTGATATTTGAATGGGCCTCATACACCAGCTCAGTGTGGCAGTTTGTGCTGTTTTTCTCATACATGAAAAAGGAAAGGATGGACAGACTTGCTGCACATGTTGCCCTTTAGGAGGCTCTCTGATAGCTTTGCTTTTGAGTCTGGCTGTAGCCAAGTTGTCAGTTTACATCTGCCTAATAAAGTTGTGGATTTTAGTAGCTGTTTTTTCCTGGAGGTTTTCTTTGCAGCTGTAACTGTTGTTTCTATTGGCAATGCTCAGTTAAGACAGAGTAGTTGGCATACTTTGAATGGTAGAGCTTAATTCTGAGGATTGAGTTGACAGAAACTTTGGGCAGTTCAACAAGAGAAGCACATATTTTCATGCCTGAGGTGGACTAACCCTGTACATTGGTACAGGGTGGGAACTGATTGACTTGAGCTGCAACCCTGCTGAAGAGTTTGCAGGGGTTACAGCGGACACAAATTTGAATGGAAGCCAGCGCTACATGCTGATGCTGAATCAGGCAAACCACATATATATGGAGGGAGGTGTATGGCCAGCAGACTAAGGTAACTCAGTACCTTCTGCTACCTCATGAAGGTACCTCATGAAGCTGCACCTGCAAGTATCTATTTAGTCTTGGTCCCCCACTGTAAGATGGACATGGAGGAAGTGGAGTGAGGGCAGCAGAAGGCTACCAGTATAACTAACAGAAATGGCAAAACTGAAGTCTTCTCAGTAGTAGCAGTAGGAACAAGGGACTATGGTAACCAAAAAAAATCAAAGCATTTTTGATACAAGACAGTGCAGCACTGAAACAGTTTACCCAGATAACATGTAGAGGTTTTCAAGACTGCTAGACAAAACAAGGTTATCTGATCTAATGTTGGTGACTGACCCCCTGCACCAAGTGGTATTCTGTGATCCACAGAATTTCCTTCAAAAGCATGTCGATAACCCTCCTGGATTTGAGTTGAGCTCTCTCAAGGTGCTAAAGAAGTTCTGCCTCTTAATCTATTGTTGGTTCCCCTTCTCAGTAGGCCACCACAGAGCAGAGATCTGCCTGGTTCTAAAACTGGGACTCAATGTTGCATGCCTTAGAGATGAGCACCTTGTAACACTTCAGTCCCAAAGCCTCAAGCTTTACTGAGAATATTGCTTATATTTAAGACTCCAAGAGTTCCCACCGAACCCTTGCAAAGGCTTTGGCTCTTAATACCTTGAAGTCATATAAAGAGAACATGCTACATGCATTTCCCAAGAGATTTCTTTTCATTTAGTGAGAAAATAAGCATTTTGGCAAAAGATTCACCAGAGTAACATAAAACCAAGGCAGAAGCATTTCACTAAAGCACCCACCACATAACAACCCTCACAACACTAAGTAAAATACAACCCATCAATTTTAAGTTACCCACAAGAGATTAAGGAAAGAGTAAAGAAAGAAAGAGTAAAGAAAGAAATTAGAATAAGAGAATTGCATAGCTACCACCAAAAGGTCCTCCGGAAGTTGGAACTTTACATGGCAATGGCAGATCCTGAGAGAAAAAGCAGGATGAAACCTATATGTTCCTGTATTTACATGTTTTGGCTACTGTGGCCACCCCTCCCAGGTGGGATGCCTGGCTCAACTGACCACTTGGGGCCAGAGTGAGGAGTGCTGTAGCTAATCAGAGGCTCCAGGGGCCTGGTGTGGGTGGGCTACCAGGTGGGCCTTTTTGGATTGGCAGCTCTGCCACATGGCTCCTGTGTGCTCTGCCAGGTGGGTTCCAATACTGCCTGGGAAGTTCAGGCCATGTACATTCCATAGTGCCATGCGGCTTCAGCTTGGCCCCTTGCCCCCACATACACAGAGCTTGTTCTGACCCAATAATAAAATAATTCAATGAGATCTGAATCCAGCCTCTTACACACCTGAAGGATTAATTCAGGGAGTTTGTCTTGTCTGCATCTATACTATGTTGTTTAATCTAGGCTTAAACTAATAAGGTTGCTGAGCTGCAGCTGTTACATCCACAGTCAGATACTGATCTCATCTGGGATGTATCAGGTTCCAGATATGCTGAGAGAAGAAACTCCATTGGCAATTCATTACTTTTCAGCTCAGAACAGTGCCCAAATGGGTTGAGTCCTTTTCTCAGTCAGCCTGAATTATTTGACCTTGGCCACACACTGGAAAACTGCTTCCCGAGGACAGTTCTGGCAGTCAAGCACTGTTCTTCATGGAACAAGTAGACAGACACTCATACCAACTGAAAGTTATCCCAGTGGAGAGGCATAGGACACTAAACCAGGCATATCTCGGTTTAATGTCCTCTGGAATCTGGCTGTGTGAGCTCATCTTTGCTGTGCTCTATTTGACCAAGACATTAAGCTAATTTGTTTCATTTCTCACCCTGGATGAGGAGAGCACCGTGATGACAAAGATGAGGAAAAGCAAAGATACTGTTATACTCTGTGGTCAGCAAACAATGCTGATTTACAGCTAAGACTAGGACAACAGCCACAATTCTCATCCTCAGTTGAGCTTTCCAGATAAAGACCACAAGTTCAGTTGTAGCCTCTTGGAGTCCAAGTGCTTTGCTGCTCCTTCTTCCCTTTGTAAAGGAGAGGGAATGAACAGACCAGAGGCAGCTCCCAGCTGCACTGTCAAACACAGTTCAACACAGCAAGCTGGTTTTCCCTCTGTGGCTGTGAGCCTGGCTGGCAGGCATTACACTCACATTTAGCAGTGTTAGAATATAAGCTTAGAGTGCTAGAAACCAAAAGTACTGCATAGGCTAAAGGCATGGCTACTGAAATATTTTATACAAAGCAGAGCATTTCTAATAGGGAAGATTTGCATTTTGCTTATTCCCCAGTCCTATCATGAGAGAAAGAAGATGCAGTTGCAAACTACCTCAGGCTGAGGATGGTCTGAGTGCAACTCTTATATGATTAAATGCTCTGAACATTGGGATTGAAGCAGAGAATAAAGTTACATCTTCTGCAGCTTTATGGAGCTACCCTTTCATCTCCTTGTCTCTTTCAACAGGGAAATACAAGAAATAAAACTTATCATTTTTGCTATGACACGAAACATATCATTTAAGGTCAAATGGAAAATTTTATTTTATACAGAAGGAGTTGTTGGCTTTTGACATACAGGAAGAAAGGCTTGTGTTTTGGCTTAATGCAAGCCAATACTTGTTTCCAGTTTTTAGTTTGACAGCCCATTTTCTTCTAACTGGAAGGACATGCTAAGAAAGGAACAGAAATTGTAGGGAGAGGTTAGCCTATGTTAAAAGAAATTGACTGAACTTGACTTTTAGAATTATATTCTATGTCTGCTTCTGTGGAGTTTCAGATCAAGACACTCCAGGCACTTTTTGGATAAATGTCTACTCCTCAATTTTGGGAAGTCTGATTTGAGACCTTGAGTTTTAATTCATAGTGAATACATATAATATCTAATATGTATTATATTAGATATTATTTTATTATATGTAATTTATAGTATAGGATACTATAACAAATAATATAACAAATTATTATATAATATTATAGGCATGCAGACCTAGGATTATAACTTTGATAATATTTTATTATGGTTGTCATGGGTTTCATAACAGGCCCCTGAAAAGTAACTAGCAGCACATAGTCTCCTACAGTCTTCATTCTCAGTGGAAAAGAGAACACACTGGAAAAGAACATCAGTGTTATTGCAATGTCAGTAAAAATACCATATATAATGGTAACTACAAAAGAGGAGTCTGACGATGAATGTTAGGAGTAACTGATTCAAAGACACATTTGTGATTGGTTTTCACATTAAGATTTCAATATCTGACAGATTCAATAGAAGAATAATTTTTGATGGCTCTATACAATGAAAAAGTTAAAAAATAATAATAATAAAAAAGATATACATGTAGTTAGGAATCTGAAATTACTTTGGTGTTTTTGATAGTTTCCTGAGTACCCACGGCATGCTAATGAACTCTTTATAATTACGATATGATGATTTTTATTGTCACCAAATACAGGAATTTATCGTAAAGCAAGATGAAAATGAAGAAAAAAGAAGCATGAGCATCAGACTGGCTTTGCTCTTCATAATAGTTTCTTGTTTGTAAGCAAATGCAAGTTACTTGAATTACATTGAAATATTTAGGTACTTTTTCCATCTCACATTTGAACTTTTAGACCTCTTTCTATTCACACTTTTTCAGATGAACTATACTTAAAAAAATTGCATCAATGATTTAATGGGATTTAGTTACATTTTGTTTTCAAAAAGTAAATGACAATGACATATACTCTCTATAGTCAGCATTGGTCAATTAGGAGGAGCTGACATGATAGATTTACACATGGTTAGCACAACCAAATAATTGGAGGTTTTATGGCACATTTGAAAGCATGATCTAAATTTGTCTCTCTTCAATTTCTTACAGGCTGTTTCCAGCTATGTAATGTTTTTCGGACCCATGAGATGGAAATTGAGCAGTGCTTGCTGGAATCCCTCCCTCTTGGCCAACGGCAGCGGCTGGTGAAGCGGATGCGCTGTGACCAAATAAAGGCATATTATGAACGAGAAAAAGCTTTTCAGAAACGGGAGGGCTATGTGAAAAAGCTGAAACATGGAAAGAATCATCGAGTTCGTTTTAATCTTTCTGATATGATACAGGATGCAATCATACGTCATGACGATAAAGAAGGTATGTAGTAATGTTGAACTATTTTTCCTTTTGCACAGTAAAAGTTTCAGTGGAAAAGCTTCCTTGTTCTCCTCACCTATCCTTAGGTAAAATGCAATAAAGTGATCGCCTCAGTAGAATACGCAGGCATGTATTGCACACAACATGTTATAGCTTGTTACTTAAATTAATGAGTTGCAGAGAATAAACCTCCAGAAGCCTAATTAATTTATTTTGAGGTTAATATATGTATAAACTAACATATTTCAAAACAATTAAGGACTATAATTCCATAATTATGTGTGGCCTCTCATATACCTACATGAGCCATAGAATTTAACACACAGTACTTTGAAAATTAGGTTCTCATTTTTAGTGAAAACCTAGAGTGATGGATGCTGTTATTAATGATGCTGGCCTGTCTAAAGCTGGGAGGTGGTGTTGACCCATAGTCAAACCAGGTAGTGAGTCATCTATCTCTTTGTGAAAAGAGGTTTATGTCCTTTTGAAATACGTATCCACACTTTAAGGGTTCTTTTTTTAGTTTCCTGGCATTGTTTGAATCCCTGGTCCAGCTCATAGTAATGTGGGGAATTTGTAATTTACTCCTCAGAAGTGAACCAAACCTTACAGTAAGGATCTCCCAAATTTTAGAAGTCCTCACAAATCCCCAAACTGTTGTGTGGGAGGGATCTAGGAGAAGAACTGATGCAATGTTGTTAGCAACCACTTTGCAAACACATTTCATGGCAGTTCTTTGTAAAACATTTGCACAAAATTACCTGAATAAAGGAAACTCTGAGATAGACATACATCATGCAAATGAGCTGACAAGTTTCTCCTATTTTTTGTCAGTTTGTTTAGGTGTGCCTTTTTTACAGAATAACAGAATAAACCAAGTTGGAAGGCACCCACAAGGATCACTGATTCCTGCTCTTGGCCCTGCATGGGACCATCCCCAAGAGTTACACCATGTGCCTAAGAGTATTGTCCAAACACTTCTTGAACTCTGCCAGGTTTGGTGCTGTGACCACTTCCCTGGGGAGCCTGTTCCAGTGCCCAACCACCCTCTGGGTGAAGAACCTTTTTCTAATATCCAACCTAAACCTCCCCTGACACTACTTCAGGTCATTCCCTTGGGTCCTGTCACTGGTCACCACAGAGAAGAGATCAGTGCCTGCCCCTCTTTTTACCCTCACAAGGAAGTTGTAACTGCAATGAGGTCTCCCCTCAGTCTCCTCTTCTCTAGGCTGAACAAATCAAGTGACCTCAGCTGCTCCTCATGCGGCTTCCCCTCAAGGCCCTTCACCATCTTCGTTGCCCTTCTTTGCACACTCTCTAATAGCTGAATGTCTTTCTTGTATTGTGGTGCCCAAAACTGCACACAATATTCAAGGTGAGGCCACTCTACTGCAGAGCAGAGTGGGACAATCCTCCCCCTTGGCCAGCTGGTGATGCTGTGCCTGATGCCCTGCAGGACACGGTGGGCCCTCATGGCTGCCAGGGCACTGCTGACTCATATTCAACTCACTCCTGAATCTTCATTTTAGTGTGCATTTTTTCCTAATATCACTGAGGTATAGTCCTACATGTTTAGATCTTTACAGGAAATTGATCAAAAAGTGGTTCTTTTCAAATGAGTGCCAAGAGCATAATTTATAACAAAGTCACAAATAAAATTCACAACCTTTCATTCACCTCTCCTAGTATGCATGGGGATTATAAGCAAAGGTACTCCCCCTCCATCTTCCCGTAGCTCCTAACTTTCTCTAAAAACCAAGCAAAATACTAAGTATGACTTTTAGCATTCTGTAAAAGTCAGATGCCTGAGGCTATTTTTGATATTCATGCTGAAGAAATGTAGTTTGCTTATTACAGTGGTGGTGGGGCATCGACAGTCTTTTGTGTTGCCTATACTGGGCCTTGAGCTGCACCTGAATCAGAATATGAAGTTCAGCAGCTGCTGAGACTGAGTAACATAAGCATAAAGGGAAGATACCTCAGGCAGAGGATGGTAAGGTCAGGAAAAAACAGGAATGGTGTCCTGCACTTGAAACAGATAAAATAGATCCCAGAAGCAAGGAGCTCAAATAGCCCACAGGTAAGCCAGTAGCAGTAACAACATTATCCTCGATTTGTGGTCTTTCCCAAGGCTATGGAAAGTGTGATTGTTGTCTTCAAACAGTTTGGGGACCTGCAAGTGCCTGTCTGTTGTGTTTTTAGCCAAATGTTCCCAGAGCCTGTTTGATTTGAGATGAAAAATGCTCTATTAAGAACTGTTACTCTGTGAGCCAATAAAAACAAAATTATGAAAAAAAAAAAGGCTGAAACTCATAGATGTGAAAGGTGTTTTCCTACCAGTGTTGTGGAGTGGAGCATCTAATCATGACTCTTTACTGAATATATCTACGTTAGGATTTCTCTTCAAACTAGACCTATAGTTTTGTAGCGAATATCACATCCATTTACTGTCTTTGATCTTGTTTTATGGAGCATGTAAAGTAGATTTCTTTCAGGGAAAATTGGACTGGAAGATGTGGTCTGGAAGTGCATCTAGTGCTTCAAAACAGTAATGAGTTTTCAATCTGTAAGGCTAGGCTAGACATAGCCTGAAGTAGTCCCACCAAAGGTATAGCTGGGGAAGTTGAGCTTTTACCACCACCCATTTCCCTTTTCTGTTTATTAATATTTCACAATAGGATCACCAATTGACAGTATTTCCAAATAGGCTTTGTTTGAATATAGGGAAGCAAATTCAGTAATAAGTATTTTAACAACGCTTCTCTTTGTAAAAGCTGGGCATTGAACAAGGTAATTCAGTGCAAGTAAGTAGCAGAGAAGTACTTTTGCATGATTTAGTAATAATAATGTAATGACAGGATAAAAGACCTGCTATATGAAGATAAGTTGTTATCCTGTGAAAAATGGAATGCAGATTGATCTGAATATTTTATATTTTGGAAGAAATGCTGAAAGCAATGAAGAGGAGAACTTAGCACATCTTCAAAAATTCAGTTTTGTTTACTCAACATTGATAATCATCAGCAGGGTATTTTAACACAGTTCCAATGTCTTTACTTTTTCAGAAATAATACAGTTTTCAAAGTAGACTCTTGATTTATACTGAGATATCTAATAGCAAGTGTGTAAAGGTGTGGTACAGCATATTCGGTATTCAATTAGCTTTAGTCAACTAAATTCTGTCAGGCAACACCTTTCCTTGTGAGTTTGAAATGCGATGGTTTTGAAGAGAGAATTCCACTCAATTCAATACTGTAACTTATCTGGCTGTGAGGAAGTTGATCCTGCCATTCAGGATGTATAGGCAGGCTGTGGTGTCCAAGAAGAGGACTGTGCAGTCTGGATACTTTAAATTAAATAACTGGATACACATAGATGGATTCAATTTTGTGATGAGACTGTAAATGTTTTTGTGGCCCTTGGGTTCAAAGTACATACAAGTCCTCAAGCTTCACAGCTTTCAGGGTGTAGGGTTTCTGTAAAATAAAACTGAATATCTCAGGGCTAAAATTCTGGGATACATACAATTTTCTTCCAGTTTTACACTTGGAAGAGTGTATAGAGCAACAGTACTATGAAGGAGTAGATTTATCATGGATAAGCAACAAACCCAAGAGGATTTGTAGAGAGTGATTAAAAAAGAGATGAAGAACTGTGAGAGTGATACAACAGTGCTCACATCTGAACATGTTTGAATGCAACTTTCAGCAAGAAAGCATAACCATTTGATAGGTGTAAAAGGCAGCTAAAGAGGGATGTTTTACAGTTCTATGAAGGAAATGACAAAAAAAACCCAACAAAAAACTGTAGTATAGAAAGTGGAAAGAGGACATAACAGTAGAATAGTATAAAAGCTTCCCAAGTGAAGTCCAGAGGCTCATTTCTTCTGGAGTATCATAAACTATATAGACTGAACAGCGCATTTTGAAATGGTGAGTAGTAGTCTGGTTTGGTAGGTGAGATAAATTAGATACCATGAATATATATATATATATGAATTTATAACGTGGGTAGTGCAGAGACATTTTGCACCTGAGTCTGATCAGAATTTCAGTCTTACGAATTCATTGTCTTTTTTATTAATGAAAAATGTTATATATCTTCTCCAAAATTACTATAGCAGCTGCTACTGTGCACAAAATGCATTGCTGATACTGCATGCTAATAGGTGTGATCAGTAGTTCGCATTAAAATTAATTTTAGAATGGGCTTTTAGAAATTTTTCTGTCCTGCTGTGTCTCAAATTTAGAAAATAAATATATGCTAATTATATTTCTCATGAAGTTAAAAACTAGTGAAATATTATATTTTTGCTCTTTTTGGACACATTTAAAATTATTAATTGTATTTTTTACTTATTATTCCTGTTACTTAGTATTTTTTCTGACCTGTGGAGATGGAAGGGGAATTCTCCTTCTCCTTCTCCTTGCAGCTTCCTGCAATTTCTCTGTTTTAAAATCAATATGTTTTTGGTGCAGTTGGTGGGCCACATTCACTCACATTACTAACAGTGACCATTTTGATAGATTCTACAACTATAATTCTCAGTCATGACAAGTATAGAAGCAGAAGCTGATGAATAAGTGAATGCACAGTGTTCTAATTCTGATTGTTATACATCTCTACTGCTAGCAAGGGAATAGTTGTAGTTCATTCTCCTTTAAATCCTATATAGCTTTCTTCTTGTGAGATGTTAAATCCCTAATAATAACAGACAATAGGACTTCTGTCCTGCTGATATTAGTCGTATAATTGTACTGCAATCTGGGAGATGTAGCCAAGCAGGCTTCTGCATCCCATTCTTTCCTGCTGTGAAATAGGCATGCTTGCACATACACATGGCATTAGTGGACTCAGATCTTCTCTGATACACATACTCTGGTGTATGCTGAGCCTGCACATCAGCTGAGACTCATCTACAAGCAATTAGGAAAGGAACTAAGCAATCAGGAAATAAACTGAGTGAATCTCAGCCCAAGTTTCTGCTTCAAATACAAGGTAGTTGAGTGGAGCTCAGTGTTTTGGCCTCTTGAGAATAAGGGGTATGCATTCTACCTGAAGAAAAGATGGGGTTCTTGGCACTGACAACAGAGGAAAACACTGCCTGCTTTTAAAGAGGTGATTTTTTTGAGGGTGAACTGATAAGCTTGCTTTAGTGAAAAGAACAGCTAAAAGTGAATGTGACAGTCCTGTACCTGAAATCTAATACAGGGGGGGAAACTAAAACACTGGCTTTAGTTTCTGTCATCTTTTGCTATATTCTATTACCAACCATTTCAGTCATCCTGCAGCATTACTCAAAATACAGGACAGTCAGAAATTATTTATAAGTGGTGTCTTTTGTTATAAAAACTCTTAAGTTGTATTGTAGTCATAATATATACCATAGAGTCTACCATGCTGTTTGGTCATGGTAGGTCAGGGTAGAAAGTCCAGAGAGCCATCAAGTTCAGTCTTGAGACAGAGGTACTCCTGTGAAAATCAGAATTACAAAAGGGAAACGCAGATTTCCTAAACCTATTTAAAGCCCATTTCATCTTTATGGTGATTCTGTTGCAGCACTGTAATAACAATTCTTGGTCATTTCCATGGAAGTTGATCCTGACTTCATGGTTTACTCAGCCCTGCTCAACTATGCCAGAGCTTCTTCCTCACCCTTCAGCGTTGCTGGTGTGACCCTTTGCCTTTCACAGTGGAATGGTATGATGCAGTGGCTGGGGACAGCCTTAATGTCCCTTCTCTCACCAGGGAATGCCAGGAGAAGATTTAGAAAGAAGAACATACCAACATCCTACTTTTGCTGCAGTATTCACTGCCGTGGGAGGCCTCCCAGGACTGGGTCCTGGCCCCAGGGGACTGACTGCAGAGCAGTTGCTTAATGCAGGGGAAAAGAAACAGGGATCGTATCTTGCTTCCCCTCCCATGATGCCAGTATCTCTAGCTGTTTGAAAGATGTAATAGTATTGTAAGATTATATCATGATATTTGAGGGTTGGAATAATCAATATAATGGAAGGTTTTAGTATTATTAGTTATTTTAATGAGCACTGTATAATGTACAATGTTACAATAAGTTTCAGTTACATTAATTAGTGGTGTGTAAGTGAACATTAAAGGTGGGGCTGGTGCTGAACTGTAATTTGCATCTCAACAACTTTGGGCTATAAAAAGGGCTCAGGGGAAGGGAAAAAATTATTCAGAAGAAAGATGTATCTCTAAGGTGGCAGATGAGCTGACCACTGGCTTTCAGTATTTAGGAGAACGTGTCAAAGATGTTATAATGATTGTTCCTATTCATAGAAAAAAGGATAAAAATAGTTTGAAACATAAAAATGAGGCTGAAACTTAGCTGAAGTAAACCAGACTTTTTATTATTTCCTTGGTTGTTTCCAAATCTACCAACTGACTTCTTATTTCTGCATCTTATTGCATTAGGCTTGCTCATGCATTACTGTCCTTTTTCCAGTACAAACAGCTTGGTTGGTTACACACAAGATGTTCTGGAAAACAGTGAGTGGCACTGACTGTGTCTGGCAAACATATCTCTGTAAACTTACTGATTGATCCTCAAAGATCAGGTTCAACAGTTGCCAGCAGTCTTTTTAAAAAGCTGGAAGAACCAGGACATGGGCAGTAGTGACGGATTTGTGAATGTAGGGCTCCATTATGTGAAACCTGTTGTCAGGCAGCTGGAAACTGGAGGAAAGGGCTGAGGAATGAAGACCACTGAGAGTGTGTACCATAGAGTATTCACTGCAAACACTTTCATTATTAAGAAGAATAGAAATATATTCAGGTTTCCCGTCTCCTCTTGGGATTCAGACTTTCAGCCTGTCTTTTTGGATGTTCCATGATACCTCTTCTCAAAATTGCAGGCAGCTTTACTGATTTATACCTACTGCATGTGCTGGGATGAGTGGTTAGAAAGCAAGGCTCTGAGCATGGTAATGCCTTATTTTTAAAATTCACCAAAGCCTTGCATGAGGATTGCTTTTTCATGTGTCTTTGTTACTAGATGAGACTAAAAGATGAATGAATATGTTTACTAAAGACAGAATTGCAGGAATAGAAGAGATTTACAGAAAGAAAAAGTTATAAACCATCTTAATGTGCTTAATATTTAGGAAAGAGGTGAAAAACGTGTAGCATTAAATCTCTCAAGTTGAGCCTTTATTGCTGAACCAGTTTTCTAAAATTAGACAAAAAACCCCACATCTTGATTCAAAAAAGTGACTCTGAAAAAGAGAAAGGTCTCTGTGTGAAAGTTCAGATTAATCCTCTGTGCAATCCCAAATGACAATAACCCACTCCTGTTTGCTTCCACCTTTAAAAATCTTCCTGCCTTGTTTCCTATGATTAATATTTAATATCACTATCTTTCATTCCATTCTTCTCCCAAAGGTACTTTAATTAGCATTTCTTTTGTATATGTCTGTTGCAGCTACAGCTTTCTGAAGAGGCAGGGCTAAAATGACAATGATGAATAATAGTAATAAATGAAAAATACTAAATGCACAGGAGATAGATACACACACACACACACACAGAGTTGGTGAATCAGGATTGGGTTGTGTAATCTGAAAAGCTTGTCTCAGTTTTCCATGCACTCTTGGGAAACCTCACTTTTACTAGTCATTCCAGCCCTGAAAAGAATAAAATGGCAAACAGTTGTGTGTTTAGTATGCACATGTAACCTTCATGACAAAAGAAAGCACTCAAATTAAAAAAATTAAATCTTGGGTCAAAACATATATTAACAGGAAATGAGGCAAATTACACCAATTAGTAAGGTGTCACATCATGAAGAGGGACCAAAAAAATTAATTTAATGTCATTTCAGTTTGAGGAATTTAAAACAGCATGGTCAAGATCATTCAAAACAGAGCTACAGAGCAGCTAAAATGTATTTGAGGGATTACATACTCTGTATTTCTTCACTTTAGCATGCTGTCCTTTTTAAAATAAAAAAATACATTTCTCAGATTTTATAGTGTTTTGTTTCAGGATTGTGCTATCATTATTTAATATATGTTAATTTCAGATTACTATTTACTTTAAATGTCATTAAAACCTTTTTTTTTCCTACTGAGAAAGCATATGAGATTCATTATGCATGTAATAATGGGATGGCTTCCCCATACATTTTGGATTTTACTAGATTCCTTTGCATCAGAGGAGAAAACTGTACGTTAGACAGTAATCTAAAAGGGACTATTGTCAGATGTTGATTTACTATGAACTATTGAATAAGAAATCACAATACACATGTATGATAATTTATGCCATTTAATATTTATTGTCCAATCCTTTGGAGACAAGAACACTAGACACTGAATAGTGAAATCAAGAAACTGTTCAGAGCATATGAAATTAATGAAGTACACAAAAATTGGGGCTTTTGAAAAGAAATGAAAGTATATACTGTAAATGAATGCATTCACAAGACAAATTCATGCATTCTGAACTGGGAGCTTATGTCTGTAACTTTGGAAGACAGTGGACTGTCCAACATGCTGCTAGTGATTTAATCAGCCCTCTGTATAGGAAAATGAAGCATCAAATAACCATCTCAATCTACCCATTGATGAAGAAGCCATTTCAAAGGACGAGAAGGTAGAGACACATTTCAAACCAGGACAAGCCTTTCTATAGGTTCAACATGGTTGTTAACTTTGTATGGCTCCGTGTGTGCTGAATTCAGCAACACGAGGCATCTTTTTGTTATGACGCAGGGAAACATACTGCCTTTAGTTATTGGGTAACAGATGTTAAGTAATTAAAGCAGCCCATTTCAAAAGCAATCATAAAATCAGAGGGAGATGAAATTTGAATACATTTGAATTCCTACAGGATTCCATATGTGCTTTTTGTCCATGTGTTTACATTTTTAGTAATTTGATATAGTTGGTATGAGAACTGGATATTAAACTATTTTGTCTTGATAAAAAAATGTATGATTCCTAATATGCAATACTTACCTAATTGTAAGAAGTAAAACCCACAGAAAAAGGTATGACATATCAAAAAAGTGAAGGATAGGCTCCAGGTTGTAGATTTTATCTAGTCCTTTTGTTCTGCCTATGTACTGTGTCATCACAGGAGTGCTTCTGCTTAACAGCTGCTTTTCTCTTAGCTCTGAAATCTCCCTGGTTTGTTTCAGCTGAAGTTTTTGTCTCTGCACATGCTCAGGACTACCTTGATTTGAACAGTTATCCTCTGCCTGTACCAAGTAGAGAACTAAAGACAAAGCATCCCTCTGTTTTGGGTCCCTCTGACTGCACCAAACGTAATTATTGGTCTTACAATCAAATGGAGTTATACCTTCCTCCTTTTCTCCACAAAACTGAGATTGGAGCTGTCAGCCATCACATTTTTGCTAGCCCACAGGTAGCTCCTGTGGGTTGCTTTGAGAGCGATTTTTGTGTCTGTGCATTTCTCTCTCCCACTGCCTCTTCCCTCCTCTGCTGCCCCTACACCTCAAGTATCTTGAGCAGTGTCCAACCTGGCATAACTTTCTCCTGGGGAAGGGGCATGAGAAGCGATCTGAATCTAGATGGTCTTGCCTACAGTATATTAAACCATTGTACAAAAGCCTCACTGTTATCATCATCTATGCTACTAACTGTGTTTTGAAAACAGGAATATATACTAGACTGTTTGCAGTCCTCTTTCACCTGCTCAAGCTCTGAATCAATAAAATCTTAAGATACGTGTTTGAACTTAGTGATTTTGGTGATTTTGGGTGTCTCTAAGTTCACCCTGAAGGACTTGTTGATCATCTCTGTGAAAAGCATGTCTTTTTTCTTGCTGATATAGAGAGTTTCTAAAAACTCAGCTCCTGGATTTTTCTCTGAATCACAGATTTCTGAAATGTAGGCACTAAATTTCTTGCTTTCTATGTAGGTAATTCCATTCTTGAACTTTAACATTATATGTCCAAACAAAACCATATTTAGTTAACTAGGAATCATATTTTTAAATGTTGCTTCAATTAGAAGTGTAAAACTTCATATTTTTGAGGGAACCTTTGTAAAAAATACACATATTTTTCTACAAAAAAATGTTCACTTTTGAACGCGTTTTCAACTATTTTTTTTGGTGGACTATGACGTAAAGCTTTTCTGCAGTGGGACAAGTCAGTATGTGCCTTTGCGTGATCAGAGTATAATTCAAAATGCTTTCACAAACTAAAATGTCAAGAAAAAATTATTTAGAAGACCATTACCCCTAAACAAGGATCTAGCTTTTTAAGGGTGTAGTCTGGTCTGAACAGTTAACCTTTATACACATATCTCTTCTTTTTTTTTTATTTGAAACCTATAAAGCTTATTTATCGTTCCAGGTTGGTGTTTTCCTTTATAAGACCTTCCTTTCCATTTAATAGTAAAAAGTTTTCCACTTGAGCATAATCTGGCAACCAAAAGCATCCAGAAACACAAGGATAATCACTTGCAAATTCACTGTCATGCCAATAAAGGGTCATTACACCATTAGCAACCAAGAAATTGACATCTGGCATTCTTCCTATTCATTTCAAAGGGGATCCACAGTGGTATGCAAGGCTATAAATTGGTAGCAATCAGATGTCTATTCTTTCCATGGAAGATGGCATCCCCTGAGCAGCAGGTAGAGCTGACATTCCCTGCATATTGTTATAAGTCACACTGGCTAAAAAGAAATTTGCTGTAATGGCAGAAGACCCTAATCTATACTTGTGAAATAAAAAGAGAGCAAGAATAGAATATTTTCTCTGTGATTGGCTGTTGATTTCTTCTCCAGCATAGTTATTATGCTTCAGATGGATTTCCAATAGTATCTCAGTACAAAGGGGAAACTTCTTTGTATCCATCTTTCAATATCACTTACTTTAAAATGTTTTCATTTAAATCGCAGATTACTCTATGATAGAAATTAAGCTGGGAAGCTAGAGAGATCATTAGAGAATAATCTTTTGTGGGTTTTTTCTTTTTTTTTACAAGCAAGCATTTAAAGCAATAATACAGTTCTTTACAAAAAATCAACTGCACTTTTAATAATGCCTTCTAAATGTTTTCATTTTTTCAATTCAACTTTAGAAGCCTTTTTCCATCAGGGTAGACTCTTAAATTGCTACACTGGCAGAATACACGAAATGGAATACTTAAGCGTAAGACTGGAAAAAGACCTTGTTTTGGGATCTTGCAGCATACAGACTTTATGTCTATCATATTAACTGCCAGATTCAGAAGAACATTTGTTCAGGACCAAGCTTGTCCAAGTTCACAAAGTGTTTGGATAACGCTCTCAGGCACATTGTGTGATTCTTGGAGTGTCCTATGCAGGGCCAGGAGTTGGACTGGATGATCCTGATGGGTCCTTTCCAACTCAGCATATTCTATGATTCTTTCTTTCTGTCTGAATCATAGTACCTTTCCCAGTAAAAACACAAATATATATGAGAAAGAAACAGATTTATTTGTGTAGTGCCTGGTAGTTTTAATTTCTCAATACAAATTCTGTACACAAAGTATTTATACTGCTTACTATTTCAGTCATCTTTCTATTCTCCAAAACATGAATTGGAGTATTATTTTTTCTCAGTACACTGAAGTATCATCTTAATTTGGTCTGTAAGATTTTTAACTGTTAAAACCTTTTGCAATTCAAGTTGACACTGAACAAATTTTATAGCTATAATAGAAATTAGTTGTATGGCATAACATATAGGCAACTGATTCTTCTTGATTATTGTTAATTGCAGCCATCACAGTAATAGGCTATTACAGTGGAGGAACTGAAGGTTGCAAGAATACAATCAGTAAATCTAAGGGAATAGATAATTTAGCTTGTGTTTCTGTGTGAATTGCATCTTAGAATGGAGGTGGGAATGTGAGTAGTTAAGGTGAAATTCATAATATTTCTGAATGTCCAGCTTTAAACAAGGATTTTAAGCATATGCAAAAGGTTCAAGGTAGAATGCAGACAGTCAGCCTGGAACCACATACTGTTTTCTTACGATGTTTATTTGTGATGACTCTCTATTACAATGCAGTGTATATGTGACCTTGAGGCAGTACACACACTGTCATTTTACAGGGCAATGAAGTAATTTCTCACACCATGCACTTTTTAGGGTTTTGATTATATTTGGACTCAAAAGGCAAGCATGACAGCTGCAGCACTAAAGCCTTGAGCTAGGGTCTGTGCTCCAGATTTTAACTATCACAACTACTGCTGACATACAGTGGTAGTATTTTCTAGGCTTTCACATTTACCCACTGACAGTAGATAAAATATGACTTGAAGTGTTTTTAAAGCTGGAAGTACCTTTGTGAAATTTGAACTGCTGCTTTGTTTCTTAGTCCACTAAGGGGACATCCTATCCTATAACCTTCTAAAAATAATCATCTGAACTTCTCTGGCTTCTCAGTTCCTATACAGGATGAATGTTGGATTTCTTTTGCCTTTACGTCTCTCCCTAAAAGTTCTATGGACCAAATATTTAGAACTATAAAATTTGGACAGAAAAGGACAGATGTAAAGTCCAAATATATATAGTTCTACTGATGTTTACATGGGATAAACCTTTTTATCCCACTTTTTCTATGTATATGTGCTTTTGATTATATACATGCAGGCTCTCCTGGATTAGCCCTTATCTCTGTTCGTGACTACAGCACTTCTAGCATGGGATTCTCCTTGGCTTCTCCTTGATTTATCAGCTTTATGTACCAGATACATGTCAGGTACATTGTTTGAGCAAGTGAGAACAAGTGGCATTTTGTATCACTTGGGAAGTTTGAAGCTCTGTGGTGGTAGCTCATCACTGCAACCCAGACCTACCATATGGCTCCGTATGGACATGGACTCATTGGTATGAGTCAGAATTGAGAACTGTCAGGTGGTGTGATATTGGTTCCTCCTTACCCTTTTTGACATCAGTATTGTTGAATTCATAGAGTTGTAAGATTGGTTAGGCTAGAAGGAGGCCTCAGAAGGTCTTCTAGTCCAATATCATGCTGAACTTTGTAGAGGAACAAGACACTTAGGGCATTGAACTAAGGCAGCTCTTATTATGGTAGTGCAAGACTAGACTAAGCAAACCAGAGAGACTCCTGTGGAGAGCAACTGGTGATTCTACTTCAAAGCCAAACTAAATCCAAGTTGTATGTCAGGCTTTTGCTTTCCATAAGCTATAAAAAAGATGTGATTATACCAGGTACTGTGTGGGTATAATAGTTTCCTTTCCATGCTGGCCTATAACTGCAGTTCACACTGTGGCAATCTATACCTGTAAAAATGTAAGTAAAACATAAGTAAAGCAAAATTTGCTTTGTGCTGTTTTTGTGCTGGTTGCCCCAGCTTTGACGTAATAATCCCACCCTTCCAGTGGCTTAGCAGCGTCAAAGAAGAGGGGTTTCATTTTGAATGGGAGGCAGAGATTCTGTTCCTCACATATCACTTCCTAGGTTCCCCAGGTCCTCAAGTGCTTCACTGGTAATCCCATGTATGTTCACTTTATGTAAGATTGGTGTGTAGATTTAGCCATCTGTAAGCTTCATGATACTGAATGCAGAACAGTTTGTGCTTCAGTTTTGTCTCTTTGGTTGGACACTTTTAGATGACCTGTTATAAATCTGTCATTTCAGTCCTCTGTGTCCCTGCATGGTTTTTGCATTTCAAATATTGAACATTGAAATCAAGTGAAGTCTACATTGCTGCAATCTTCAGCTGCTCAAGTCAGACAGCCTTACCTCAAAGCAGATACATGTAGATGTTTTGCTTTGCTTATTCTGAGGTGGTTTAAGAAAGTGGGAGTCACAGGTTTCATATTTGATAGCTTTTTCCTTCCATGCTGGCTTTATACATGTGATGTGTTGTTCTTGGAGTGCTAATGTGTTCATTGCTGGTTTGTCAATTGTTTTTTGTTGTTGACATATTGGTAGTGGTGGTGGTTGCTGTAACTGGTGTGTGGAAATGAAGGTGTTACCCACAATGCACTGAACTTACAAGCATCCAGAAACAGCTGTGGGATATGAGTGAGTGGAAACAGATGATTTCCAGGAGGCTGTACTTGTGCAGTCAGAGCAGCACTGATCAGAGGAGATTACATCTCCTGTCTGAACCTGTTTGTGGGCAATTTGCTCTTCTTGCTGGAAATCCAGGATACCCATTATTAGTCAGGGACACTAATAAAGATTTTAGTATGTATTAAAACAAATTTATTTGAGGCAAGACCCTTACTAGTGTCATTAGGAGACTTTAACAGTTGCCTTTCTGTTAGACCATTGTTGTAGTCACTATTGACAGAAGACATGTAGTCTGTGCAAGGAATACACATCAGACAAGTGTGAAAGTTAGTATTTGGGGCCCCTTGTCAGAAATGAACAAAGATTGCAGAAGTTGTTGTCTTATATTATAAAATGTGAAAAGTTTGCCCTCTGCCAAGCGTGAAAGAATTCCTTGCAGACTGGGAGTTTGGGAGCCAATATGTGAGAGAAGCTCTAGCTGTCAGACCCGTCATGTCCCTGTGGTTTGGATGGAAAGAGGTGAAAAATTAGAAAAGAATGGAGAAAATTTGGAGACCAGTGGATATAAGCTGCTTGGGTTACCACTAGGAAAAGTATAATACATTTCAAGAATTCAGCAATTCATCCAAATCAAGTTTTGCAAATCAAGTAATGAGGAATGAAAACATCTTTAAGCTTAGTGCACAGGCAGAATGTAGAACATTGCAGAAACCAGTCATAGTTATTTTCTCTGAAAGACTTGTGATGTCTAACCAATATGTGAAAATGTTCAAATTTGTTATGTGCAATGCACAGGCATTAGAAGGACTTGGTAACCACCGTGTTGCAATCAATGCAGTAAATGCTGAATAGGACTATAAGGTAATGCTTGAAGAGCTTACCCAAACTGAAGTATTCATGCAGCATGCATTCTTTTTTTATTCATGTTTATATGGGAAATTCACGTGACAGAATTCTGTATCCTGCTTTCCTGCAGCGATTACCTGTTTGCATGGCACAGGTAATCTCTCCAGACCTCATGAATCACATTTGCTTAGCAGAGTAGGAGGAACTCCACACTGCCTCTCCAGAAGCTCAGTTTTCTGAATGTGTCTCTGTGTGGTGATTCTTTCTATTCTTGAGTTGACAAGGAACATTCCATCACCTCTAATAGGAGGATGTGTTTCATTCTGTCAATGCATGCAAAGAGTCATTAGCCTTTACAAAGGAAATGTTTTGCAGCACAGAAATTTTAATGTACTAAAAAATGACATATATAGATACAAAGGATTTTAGTCAGAAAAACTTAATTATGTGGACGTTCCAAGTGTCCAGGGTGGAACAGCAGAGACTTGAGTCTTCTCCCATGAAACCTATGAAAGTGTATAAGGAACTGGAAATCCTTCTGTAGGTTTGTTCCAATTTAATTAAAGGTGAATGCTGTAAGGGTACCATGAGGGCCAGCTGCTCTCTGCTCCATGGGATACTGGGAGCTTGGGGACCACTCTAGGCAGCTGGACAGGGCCTGGCAGCCAGGGCCTGTTCCACTGCCCCAGCTGGATGTTATGCCAATGCTATATTTTCTATTTCAGAAATTTTCATTCATGATTTCATGGTGCTGTTTCTACCACCATTCTTGCTGCATGCTCTGTATGTCAGATTTAGCAATTGTGTGGCTGCAGAGTAAGTCAGTTCAGCAAACTGGTCCAAGAGAGAGGGTACCACCCTTTACAATCAACAGGTGAATTCTGTGTCACCTCTCTGAACCAATTCACCTACCTGTTCCACAGCTGATGGGGCTGATGCAAAGAAAGGAAAGGAAATATGCAGGTGTCTTGGAGCCACTGACTTGATTTCAAAAGTCTCCTAAGGCTACTTACAATACCAAATGACATTTAGAAAGTGTCTTTCTAACACAATTTAAAACTAAGCTAAAATTGAGGTTGCCATTGGTTGCTCTCCCTCCTGTCCTGCTCCGCTTCTGTCCTATCCTTTTGTCTTCCCATCTTTATGCTTATCTCAAAGCGAGAGTCAGGGAGATGAACCATGTGAGACTGTCTTTCATAAGGTTATCTATCCACACCAGCTCATGGCAGAGTGACATGGGACATTGCTCTGCAAGGATGAGGGCAGGAGTGTGTGAATGAATACATGAACAAGAGGGAAGCAGCTCTGATTTTACCAGTGTAAACTGTCACAGATTACACTCTGTGAAGGGTGGTGCCTGAGCCACATATGTCAAGTGGGGAGATATTCCTGGAACCACACATTTCCTTCATAGTTCTTGTCACTCATCTGCCACAGGCACAACTATTTTGGATAAATGCATAGATAACTAATTACCTTAGTTCAACTGCCTGGTTTAAGTTCCCTTCCTTGTGCACTGGGCTCCTTGGGAATTCTGCTAGACACACAGGATCTGACTGCCAGTGGTCTACAACTGGTAATTAGTACTATTTAGCAGCTGCTAAGCAGGATAAAAGTCTGTTATCCTTGAAGATCTCTAATACAAATCGTAATGAGTTGCTTACAAGGCTTCTAAACCAGCTGGCATAAACTTGCTCTGCATGGTGTGAGAGTTAAAAGAGGGAGTGAGTCTTGCTTCATATGGAATATAAGTCAGCAGTAATTTGATTTATGCCAATTAAGTAACGTTGGCATAGGATCAACATAAATGTTGGGTGAACCAGAGGGGTGTACAGTCTGTTCAGCTGAAAATTTGTGTTGTATGGGAATTCTTTAACTGTTGCACTAGAGAAAAACATGGGTATGACAGTGGTTTTCAGATTAAGGTACTGACCACAGAATTAGTTGTTTTGCTGATGTGTGTTTTAGTATTTATTGTTTAATGACTATAGGACTGGAAAGTTGAAAATTCTGAAATAAATTTGAGTACATATTGAGTAAAATATTGTAAAGATCTGAAACTTTCATTCAATTCTACAAACATCTGAATGTACAATAAGGTGTTTCTGTAGCTGAAAATTTGGCTTAAAAAATTACACTGGTAATTTAAGGAGCTTTCAAATTGACACATATTTCTAAGGTGAGCCAAGTGGGGTGTGAGCTTTTATAATAACTGACTGTAGCCTGATAATAAAGTACTTGCTGGTTTTAGTCACCTTTTTTAGGATTTCCAGGAGAATGAATGCGTTGGAGACAGATAAAATATGTGTACACAATTAAATAGGTGACGTAAATGTGAAGACGTTATGTTCCTTTTTTATAAATCTCATTAGCTAGTTGGAAGTGAAAGCTTTGAGAATAGCCATATTGAAGTTTACTGTATGACTTTCCCTTAAGATTAATTTTAGAGTGTTCAATTTAAGGTAAATGTTAAAAAGCTTTGTTTTTATTGTAATTTTGTCTCACTAACAGACACTGAATACACTCAGGTCTGTGTTACCAGTTTTTGTTGGCACAGCTGTTTTGGTCTTGAAAGGAGCTATGCTGGCAAAACCCTGCTGTGCTGTCAGCTGTGATGGTAGAACCAATACTTGTAGCTGAGAATGTTGTAAGGTGGTGTTGAATCATTTTAGCAACAGCTCTGTTATGTACGCAGGTCATAGTTACTGTGAGATAAAATCACAGCTTTTTTAACAACTAAGACAGACTTTACTGCAGCAGTTCTCTCCCTCTGGCCTGGCCAAAGCTCTAGCTCTGGTAGTTAGTTCAAAATGGGAAAAAAACATGGGATCACCATCCTTGCTTCCTGAAGCTGAGTGTGGCCCTTGCAGTATGTCTTTGGGCTACAGAACTGAATAGCTATTTGCAATCTTCTCTAAATCACTGTGGTTTGCACCAGGGTTTTTCTACATCACTCTAGATATTGTCAGTGCATGTATTTGCAAGTAAATGATGTAAATTAGTGTCCTTTTATTTGAAAAAGTAACTATAAAGTAGGAGGGAGTTGGGACACTGAACTGAAAATGAAAGCAAATAAGACTTTAGGAATAAAAAGAGAGAGAAATAAATGATATAATCTCATGTAGCTGTAGGTAAGGTGACCTAATAACTACTGTCTTATTCCTCTGAAATTATTTCAGAGACTACACTGCTCTTCCATGTGAGTGTCTGTCCTATCAGTATCTTATCTTGTTGAAAACAGATGCTTTGCCTGCCATATCACAACTTAACTGCTGCCCATTGTCACTTTAGTGTAAGGGGGTAGGTTAATTTGTATCATTTCTTGGGCACTGTGAAAGACAAACACTAGGATTTTTTATGCCATTAGATTTGTGGCCTTAATATTTTCCAATGGAGACACAGACTGCATTACATTTAATGTATATAGAAATGAAAAAGGGCCAATTTTGTGAAGAAGTTTTAAATATAGCAATTCTCAAATAACTGTAGTCCCTGTACTCATAAATTATTCTGGCTGTGTCTACAGTGGTAGAAATGTCTGCCCCAGGAGGGAACTGTGACTCTCCTCACAGATCTCAGTGGAGTTTGTCTTAGTGTCTATGTGGCCCAGAGACATAACCATTACATCCTATATGGCTTCCCACTTCAAGGTACTTCAGATAGCAGGAGGGCTGTACCCTTGACCTCCAGAGTGAAAGTGCATTGGCAGGAAGCTGTTAGGGCTAGTGAATGCCTAGGCATGGACATATAATAGTTGATAGTGCACAGCCTTGGAGGAATGAAGCAGAAAACTTCAGCCCAGGCAGAAAGAAAGGGACCTATCTTGTCTCATGCTTACCTGTGCTCCCACAATGGAGTGATTGAGCCCCTCCAGCTGTTTCCAGGCTGGGTTTTGACTGATTTCTCCACAAAGAAAGCATGGGGAAGAACTACCATGTATTTTGATCTAGCAGCATTAAAGCTGGGAAAGATGTTGACTGGGGCTATGGTACTACTTCCGTCAGTCTGTTTCATCGGTGGCTTGGTTTGTTTCTTTTAAGGTAGTGTTGTGCTGAATGGAGCACAGGAATCAGCCTGACATTTCACATCATGCTTTTAAATGCAGAAGAGAATAAATAACCCAGCTGCTTTGGGTTCATGGTAATATGATTTCTGGCTCCCTGAAAAAAAAAAAATTACAAATTATGAGAACTCTGCGAGGGAGGATAGAAACACCAGCCCTGTCCTCATCAGTGCTGTTTTCAAACAATGTGCAGTATAGCTTGGATGCACAAGGGTGATGTTCCCAATTTCAGCCAGTATGAAAAGAGTAGTTTTCCTCTCTTCATTTCTGCAGGCTGTGAATGGCAAAACACTTCTCTGTCCAAATGTTGTGCATATTTTGTTTATGGTTTGTTACCTTTAATCTTTGGGCAGCAAAGGTGGGAATTTATTTCCTAGTGTTATCCAGAAAGTGAGGTGATGAGATCTGCTCCAGTAAATGTGTTTGTTAGATAAACAAGGTACCTCAAAATAATGAGTAAATTACCAACAGTGGTACTTGGATTTTAAAATTTAATTTTAAACTAATCACAGCAAAGGTATCAGATAAATATTTTTTCTAAGACCACGTCAACCAAAAATCTGTGACATCTTACTTGATTTCATTTGGTGTTCTGATTAAGAATAACTTGCCAAGGATTAGCATTCATCTGTTCTCATACACAGCTGAATTGTGTAGCAGGTTCCTCATAAGTACCTTTGGTACAAGCTGAAAGTACCGAGTGACTGCTGAGGAATAAAAAAAAGAGTGCTAGAGAATTCAAAGTGATTCATTTATATAAAGACTTCAGTGTTGAACCAAATGTTTGACAGTGGAGGAGCTAAAGGGCAAAATAGGACACTTAATTGGTGGAAGTAGAAGAGGTGGAAGGATGCTACTACACATCTTTATCACTTCTGTTTTCAATGATTCAAGTTCATGGTCAGTTTATGTCCAAACTACTTCCAGCTGTTGGTGAAAAGTGGTGGCTACGCCAATCTCCCTAATCACCTGTTACCCAGTACCACATTCCCAGATTCTTGATCTAACTGGAAAACTAATCTTAGCCTTGTGTCAAGTGACAAAAATGTGCAACCTAGGACAGGAGGAGAATGGACTAAACCATTCCAGGATCAGCATCATTTCAGTTAAGCTTCTGCATCAGTATGTCATGTTTCTGTACATAATGGACAAGTAAAGCCTTCCAGCTGGATTTATTCCTGCTAAACTGAGAAGAACAAAAATAGATATTAACAGGAACAAAGTTCAAACTAGCTGGCAGCTACTCCCCAGAAAAACAATTAATAGAAGCGTACACTGGTACGCTATATACAGCATAGTAGATGGCCAACTGTTAGGTTTTACATATGTTAGGCACCTTTATTTTTGTCTATTCTGTTACTAAAGCTGAGTTTGCTGTGAACGCAACATTGCCCAGCTCCTAAGTTTCTGTTACTATCAGTAGCTGGTCTCTGGTGAGTTACCGATAGCCCTTTAAGGCTCTGCCATCACTTCAGATCAGTACTCCTTTTGTCTACAGCATATAAAGTCATAGATAGCTCTATATGCCAGGGTATTTAGACTATATTCAACACAGCACAGTATAAGTACTGGTTACTCCCATGTATATAAAAATTCTTAATGCATTACACACCACAGTTATACAAAGCTGAACAAAACTAAAATGTGTTAGGTAATTGTCTTGTCATCACCAAGTTGCTATAACAGCTAAAAGACTTAAAATAAAGCTCCAAGCAAGCCAAGACAAGCCCAGAAAACATAAGCCTTACAGCCCTAGTTCCACATGCAAAGTGAGTACAAGACCTGTGGATGGTAACAGGCACAGCAATAATGATTTTACTGCATTATAAGGCTACACAATAAGTCATAATCTAGTCAATAAAATCAGTGGAATGTGGAAAGCTATTCAGCTCACTAGAATAATTTGGTTAAAATTGTATCATCGAGCATATGTAGAAAGCTATGTTGATTATTATCTTTCTTTACTACTGAGACTTCAATGCTTTCAAATGCTTTCTAAAACACCTCTATTATATATGAACTCAGGTATGAAATTCTGTTCTAAGTAGTCAGTATTTTTGTGTGTCAAATCTAAGAGACATCAGAGAATGGATGGATGTGTTTATAGACACAAAGGACGGGCTTGAGAGTTTGCAAAAAATTTTACTCTGTTTTTTTTTTTTAAAGTAAATGTCAGCTTCCTGACATTTCTATAGCATTACTTGAATATAGATTTGTATTATTTTCTGTCCTCATTAGGGCAATTCATCCCAAATTGCTACCAGTAGCTAGAGTAGTTCAAGTGGAAGGAAAATATGAGCATAAGGTGAAGATTTTCCTACTGACTAGTAAAGCCTTAAGTAAATGACCTAAGTGAGTTGCATAGTATGAAGGGGCATTTTGTTTCTTTGTTCTTCTTTTCTCGATTTTTTTTTTTTGGTGTGCTTTGCAGAGGGGACGAATTCAAGGAAAGAGGAATTATTTTTAACTTGTTTTTATATGCAGAGGAATGTAGCACATAATCCTGATTCAGAGCAAAGACTCTCATCCAGCTGAAAAGAGAGTTTTCATATCTTGCCCTGGTAGCCTTTGTGATGAGAATTTTCCGAAGCACTGATCAAGCTATGTGCAATAATGAGGAAAAATACACCAGACAAAGAAAGGAACCACTGAGCTTTTATCCACATGCCCTAATGTTTTTTCAGTTTGGCTCAATAATTTGTTTATGGTCACAATTATTTAATATTCTACTTTAAGATCACAGTTTACTTACTAATTCTGTCTGCTGTAATCTTGGTCTGTATTTCTGCTGGTGAAAAAAAAAATCAAGGCAAAACCATTAATTCTTATGGATTTAGATCTTGGATCTAGAAATGGTCATTTTTTGCTTTCAGCTGCAAGGAGTTGTTAAATGGATCTGGAAAGGCATTACCTCATTTTGCATAGCTTCTTTATAACAACCAAGTCTTTGGCAGATAGATGAGAGAAAAAGATTCAATAAATTGTCCGTATTTTTAATACCTCAGTAGCCAGAGTTTCTTTTTGTCACTTGGTCACTGTTTTAGGCTCCAGATTAAATTCTCATGGAATACACTTGGAAATGCAATATCCCAACCCACTGACATTTCCATGTGCCCTTCTCCTGCCAAAAGAGAGATGTCTTCATCCTCTGTATTTGCTTAGAAGGACCTACCCAAAAGCCACTTTTGGTGATCCCAAGGTTCTTAATGACTGAGTTAATCACCCAACAAGAAACTCGACATTTTATTTTTCCGCTGCTATTTTGTGCTATTAGAATCAGCTCCCAGGTACAGAAGTCTCCAGAGGTAAAGGGTGTGTAAGTCCCTTCATGAACAGGGGAAGGGGATGGACTCTTTTGGTTAACTTGTTAATTGTCTTATCCTGTCTTGTAGAAACACAGACTGAGGATGTTATTTCATTGACAGCCCTAGTCAACATAAGATTTCTGCCACCAAACCATAGTGTCCTTGCTCTGCCTACACATGATGTATGCCTTTGTATCCTCTGTGCTGGTGCTAAGGAGATATTCAGTGAGCCACACTGATGGGGCCAAAAAATAACCCTGCAGTAGAAAAAAGAAAGAAAATAAAAAGGGAAAAAAAACCAAACCAAAAAACCAAACTCCAAAGCCAACCACCCTGCCCCTCCAATAAAACAAACAAACCCACAAGCAAAACCCTTACCACCTTTCTGGTCCAGCTGAATGTTCAGGTGGGGGGACCTAGCACAAGGGAATAGTGGGGCATGCAGTGGAATACAAGACTTCTCCCTTTCGATAGCAGTACTGCCTGTGAGAATACACTATAAAGACGGCATTTTCGAGTAATTATATACTCCCACAATATCATCAGTTAAAGCCTCATTGAGAACAGAATGATTTCGGCAAACTGCACTTCAAAGGAGTATCTACCTTAATTCTCATATTTGCAAATGAGACTCCCATTGCAGGTGGAATCAAGCCATAGTGCACATATTTAATCTACATACAGAATCCATAAGAATTACATAAAAACACTGTATTAGTTGTCTGAGAATCTAAACTGGGTAGATTTTTTTTTCCGCCTGAAAAACAGGGATGAAGGAAGTGGAACAGTTTGGAGCATTAATTTGTTCACATGAAATCCTGATGGGGTTGGGAGAATTCAATTGCTTTCAGAGCCTTAAGAAATGTTCTGTGCTATGGAATTAATATTTTCTGCCCTACTAAAGAAATGGCATGACATAGGAACATTGAAAATACTAACTGTTGAGGAGGATGTAGTTGCATACCTTTTCAAGGATGGAAGATTTACAATAAATATTTACTCACTAAAACCTGAAGGTAGAGGGAGCATTTCCACATGTGGCCAGTGATTTAGGTATTAAACCAAGGAAGGAACTTGTGTTCTGAACTTTTATTTTTAATGATCTCTCTCTGGATGAGGACAATTGTGTGTTTTATTGTGAGATTTGTGAATCGGAGAGCAGAAAGAAATGCTTTGCTTTTTGTTGTTCATCCATGTCTCCCAAAGTTATGAAATTTTGTAAATATTTCTCTACCCTCCCACTCTGGTTCAGTGCTTTTCATGTTACTTAGCAGGTGTACAGTTTCTAATATTCTATGTTACCTAATTTTCAAATTCAAATTTGGTGGACGTGCTGGAGACAGCAGGGCCTTCTGATAGGGATTAACTTTCAAAGTGGCATTTGCCAGAACATAGAAGTCTTTTACAGTTATGTACGTTAATTGAGGCAAAGCCTTTGGAGAGGAGAAATAAGTACCATGGGAGTATTCATAAAGTATGAATTTATACATTGCTTTGGATTGATCTTTGATTTTCAAAGCTTATGAAAGAGCAAAAGATTAAATTAATTTGTCTAACTATTATAAATATTGTCCATTATACCAGTGTGTTTACTATGTAAAATATTTAGCAACGATGATGCCAAGTATTTCACTTTCATTTTACAGGCTTGCAACCATTTAGCCAAATATTCTTTCTTAGGCTGAATTTTTCTAGGGCACCTGGTCAAAAATAATTCAGCACATTCAGAAAACATTGCTTTTATTAGTTGACAGTCTTTGAAAAAAACCTGACCCCTTTCAAATGGGTCAACTCACTGAATGCTGTAAGAAGTTGAACTATCCAGTGAAATGGAGTTGTAAGATATTTTTGAGAAAAAGAAAACACATGCAAAAAACACATAGGTACAGAGAAGATTGTGTTCATGAGACTCTTGATGGAGTCCCAGAAGTTAGAAGAGCCTTAAGACAAATTTATGGCCCTCCTGTTGGACAGACATCACAGTGGATTATTAACTACTTAAAATTTCTTTGCAGTTTTTTGCACAAGTCCATCCAAAATCTTAACTAGGAATTCAAACCAGGATTTCCAGATGATGAAGGCAGAACCAGCTCTGCTCCTACTCAGGAAATGTTATTGACAGTTATTCTCATGGAGAGAGGCCTTTTAAAAGGGTTCTTCATGCCAGTTTAGTGAAGACAGAGTTGCAGTGACGGTGTGAATTCCCCTGATAATATCTGGCATGGTTACTGTGAAATTCTGTTCAATGAATGAACACTGTTACCATGAGTTAGTCAATGCTTTGATTTAGAATGAAAAGGTTATAAAGGCATTAAAGACCATGGGGAAAAAGTGCTGAATTTTCACTCTTGAGTGAGCACCAATATGAAAGGTTGTGGTTTTGCTTGTGCTTATAAGCCTGTTTTCATTTCAAAGGGTTTGATACATGTAACTGGGAGTGGATTTTGACTCCAATTCTCATCTTAAAAATTACGCTGCATCAGTGATCTGACAATTCACTGGAAAGGTTAAATTGAGTGCGAATCATTTAGCTTTGGTATGATGATTAATTTCAAATTATATAAGATATGAATACTAGTTTCAAGTATTTACTGAAAAAGACAAAATATCTCATGGGAACTCTATAAAGTAAAATAAAACCAGTTGACTATGATTTTGCTCCCAAATGAACTAATCATGTGATTGTGACCTTGACACAGGGTCTCTCCTCCAGCTTTCCCTTCCCCCCTCCTATGTACAAAACTGACATGCTTATCTGTACACTTTAAAAGTCCTTGATACTGTTCATATTTGCTGTTCATTATCAAAAGCTCTTTGCTTACAGGCTTTGCTATTAAAACAGGTGAGATGGTAAATGCTGACATGATAGTTTTGCAAATATTATATGAGAGATTTGGATATATTATTAAATCTCCTAATGAAGATGATGAAAAATCAGCCTATTAACAGTTCAGAAGTAGGTATATTGTTGGTATATTGGGTATATTAACTCTTGTTCCTCTCTTCTTTGATGTTTCAGTGCTACGGCTATTGAAGGATGGTGCTGACCCTCATATGCTTGTTTCCTCAGGAGGCTCCTTGCTCCATCTGGTGAGAGTGATTGAAGATTAGTGTTAGTGACTGTGGATAAATGTGGTGGGATGCTGAGTAGCAGTTTTGGCATATTAACAAAAAAGAAAGGCTTAGCAGTATTTTTTTATCTACCCTGACCTCTGCTGTAGTTATGATTGCATCCAGCTATGCTTTTCAAATAAATGGTTGTTTTCAAATTGCTTGCAAAAGAAGTGGTATTTAACAAAGGAGAATGAAATATTTTATTTATAAATTATCTGTTCAGTAAGAAATAACAAAGGAAATTTTGCTTGATTCCAAATACAGAATTATATGGTTCTGAGATTTACAGGTCCTATATGAAAACATATCCGTAACATTTTTCCTTTTGTTTTTGTGCATATTTTCTTGCACCAGTTTCCTACATGTGGATATTTAACACATTATCTGCATTTAGTTCATCATTATTTGCACAGCAATTTGGATTAAGTAATGGAAAGACAAAAGCAAAATAATTTGTATATAATGACCAAAAGAAAAGGAAGAGGTAAGGATGTGTGGAGGAAAGACTGACAGACAGACAAAAAGAAAATACAGTGGAAGTTGAATTTTGACTTTATTGAAGAAAATAGCAAAACTCATTATTATTAAGTCTTATGATCCTTTTCTTTGATCTTCAGTTGCAGACATGTCTAGTCAATGTGAAACTATTTTAAAACATCCAACTTTGTTGTACAATGTGGCTAAAATAAATGTGATTTAGCAAATATGAGGGTGTAACAGATCCAGTGAAAATTCTGCTGGCAGAGTGTTTCATTTTAGAACAGTTGGGTTTAGTTTCTCATCATATGTATATAAAATGAAGTAATTTATTAATGAAAAAAAGCTCCTGTAATATTAGACTCCAACACACCTGTGACCATGCTCTTGCAAGATGTAGCATTTTCTTTATGTAATTAATCTGTGTTTACCATCTTCCATGGCCATGCTATTTATCAAGGACTTTAGGAAATAGAGGCCTAGGTAAGGGGAGAGTTTGGTATTGGTTTAGAATGGAGAAAATTTTAATTCTCTTTTCTCTCCTCCAAATATTTGGCTGATGTAAAGGTCACTCTTGAAAATCACTCTTTAAAAATGCAGTTCATATAAGATGTTGTCTTTGTCTTTGGGATTCCCAAAACAAAGGGTTTCCAAATTTTATCCTCTGCTGGAAGATCTAAAAGGCAATCTTCATCTTCAGTGTGGATGATGTGATATCAATCTCAGGCAATGTAAAACAGAAGAAAGAAAAATCCATCTTCAGGGATTTTAGATTGTGTTGTCTAGTTTAGTTGAGGCACACTTTTTAACTGCAGATAAAATCTGCAGTTGAACTGTAGCTTTTTAGATTTCTTCATCTGCATCATGCCCCAATTCACTGCCACAATCAGTATCTCTCAGCTGGTGCCTGCTGCTTCTTAGGCACACATATGCTTCCGAAGGAAGGAAAGCTTTCTGCAGTAAGAAATTTGCAATAAAGAGCTCTGTGTAACCTGCTGCCTCAGTTTAGTCAGAGTTGCTTGTAAGTACTCGTAATTCATCTACAGGAAAATTCTAGTCCTATTGGAGATAGAGGCAAACCTAATCTCAGTGAAATTTGAATTTGACCCTGATTTGGGAGCAGTACATACAGGAGAGGAGAGTCATGATGCAGGGAAACAGATAAACCAAGTTAATTTTCCTGCAAGAATTGAAAATAGTAATTTAGCATGCATCTGTGTTATATTCTTAAAGCCCACTCATATCCATTCTAAGTACTAGTTACACCACTATGATTCTATATAAGCTGCTTTGTCCAAAGGGTAGCTTAACATGTTTATTCTTTTCAGTTGTAGGCTAAATATTTTTATTATGTCAATTTATTATAATATTTTTTATGTCAGAATGAATGGAAAATATATTTATCTCTACATTTTCCTTAAAATTCGATTCGTGATATAATTCCCTTTCCATTTCTGTTAACTTCTGAAATGTGACTTATTTCTGAAAAATATCAAATGTGACGCTTCATAAAGATTCTGTCAACATGTCTGTATCCTGATATGGTTGAATCTCAGGGAAGCCGTGGGAGCTTCAAAGGTATTCAGTGAACTCTCTTTAGATTCCATGAGAAGAGAAGTATAAAAAGAGAGAACTTGCCTGAGCTGCCCATTCAGTGTGAAATGCATAGCATCATACCAATTCACACAGGCAATCACCCATCCCCTCCCTAATAACAAAGTATATGCATACCAATTTTTTTATGGCACTTTGAACTGGTCCAATTGTTTCACAAAATCCATTAAACAAGAATCAAGAGGCAGCGACAAATCTAAGCTGTTTTCAAACTGGTGACTAATCACCAAAAGGCTCTATGTCTATTACAAATACACAAAATGGCTCAATGATATTTGTCATCTCTAGAAATTTATTTTTTTCCACTTAACAATGCTTTGAAAATGTTATTTGTTGATTATGTTGATCTCTTATAAGATGTCTTATCTCTGATTTGTTAAAATCTGAACATAGAACAGCTCAATATAGGTTACTGATACAATAATCATAATGGTTCAAAACTGTTGCTAGAGAGGCCAGATAAGTTACAAGCTAAAGGAAATACATCAGAATTTAATTTCTGTTCTATAATTTACTGGTCAGTATGTTTGGAAATCATTTAAGGCAGAACTGCTTTTTATCCTGATGTAGTTTAAATTTCATCTTCTGAGTTACCAATATTTATGATATTTATGATCACAGTAGTACATGCAGCTTCTACATTCAGCAGAATATTTCCAGGTATTGGTGAACTCTGCAGCAGTTTCAACCTCCTCAGATGTTTATACTGCTCCAGCTGCAGATTTCTCTTCAAATTCTGTTGCCTCTACTCCAACCAGTGTTTCAACAGCAGCTCCGCCAGGAACAGCAGCTCAGCCAGTCATAGCATCTCCCTGTTCTGTGGGGAGGCCATGTAGAGTGTACAGAATGTGGCTATGGACTTGAATTTCTAAGTTTTCAGTTACATTTTTCCCTTCCCACCACCCTCATCCAAGAGAAATGTTAAAAGGTTTGTCACTTGCTTTAGTTTAAAATTACTTAGTTGTAGTTGTAACATGGCTATTGGCTTCTCATTTTGAAGGGGCAGTTGCCCCCATATTTGCATGGGTATTGGATGTCTCTGGTTTGGGTTCCTCCCTTGCCACCTTTAACCATCAATGCCAAGTGTCCAGAGGAGAGAATGGAGCTGGGGGAGGGGCTGGAGCACAAGGAGAATTTCTGAGGGAGCTAGGGGGTGCTCAGCCTGCAGAAAATGTTCTCCAACATTAAACTCCATTTATCGTGATGCACACAGTTTTTTCTATCTTATTTTCTCCCTCCCCATGCTGCTGAGCAGTGGAGCAGCTTGGTGGGTACCTGGTGTCCAGCCAAGGACAACCCCCACACCTCATGTCACCTGTAACAGGCATTTGGGAGAGAAAGATGGAATGTTCCCCAGAGGAAATAAAAAATTTTAATTCCTCCCTCATGGTTTGGAGGACTGCTAGAACACACACTGCTAGGCACAGATAGTGGCCCAACCCTTCAAGGGGAGGTTGACCAATATTTCCCCTGTTAGACCCACACTGGGACATGAATGTCAAAGGAGAATGTTGGAATAGTATCAAAAGTGGGTTATGTTTGGAATAAGAAATGCAATTCTGAAAGAAATAAATTGGTCAAAATTGTATGAGGTAAAGCAGGATAGAAAGGAGTCCATGATGGATTTTTGAGTAGGTTAAAGGAGGCTGCATGCAAGTATGCAACTTTGGACCCAGAATCAGGCAAAGGAAAGTCACAGATGATCTCTCTGTTTATAGGCCAGTTTACAGATGATACAAGGATAAAGCTGCAAAAGACAGCTGAGAGTATAGACCTGGGTAAACTACTGGACATATCCTGGATGGCATATAGGAATAGGGATCAGAAAGGTAGAGCGAAAATGATGGCAGTGGTAGCAGATGAATGTCATGAATGCCTGCATAGTAAGAGGGTAGGTCAGAGAAAAGTATGTGGAAGGGGCACCCCTGCCTCTCTGGGTCATAATCAGTCAAATGTAGTTATATACTTTTCCTTCTTCCCCATTTCCTTGAGTATTCTGTCTTCCATGCCATACTAATGCAGATCAACAAACTGGATGCAGTTTCACATGTGATAGACATAACACAATTATTTAACCCTCACTTGCAAATATTCTGTGGATTTCACTATATTTGTACTCTCGATGTATATGTGTGCTTTTTGAGACCAGGAAATGTTTCAATATTGGAAGAGGCATAGATATCAAGGATTGTATTCAAAGCATCAAAGTATCTAATGCAGAAAATAAGTCTCCCCGTAACCTATCTTTTGTGGGGAAAGAGAGAGGATCCTTCTCTAAAGAATTACTAATATTGTGTGTTAGGCCAGAGTTAGGATCTTAACTGAGGTGCCCTGGTTGTCTTTTAAAGTATTATCCATAATCTTATACATCAAAAGTTGCAGATGTGACAGAGGAGTAAGGTCAAAACAATGTCTAAGCCAGTTTCTTCTCTGCCAAAATTAGTGACTGTGACCTTCGTCATCATCATCACACACACATACATGCATGCCTCCTGTCTCTCTTAACACGTTCTTAGTGTGCGGAATATTTATCTATCACAGAGACTTGAAGAGGAATCAGTGTAGTTAGTAGCTTGGAAATAGAAGTGGGTATGTAGACATTGTATTATTGGTATGAACTGCATAAAAGGCAGAAGAAGTTCATGGGCATGTGTATATATAGGTGTACATATACTTAGATGCTACAACTCATCATGCACTGATGCCTGTGTACTGATTTGGAATGATAATATTGAACAGAAAAAAACCCTTACCTTTATTGTAGATTCAGCAGATTTCGTATAGTGCTTTTTCACAGGAAATAGAGGGTTCTGTGGATCATGCATATGAAACTGGTAGTCCACACAATTATTTCTATAGATTCCTCAGCTGTTGTTCCCTACAAACACAGCAGTTCAACTATAATGCATCTGCCAAATTTAAATACTATGTAATAAATTCAGTTGTACACTGAAGAAAACACCATCCCTAATCTGTTCTTTTTTCTTCTAGTGTGCTCGCTATGATAATGCATTTGCTGCAGAAATTCTAATTGACAGAGGAGTAAATGTAAATCATCAAGATGAGGATTTTTGGACATCAATGCATGTAGCCTGTGCCTGTGATAATCCTGATATTGTCCTGCTCCTGTTACTAGTAAGTAAAGCAATCCAATGCATTGTGTGCTTGAAAAGGAGACAGAATGTAGCACCCTAAGGTCTGAAACTGCTGTATGAATGCAACATATTACTACTAATCATATCAGTGAAAGCATATATTGTGCTTGGTTTTATTTTTCTTTTGGTGCTCAGGATTTTTAGAAGGCATTTTTAGGCCTCCAGTGAGAATAAATTGTAAACATCGATGTCAAGTATTTCCTATCTCTTCCCTGTGGTCAGGAGCTTATATCTCTGATAAGCACTCAGTCCCAAATGGGAATTCAAGTAATTTCTTTTCTTTTCTCCTTGTCACTTTCTGTTAAGGGTTGAATTCTCAGACAAGCTTATAAAAACCTCCTTCTGAAAAGCAAGTATTCATTCAATTACACTCATCATTCCTCAAATAAGTGTTTGTGGACATGGTCAAAATGAGGCAAATTTAATATTTATCTGAACAACTTTGACTTTTGAAAGCTCAGTTTACCCAGTATAGTAATAGATACAGCATTCAGCCCTTGTAGAGAACAGCAGTGTGCCCAGGTCGCCAAGAAGTCCAATGGCATCCTGGCTTGTATCAGTAATAGTGTAGTCAACAGGACAATGGCAGTGATTGTCACCCTGTATTCAGCACTGGTGAGACCGCACCTCAAGTCCCATGTTCAGTTTCGGACCCCTGACTACAGGAAAGACATTGAGGTGCTGGAGCATGCCCAGAGAAGGGCAGTGGAGGTGATGAAGGGTCTGGAGCACAAGTCTTATGAGAAACAGTGGAGGGAGCTGGGTTTGTTTAGACTGAAGAAAAAGAGGCTCAGAGAAGACCTACAAAGAGGTTGTAGTGATGTGGGGGTTGATCTCTTCTCCCAGGTAGCAAGAAATAGGACAAGAGGAAATGGTCTCAAGTTGTGCCAGGGCGGGGTTAGATTGGATATTAGGTAAAAGTTTCTTTACTGAAAGGGTAGGCAGCGTTGGAGCAGGCTGACAATGGAATTGGTGGAGTCAGCATCCCAGGAAGCATTTAAAAGGTGTGTAAATATGGCACATAGGGACATGGTTTAGTGGTGGACTTGCAGTGCTGGGTTCACAATTGGACTTAATGATCTTAAAGGTCTTTTCCAACCTAATTCTTTCTATGATTTTGTTTTGTGCTTCCATTCCTAGCATCACAACTTCTAGTTTAATGCAATGATAATAATGCAGCACTTTTTCTCAGGTAATTTTATATTGTTATTTAAAACATTAGTGCAGAAAGTTCACAGTTGGACAAAGTTTTTTAATCTATTTGTATAATTATAAAATTTGTAAGTTTTAAATAGGACATTGCAAGCAGATCAGCATTTTTATCATATTTATAATTGTATTTCAATATTACAAATAAAGGGAAGGGAGAAATATTTCTAGACTGCTTGATAGTAGCTTTCATGAAATCACTTTGGGAGATTGTCTAGTCCATTCCCCCTGCTCAGGCAAGAGCTAGCTACAGCAGATTGTCCAGGACCAAATCTTCAAGGATGGAAAGTCCACAAAACTTTTTATTAGGTTTAAACAAAATCTTGTGCTTTAATTTGTGCCCATTTAATTTTGTCCTGTCACTGAGCTTCACCAAAGGGAGTCTGGCTTCAGGAACTTAAACATTTTTGTAAATCCTGCCAGAGCCTTCTTCTTTCAAACCTGAAGAGTGCCAGGTCCCTCAGCCTCTTGTATGACAGATGCTCCCTCATCCCCTTTACAGGACTCACTCCAGTATGTCCATATATCTTTTTAACTGGGGAGCCTGCAACTGGAGCCTCACCAGTGGTGGGCTCTCACCAGTGCCTAGGCCTGTTTACAACGCAGTCCAAGAAATCTATGGCCCTCTTTGATGCAAAAGCACATTATTGGCTCATGCTCAGCTTGTTGTCTGCCAGGTCCTAGTCCCAGAAGTATTTTGTGTGGGAAGCCATCTAGCTAGTAAATAAGAAATCCTAAAGAAAAAATATAGCCTGACAACCAGGGATTAGTTTGTGTCCAGCTGTCATGTTGTAGAGACTAAGAGTCCTTACTGCACTAAACAAGATCTCTTCCATGATAGCTGGTTTTAGTGCCTACAATTTTCCCATATTCATTAGATTAATAATAGAAATAAAGTCTTTTTCACACTGGGAATGTAATTTTCTTGTATTTTCTATTGCAACTATAATTAGATCCAGTAAATGTGCAATGCAATGTGTATAAGTCTTGATAGAAATATCCTATTCTAAACAGTGTCACTACTCTTGGCAGATAAAGGATAAAATTTCCAGAAGGTGATGTTTTATCTCTTTTATTACCTTGATCTGTCCAATGTGTATACTTCTGAATCCTGTGTATCCTTTGTATTCTGCGTGTACTCCTAAACTGATAAACAAGTCAGAACAGAGCACCTCACTTATAAAAAAGTCTTGTATTATGGGTAACTCTTTTAATGTGGGGAATTTTCAGAAATTCTGAATGTGGTGCTGTTGTTGACATTAATAGGAACAGTTGAGGTTATATAGGGTACTTGTAAAATTTTCCCTGCCTGTTTTTTCAAGAAGCCCAATCTAATAAACCCCCAAGTATTTCTGAACAGGGTTATATCCAAAATAATTTTTCAGTGCCCATCATTTGAATGTTGTTTGATTAGGTCTCTGTTTGTTACAAACTGTCTTTATCTGAAAGTCCTAAGTATCTTCTGATAACTTGCTATAAATAGGTCAACTAATATACTAAAATTGTGATCAGCAAGGATACATCCATATGGATATTTTGCAGATAAAGTTTGAGTTGTCCATATTATTTCCAATAAATTCTGGTAAATTTTCCTACATTTTAGGTGGTCAGCACTTTTAAAGGCACAATTTCTTGACTAGATAAATAATAACTTTATACTCTCCCTTTTGGAGACAGAATAAAGATAAGGGTATTGTGTCAGAGAAGGGAAATGTTCTTTGGTAAGCAATAGTTTTTGAAGCATGATATTAATGCTATCTTTAATAGCTTTTGACAAAGTGAAGATGAAAACTGAGGTTGGAGGGGCTTATTTTTCACAATTCTGAAATGCCTTTGCATGAGCAATTCATATTAAAAATTACTTTGCCTTGAGGTTTGAGTGTTTCATGGACCATGTCTAATGTGTGGCATGAGCCTCAATAATGCCAATATAAGCTACAGGCAGCATCTATTATGCCAGTTCTTTCATTGGAAGAAAAAATAACACACCTTGTACCCTCAGGAATTACTTTTAGATAAATATTTCTTCTGGACTGACTTTACAGTACAGACAATACCACATTTCCTGTTTTAAAGATGTGAGCTAAGAGGTAACAGCATGGTTCTTTAATTGAGACCTGTTCAAATTCTGATTCTTGGAAAACTGTCATGGAATCAAGTGGAGATTTCCTCAGTGAGGTCTTCAAAACATTTTCTGAAGAGAAAAGAAAAGAAAAGAAAACAAAACATGGCGTATATGTAGATCCCAGAAGGCTTTTAATGAAGACTTAAACATGCCCAGCTTCTTATTTTATCCCACTTTTGGTGGTCTTCATATTTCTCTGACTGAGACAACATAGTGACTTTTCATTCATCAGTTTTGCTGTGGTAACTCACAATTTCTGTCCTCTGGTGGATAGCAAAGAAAAAAGTAAAGCTCATTCATTGCAAATTAGGAGGGGCTGTAGCTGTTTGTAACGTGGTATGTAATACACTGTTGGAAGGCTATTGGAATTGTAAGCACTGTTTTTGAAAAAGATGCAGAATGAAATGCTTTAAGCTATTTCTATCCATCATTTCCAACATTTTGCCATAGGTGGTATAGCTTTCCAGGGATATATTTATGTCTTCTCAGTTTTGTAGCTGTCAGGAAGGGGAGGGGGAACATTGGACGGTACAGCCAGGAAATACATCCCATGTCTGCTAAACAGTCGGTCAATGAAGAACTTGCCCCCGAGGCAGCTGCTAGCACAAGAGGAAATGTAGAAATCAAAAGTGATCCATAGAGGTCTGGTTGCCATACATGCAGATGAGGTAGTAAAGGTCAGATTCATCAGTCACTGCTTGACTGAATCAGCTTTGGGTGTTTTCCCTGTGGGATATAGGGGACCGCTTTTGTAAGTGCTGTATGAAGGAGGCTCCTGTAGCAGGCTGAAGAGAATGCTGAAGTGCCTTTCATTTAAGAACAGAGATGCATAGGCTTATATATATACTTGTGACCACATGAAATCTCCAAAAGAGTATGAAAAGAACCAGATTTACTGGAAGTATCTGCTCTGTTTTGCCTCACTGCCTTTTGAAGGCTCAGGACTGGATGCACTGACAAGCTGTGTTTGGGTGGGGTGTGGTCTTTTTGCATAATTTGGGGCACATTGCAACATAGCAATTTACATTAATTTTCTGCACTTGATATGATACTGAATTGAAACACTAGCTAAGATTTGTAGCTTAGTATCCAATGTGCTTTGTCCTATCCTACCAGAGTTACAGAATGTCCAAGCACCAATACTTGGATACTGCTCCCGCTTTGTTAGCTGGAGGAAAGTGTTTAAACTTCTCAGTATCTCTTTAAGTGGCTGCAGGTTTAAACTAGCACCCATCACTGGCAGTCTAATTCTTCCTCCACAATAGACAATTTCTAGCTTCAAATACTTTTAATTGATAGATAAAAGTGGGTAACCTTTACTTTACTTGTGTACTGTTCAAACTACCTTCTTGTCATGGCAGCTCAGTCTCTCATTCACTCCTCTCACCTCAGGATGGGGGAGAGAATCAGAAGGGTGTAAGGAAGAAAACGCAAGCATTGAGATAAAGACAGTTTAAAAGAGAAAACTTGTGAGTTGAGATAAAGACACATAAAGATAAAGATACATAAAGCAAAGGCTACACAAATAAGGAAAGCAAAGGAAGAAGTCTATTCACCAGATCCTATGAGCAGGCAGGTGTCCAGCCATCTTCAGGGAAGCTGGGCTCCATCACATGTAAGAGTGACTTAGGAAGACAAACGCCATCACTCTGAGCAACCCCCTTCCTCCCTCTTCCCCAGCTTTATATGCTGAGCATGACACCATATGGTGCTGGATAGCCCTCTGGTCAGTTGGAGACAGATGTCCCAGCTGTGTCCCCTGGTAGTTCCTTGTGCACTCCCAGCCCTGTTGCTGGTGGGGTGAGAGGCAGAAAAGGCCTTGGCACTGTTTAGATGCTGCTCAGCAATAGCTAAATCCTCCCTGTGTTATCAACACTGTTTTCAGCACAAGTCCAAACTGAAGCCACGTATTGCCTACTATGAAAAGAATTACCTCAATCCCAGCCAGAACCTGCACACTTTTGGTGGAGTGAACATTGATGCTGTTGCAGTTTTGTATATTATCGTTGGCTGCTCAGGCAGTAAGGTATATAGATAAAAATATCACTTTGTAGAACCTTATGTTTTCTTTTTAATTTTTGCTCAGTCAGACTGCATTATTTAATATCATTAATTCTGTGCTCTAGAGAAAAAGTACTGGATCATTAAAAAGGCAGAGGAAGTCAAGCTTTTCAGCTGCCCCACCTCCTCCTCTCTTCCTTCACCCCAAAGCATTGGAAAATTAAATGGAAAAAATATGACAGGTTAAATTCTGATTCAAGTCTCTGTAATTTTGTGATAGATTTAGTTGGATCCTGACTCACTGTTCTCTCAATTTTTGAAACATAGTGTTTAGGTACTTATTAAAAGATTCACAAACATACTGAGCTCCCATGTTTAGTTCTTTGTCTGAAGATAACTATGGCTGTGTTACAAACTGCAGGTTTCTTTATGACTTGCTGTTTATGACACAGGTGATCATCATTGAGCTGTACAGTTTGGCTCATGCATTACAAGTTGATAGGTACTAGTTTTCCTTTTTGATGTATCTTTGATTTTGGTTTTGGGGATGGATCTTTTCCCTTCTCCCCACTCCAAAGAATCATGAAATCTTTTGATGTTGACTGACCTGAGGTTGAGAGCAACAGAGAAGAAGAAAGCAGGTGAGAATGTGTTTTTATTGTGTACTTCACTTATTTTACTATCATAAGGAGACACCTTTTAGCGGGCAACATGAATGTTGCACTTTCACCATCTTCAATACAGATCTGGTCAAATGAATCTGGGAAGGTGGAGACAATATTTTAGTGTTTGTACAGCATGTTGCACAGTAGAGATTTATTCTTTATTTATTCTTTTATAGACCTGAGGGCATTACGGTAATAAACATGGCAGTTAATTAACTAGAATGACAGAGAACAGTGCTACATCCTCAGGAATTTTTGCATGAAAGAAAATCGGGTAGTAGAAAGACATTCTTTTTATTGACCTTACCAGGAAAAGCAAATGTGCCTACTATCTGCCAACTAATTAAATATGTTTCATCATTTGCTTTTTGGAACCTAGAACTGAAGCACAAAATGCAAATCTGACATAGAGGGCTAAAACTAAAATTAAAAAAAAAATTATTTGAGACTATGTTTTTGCTCCCTCCTTTTTAAGAACTTAGGAAAATACGTACCTAGCAGTGTGCAAAGGGGAGTTATAGAATCATTAATTAGATTTACAGTCACCAACAGCACATAAGCAGTGTCAGTTAGGTATATAATACTATCCACTGTGTAATTCACTTTTGATTTTGGTGTAAAATCCCTTTTCAAAATTCGGATGTATTTTTACTGGAAAAAAATTACAGGAACAGATTTACCAGTGGGAGTAGAAAAGAAGACTTTATGGGCTGTAACTCTCTTTTCCACTTCCCCATACAGTTGGTGTGGCACGTATCTGAAGTCATGGAATCAGACAGCAGTTATATAGTTATTTTGCCCTTGTTCTTTCCACCGCATCAGACTATTGTAGCAAGCAGAGAAGAATGATCAAAATGCCATTATCTTTAGAACTTAATGAAAGATCTTTATAGTTCATAGTTTTGGAAACAGTTATAGCTGAATGAAGAACTGCTTCCTCAGAGGAGGCAATTCTGCCCTCCCACTCAATCTTGCTCAGTATGACTTCCTCCTTTGAATCAGTATGAGAGGAAGAAGGGAAGGGGAGAGAATGAGGGGAGTTAGAGGTCAGAAGGAAACAAAGGGTAACAGTTTATAGTATAAAGGACTATGTGGCCTGAAAGAAAAATTATTCTTCTCTCTTTCTAGAGGCAGTTATCAATATTTGGTAGTTGTGTGAACTTTAAGTAGAAGGGGTTTTTCTGCAAAAGCTGTGGGTTTCTATTTGAATGCACCTGCAATTTGAAGAGGATGTGTGCTAAGTCCATGAGGGAGCTTCCAGAGAATGTGTACTGCTGGGTTATAGCCTTTCATTATTGCTGACTGAGCTAAAATAGAAATAACCTATGAGAAGGCTACTAATGAACTAATCTAGGTGATACCTATTAATGAGTTGCTGAACTCCAGATGGCAACACTTGGGGAAAACTGTAGAAATTAATATTAGTCTTTCTCCTTAAAGACTGGGAAAAAGGGATGAAGCCACCTAGAGATGTAGCACGAAAGGTGATCTAAGGAGAGATAAGAACAGGAGCCTAACTGGATATAGCAAAATTGATAGCCTAGTAAAGAAATTAGGATAATCTGAAGAGAAAAGAAATAGCATTGGAAACTTCCATTGACAGGAGAAATAACCAGTGAAATAGAATCTGCAGTTCACAGTATGAAGAATGCTAAATCACAGGTTGAATCAAAGCCTTTTCACATCAGAAGTAGTCACAGAAAATAAACCTGAAAAGTCTCTCAATACTTATGCAATGGCTAGAAATTGTGCATACACCCACTCTCTCCCTCTCTGCCTCCCTCCTTCCAGGTGGAAAACATTTGGGATTGGGGATGAAATTTAGGACGTAGAGCAGAGCTAGTAAGCAGCACATCTGTATAATTTGGAGTATAGTTTGGAGTTCTTAGCATCACAGCATTTCTAGAAATAAAATTTCCTGGAGGTAAAAAAGAGACCTGTTGGGGAAAAGAACACTCTCAGTTGTGGTTGGAGCAGGTCAGGAAAAGTATGCCGAGAGATAGACTGCGTGCACAAAAGTGGTGAATTTTGGATCAGTTTCACTGTAATTCTCTTCATCCCCAGAGAAAGATGAAGGAATGATACTATAGTGAAAATCAACATCTGGCTTTTGATCTTCAGTAAACATAGTTTTATGCTGTGAAGAAGATGGTCTGGGGGGGATGTTCTACCACTGGGGGATGTTTGTAGAAAGTGAAATTCATTCTTTATGCCAAATAGCCTCTGCTTGAATCACTGGTATAATTATTCTGTGAGTCACTCTTTGGAGTAGCTAGGGAATATGAGGAAAACTGTTAGCTAAATTACAGAAGTGAAAAGCTGCTTGGTAGTTAAGAACAAGATAACAGCCTAGTTGTTAAGAGAGAAACTGTGGGCCCAGGACTTACTATGGTTTCCTTAGGATTGGTCCTACAATGTTATTTTATTTAGAGTTTTAAATTATAACCTTGTGAGGAAAAATAGGGGTATGATAATGAAATATGCCGAAGACAAAGTGGTGCCCTGTCAGTTGGGGTGAGGATTATAACGTCATGCTGAAATAATAGGGTATCTTTGAAGACTTCCGTAATAAACATGGATTGAAATTTAAGTGTACAAAAGTACAAGGTCATGCACTGAGTGACAGACTGTGATATGTTCAGGAACAATCAGTTGGAAGAAAGGAAAAAGACCTCAGAGCTTTAGTCAATTTTAAGACAATTGTATGATACAAACATGTAACAGCAGGTGGGGAAAAGAGATTCTTGGATTTGTCAGAATGAAGATGTTCCCAAGAGAAGGGAAGAGTGTTGTTGCCACTGTACAAGGAATGACAGCCTGCAGTAAACTATATACGGCCATGTTCAGGAATGCTAAATTAGGCCAAGGAAAACTGCAGGGGTAAGCAGGGGAATAGAAAGCCTATCTTATGAGAAAGGCATAAAAATATGTTTAACTTTAAAAAAAAAATCCAAAATAGATTGTAAAAAATTCTGTAATATATATGAAGATAGAAGAGGTAAAAAGAGCTTTTAAAGCCTGAAATTACTGAGATGAAGGCAAATGATTACAAAAACATCCAGCAATAAACATAAGACAGAAATTAACCTATGTTTTCTTAATGTTAGGAGGCATATATTGGAAAATAGCATTCCATACAGGAGTAATAGGGAACAAAAAAACCCAAAAACCAACAAACCCTAATTGGCTTTAAAATTGATCTTAAAGTTTTGGATGAGATTATATGTTACGTGTTTACCTGCATTACCAAAGTGATGCTTCAGGAGATCCATTCCAGTATTATATTCCCACATGACATCTGTTCAGAGGGCTGTGTATTTATAGTTATTCTGACTGTGTTCTTAAAACAATAAAGTAACATGTGGAGGATATTAAAAACATAATATTATGAACAACAGCAAGTAATGTGTTGTTATTTGATGCCTGCCAGATTATGCTAAATTTCTGTAGTCCAAAAAAAGACAGGAGAAAAGTTCACAGAAGAAGATATTTCAAAAAGAGAAGTTAGACATATTAACTACCATGCAAATAGTGTTTTCCAAGCATTTGAAATATTTTTGCTTGTTTGATTTTAATGTGGTTTTCAGGTGTTGGAAAAGAAAATACATAATGGGCAAGTAGTATGAAATCTAGAGGGGGAAAAAAGTGCTTCAAGAAAAGAAGCCCCAAGGCAAAAAAAAAAGCTAGATGTAGAGTCATTGGTAGTAAGTTGAGAATGCCATTTAGATCTGTAATTAATTGTATGCCTCACCATTATTTATAAGAGAAACTGCAGACTGGTTCATAAACCTGAATATTACCTCAATAACGGGTATGAGAAGGCCAGCATATGAGAAATATGGCAGCACAGGAGCTTGATTAATCAGGGGAATAATTACAAAAAAGAAATAAAAGTACTATAAGGCAATCTTTTAGTGATATTTGCTTGAAATTATTTAGGTGTTCCTGTTGAGTTCTACATTCTTACTGGCTTTCAGGTTTTGCCAGGAACTATAGAAATATAATAAATATTTGGAAATGAGAAAATTTGAATTTTTGAGATCTAGTGCCACAGTCTTCAAAGTGGATGCACACCCCAAGAGGTGCACAGAATGATTCATTAGGATTATTAGAATTTCTATTTTTATTTAATTTATTTTAATATAAGGAAGAAATTAAGCTTTACTAATACTTAATATACTTATTGATGCTGGCACTCCATCCATAGGTCAGAGGGTTCTGTGTTTTGAACAGTAGGCAAGGTCTCCTGAGGGAAGGGCTGCTCCACATTGCAGAGGTGTTGACAGCGATGCTCTCGCTTGTGCCACTTGCAGTGCATTGTGATGAATTGCAGTTTGTGTATGCCTGGTTATGTGGATTTATGGATTATATTATGTGGTTGTAACTAAACTAACCCTCTCTAGCTGGACAATTAGATTTAAAAAAATCCTGCAAAGAAATCACAGATTGAAGGTAATAAGGTTAATAATGACAGCACAAATGAACAGAAAAATGGCAGAGCCTCTCCTAGTCCTAGTATGAACTCTTCATCATTACAAGGTGCTGATCCAATCAAATTTAATCAGAGATGGTTATAAGCAAGCAATACTCAAGCAATATGTAATTTTACAAAATTTCACTTAATTTTAAATCTTCAGAAGCCTCTTTTAAGGCTTCTTAATAGCATAAGACAAAAAGCCACATGCTGTTGGGGACATACTTGTTCATCCTGCTGCAGGAAAAACAGCTGAAATAATACATGGAAAACAACTTGGTGGCGAACTCTAAAATGCACTCCTTTGTCAGCAAATACAGTTGAAAAGCCTGTAGAAAAACTCACTGGAGTTTGAAGAAATCAGTGTTAGAACACATTGCACAGTTTGGGAGGTTTGCTATGCAGTTGGCTGGAAGTACAGGCGTTTCTAACATGTCCTTGTCTCAGCTTATGGTATTTGCAAGATTCTGTTTCAGTAATGAAATACATGAAGAACTGCTTTATTGTGAACGCATCACTAAAAGAAAGATGTGCCAAGGGAGATATAATCTCAAGAGTAAATAACTTTAATAAAAGCAATGTTTTATGGGGAAACTATGCAAGTGTAGCCATTGGTGGAGCAGCTACTCTGACTGGAGTAAGAAAGGTTTCAGGGGGTAAGGTTACAGACCTGGCACTGCAACTGAAATTCACTCACTGAATCATAGGCAAGCTGTACCCAACTTCCTATCACAGCCAGGACATGGGCCCCAGAAATACACAAAGTGCTATAGGATCTCATTAGTTTGTTTAGTTTTATAAAAACAAGACTTTTAAATAGTAGAATCTTTACAATACTTTTTAACAAGATGGGGGGTGACTGTGAAATTCTTTTGTACTGCACTGAGGGTCACTGGTTGTCTTGGGGCAAAGTGCTTGAAAGAGTTGTTCTGTTCCACATTTTTCTTTTACAAAAAAACAAAGATGCCCAAATTGCTGACATTTTCTGTGATGAAAAGTCATGGGCAGTATTTTGCTATCTAGCAGATATTTTTGGAAAAAAATAAGCATACTTGATCAGCACTTTCAAAGTAAATGATGGTCTAACAATGAGTAGGAAAGTAACTGCTTTTCAAAAGAAACAATGTGAGGAGAACATTTTGAAAAGAGGGGTTTTGAAACTTTTCCATTGCTGTACGATTTTGTTGCTGAAAATTATGCATGTCAGCTATAAATACTCTCGTATTTGTACATAAAAAAACCCTTGGAAACAGAATTTCCTAATATTTTAAAAAAATTTCTTAACCCATTTGTTAAACATAAAAATGCATCACCTCATTAGTTGGCGAGACCAAGTCCCTGACATCAGGGAAGATGAAAATTTCCTAGCCAAATTTCAATAAAAACATGTGTTTAGCTGGTATATGGAATTGAAAAATTAGTATAATTCAATAATTATGACCAACACTTCTTCCATTTAGATCTATATATTTTTGTGAGCTATCTTTTCCAGCTATGACAGATTTTAACACCAAATATTGAAGTAAGTTGAACTTAGAACCAGACCCTGAATCACTGTATCATAAAGTTAAAACTTTAACCCAAATGTTAAAAAATAATGAAATATATTCAAACCCACTGTTCTAATTGAAAATAGTATTAATAAAAATAATGATAATAGTATGGTAACATTGTTTGTACCAATAATGAATAAAATAAAATTATTTTAGTATATTCTTGATTACATCTTTATCTCATCTTTTTAAAATTCTGTTTTTTCAGATATTTTGTAACATACATAATATATTGGTACAGTGATACACACATAATTTATAAGCAAGTATGCATTTATTGGAGGTGCATGCTCAAAAGCTTTTTACTGATGGGGTTCATGATAAGAACACTTTGGAGGTCACGGGTCTAGTGATTAGAACAAGAGCCTGAGCTGTGAAAGACCAAGATTAGTATTGTGTAATGTATGTCTGTTCTAACTGAAGCATTGCTATCAATTGAGCATGAAGGTCAACCAGCTGTAAATCTACTAGAAAATGTATATTGTTGTCCCTGATAAGTCTAGAAAAGGGAGATCTACAAGAAAATAGATCTTTTTTTCAGCTTAGTGGCTTAAACAGCTTGTTTGTAATGATTTTCACTGCACCACTGATGTTAGACCTCGTGGAGCAGGATATAAATATACTGTATTTCCTCTCATGGGGACATTTACCTGCTGAGAACTTTGTCACCCCACCCCGTCAGCGGCAGGGAAGGGTTGCATTTGCCCTTCTATTTAGGTACTCCTTAAAACTATGAAATGTTCAACATGGATGAAATTGCTCCGATTCCTTCTTTCTTGTACCTTCTTTCCATAATTAATCATGTTATTCACAACAACCATAAGCCAGAAAGATGCATCTTGTCTTTTGAAATCTCTTGCTATAACCCTTCAGCCTAGGAAAAATTAATATCTCACTGAAATTCACTGAACCTTGCAACATCTCTAAATTTATAGTAAAACAGAACTATGACAAAGATGGTAGATGTGATTCCCAGACTTTAGAAGAATCTTGTTGACTGCTGTCTTCTGAAAAGAAAAAAAAGGAAAAAAAGAAAAGGGAAGGATATTTTTTCAGGTAAATTTATACCCTATAATTTATTTGGATAAGAGCTGTCCCATAATACTTAAAAACCCAAAAAAACTACAAACAAAAAAACCAAAGCCACTCAAATGAACACCCTCCATTCTCAGTCTTATGCAGCTGTGTGTTTTCATTTCAGAAACACTGGAATGAAGTATCACTATGGCATACTTTGTAATGCATAGTTTAGAGGGGCTTGGGAGCATGAAACTGTGAAAAACCCCCAAACAAATAAAAACAACATCAAATGAATTTCCATGAATTCTTGAATTTCTGAGTGAGGTAGTAGGGGAAAACAGAGCACTGATATAATTTATCAAAACTTCAAGGGCAACTTATCTTGTTATGCCACCGTGAAGATTGATGTGTAAAGTCATTGAAAATAAAACTGCTGCAGGAAAAACTGGCTTACATATTGAAAGCAGATGGCTTAGGTAAATTATAACTGTGCAGGGTTAGTGGACATAATAAAGGAGGTGACATGAAGGTCATTAAAAGACTCATGTTTGCACATGTGTTTGAAGACTTTTCAGTTCAAATAAGAAAGGTGGAGAAAAAGCATTGACTTTCCAAATGTGGAATAATTGGTGTAGACTATGTGTGGAAAAAGTAGGTAATGCAATCCAGTGTAAAACAATGTAAGATAATGAGACTGGAATCATAATGAAGAAGAGGAGTTAAAGCCAGGAACTGAAAAATAGTGAAAAGTTGGATATAGGTTTGGGGTTTTTTGTTGTTTGGATAATGAGCTTGAGCAACGTGGTTGCTGTCTGCAAGAATGAAAGGTTAAAAAGATGTTGGCAAATGTATAAAAAATGTATAAAAGCTGGCTTATGAAAGCACAGGGGAAAACTAGCCTTTTACATTATTTCTATGTAAAAACTGCATCTTCAGTGGTTTGAAATCAAAGTTTATCAAATCAGACTTGCCTTAATTTCAAATGAGACTCATTAGAAACTATGATATATTGCACATTTTTAAAACACAGTAAAAAGATTTGTCTGATAAAAGCTCCCAGATAAATCCTTGGTGGATGTCATAGCATTACGTCTTTAAAGTATTTGTTACAATTTTGTGTAAAATTTTGTCATTTTTCCAATATATGCATTGATCCATTGATAGCAATATATGCAAGTAAACCTGGAGTCTTGTGTTTGGTTAATATGTATATGTCAGCTGTAGTTATAGTTTTATTGCTAGGATTTATAAGCGTATGTATGTCTTTTCATATAAACAAAGACAAAATCTGTCATGGAATATGTCTTTCCCCCATAGTTATATTAGGGAGTAACTTGCTACAGTCCCACACAGCAATTTACTACTTTCTATGGGTGGAACATTTTGATGTCTACTGCACTTCAGTCGTTACCCAAGTGGAGGGAAATAATAGGGTTATCTGCTTGTCTGGTGAGTTCTCTAATGGTACACTGCTGTTCTGAGAAGCCAGTTTTGTATTAAGATGACTGGCATACTAAACTTACTAAATAGATCTGGTATTTGACCCAATTACTTGTTTGTAGAGTATCTATATTTAATTACTAACCATCAAGGAGCATCATCCTGAGTGCAGATGAAGCTGCTGTACAGTCCCTTCCTGATACACTTGGGTACATGTTGCTGTTATCAATCAACACAATGAATCTGTCTCATAACAAAAAAGCAAATTAACTGAGTTGAAATAGCATCTCTGTACTCTTAGTTCTTTGAATGATATATTTATCTTTGCAGAAACTATACACTGTATGCAGCTATCGTTTATTATGAGTTGTTTAATCTCTTGCTTTTTATATCAGAGACGTAGTACAGGCTTTTGTTTATTTTTACTGTATGTATACAAATGACAGTTCATACTAACCCGAGGGAGTGATCTTTTTAATTCCTGAAATATGAGATTTGTTTGACCTTATGTAATTATAAGCTTGCTTAATGGTTACAAAGTAACTGTTAACTCTAACTGTGGTGTCAGATTAAAAGACTTTTTGACACACAATTCCAGAGGTTCACTCCCTGCTGTGTGAAGGAGAATTTCCTTCTAGTTCTAAAACTAAAAGGCAATAATTTCAAAAAGTGACCTTTTGTTGCAGTATTGTAAGACAGGGAATGATCATTTTTCTGTGTGCCTGTCATAATTTCTAATGATTACAATTAAAATAAAAGTGAAAAGAAAGTGTGCTCCTATGCTGTTATCAGAGGCATTCAGTGCTCAAATAATTTAATTTTGTGCTATAAGCTCTGCTGCTGATGAGAAGTTTGCAAGTCCCATGTGCAGAAGCAGATGGGGAAATTTTAGTCTTTAGTCATCAATGCTCTTTGAAGTTTCCCTTCTAATTCCCTTTTCTTGCCAAATAATTTGAGAGCTGGCACTATCAAGTCAAATACCCCTCCTTCTGTACTTCAACCACCCTTTTTGTTGACCTCATTCTGATCTTTTGCATTTTTTGCTGCAATGTCTTAAAAATAGAATAGAATGTTGTTCTAGGCAAAGAGAACTTTTCTTCATGATATAAGACGTGCAAGTGGATTTTGCTATAATTTCCTTTATTGTCACTTCATTAGTCTACCTCAACTTTCAATATAAAGATACAATTTCAGTGAGAAAATATATTCTGAAATTTCTTTTCATTTTTTTCTTGCTTTCAAATAAAATGGTTTGATTAAAAGATTTAAAAGTACATCCCAGTTTATTTTTGTGAATTCAAACATGTACCTCCAATTCATATAATTACTCCAATTAAACTTTTTGCTTTTTTTTCACACACTAAGCTAAAAGGAGTGTCTTCATGCTCTTAGAGCCCTCCTGATAATCTAATGCCTCATCTTTTTGTCTCTTTTCTGAGACCAAAAACTCACTAAAACTATGTATCTTGAACCAAGAGGTACCATCCTAAAGGAGGAGAGTGTAAAAGAAACACAGCTATTGTTTTCTTTTTTGTCATGCATGGCTTAGGCGATGAAAATCACAGATATGTAATTCTTCATTAGCTTTAATGTAATGCTTCTTTTTTTTTTTTTTTTTTTTTTTTAAATGCATAGCAACTTTTTGTCAGGTAGAATATTTAAGTATTGATCTACATTAAGACAAGTGCATATCTTGAGAGTAAGATTGGTTCCTGTAATTTCTGTTTGAGTAAAGCTTATGTGCAGAGACTGGAAAATTGAATGTTTAAACTCAGAGCTATGTGGGATCTCTTGTACTGAACTTGAACAGGTTCTGCACGTAGTCCAGCCTTGTTGATGATAGTCAGTGTCACAACAGAAACTCTATATACTTATTTGCTCTACACTCTGGCTAAGCTAAAATGTCTCATCACTGAACTCACATCTAGCCAATAAGAGCAAGAGAAAAATATTCTTATGGCTTTTTTCCTTGCAGATTTAGAAACAGCAATGAGTACACGTGAAGAAGACACATTGAGGATGAAGCAATTTCTTTCAAATTGTATGGCAAAATTTGCTCATGCATTTAAGCTACAGATTTTGATTATGTTAAGAATGATCAGCTGAAGTTGTTGGAAAAATTCAGAATTAAGTATGGAAGTAAAGAAACAGAAATAGATATAACAAAAATAATTCTATTCTTCCAATTTCTAGTCAAAGTAGCTGGATGATTCTGAATGTTTTCAGATATTTATGTGGGAAAAGAGAGGAAATAAGAATAATTCCTTCAGGCAAAGCTAAGTCAAGGAAACCAGACTATATTTAGCTTAGAAATTAAGACCTTAAATTCCAAGAAACCTTGATGATGTGTGCTAGGATTCAGAATATGAGGAACAACCGTGAAAGACGACTTGCCAACTGATTAAGATCCAAGTACAAATCTGTATGCATTTAGAATTAATAGAATGTTCCCCAGTCCTCATGAATGTTGTAGTGCTAGGGCATCAAAATAGTGGTAACTTGTGAAGTGTACATTATATTTTTATTTAGTAACTTCTAGATTAGTAGATTTTACCTTTTTATTTCCTAACTGTATGCTTAGTTTTATTTTACTTTGAAAGATATTGTTGAAAACATACTGTATCTCTGCAGTGTTATCAGAAATGTTCAGTACTGGAACTGACTGGGATTTTCTTTGCTTTTTCCATGCCTTCCACCCGATGGGTGGAATTTAAGTCCCCATGGTGCACAAACAGATGGGAAAATGTTGGTCTTTAGTTTTCAGTCATCAGGGCTAATTCTTTTATCTTCTGAATGCATTAGTCAAACGGACTATGCCTGTCAAGCAATCTGTAATATGTGCCCTGACAGCCTTTTTTTTTTTTTTTAAACTTTACTGATAATCTTTTCTGTGAACTGGCATTGCCTACATTCTATTAGTTTAAGGAAAAATGTGCCTTATTCATGAACTAAATGATTGTCAAAATGGTTGTGGAACTTCGATGATTTTAAAGTACTATTTTTATTATTTGTGTGATGTAATTCAACAACCAAGAAGTGCATTTTCAAATACAATTGGGGAATGTATACAACTGTATGATGTTTTTTATAAACAGACACTGTATTGGCACATTTTTTTATCCCTTCTTAACCAGTGTGTCATCAAGAGACATGCATGGGATTTTTGGAACACTATGATGTTCATGCACACTGGCATGCATCCATAAATCCTGATTTCTAGACTGTAACAAGAAAGTAACTCTGTTTTGACAAGGAGTTAATTTTCATATTCAGATTTTGGTGCCCATTTTTGCAACATGGAACCCAGAAGTGCCATGAATTAAAGAACCTGTGTCCATACAGCAGATGAAATACTTTACTTACACAAGGATGAGTGAATTTCCAGTTGCATTTGTATGATGGTTTTCCATTATGGTTTAGCATATACCTATGAGGAAAAAAAGTAAGTAGTAATGGCGTAACACAAATTTATATTAATAAAAATGCATATCTTTTAGCAATTCTGTAAGGATATTGGCATAAAATTTTCAGCACTGTGTTGTCTCCTCATTTCTTTTAAAGTGAGGTTTTTTTGGAGATATATGTTCTATCCTCTTCAGGTTATTTTATGTGCCTGGAGGGCATTTATAAGGCTCTAAATTCAGCTTTGATTCTGTGGGCTGTGTTGTCACAGACATTAGGGATTGAGCTTTGTGTTTGTGTTTTTACGATTTGGGATCGGGCATGCTGAAAATTAATTCAAACCTTTACTTATATCACAAGTTAAGCTCATCCAGATGGCAGAGAGTTCCTGCTCCTTTTGAAAAAAATACTTCTGGTAATGTGACAAGCATGAGTTTATAGACAGTAGCAACTCATAGAGTTTAAAGCCCTGAAATAGAACAGATATTGCAGACAGATGATAATCGGTATCTTTCCTGTGTGAGAGGTGGAAACTTCTGCTGCAGGTAACTGTTGACTCAAGGTTATGGAAGGAGTCCTGTAAATGGTGCACTGGGCCAGTCCAGTTTATAGAGCTGTGCTCTCTGCAAGTCCATCTAAAAGGAAATGAGAGAATTTTCTGCTTGTATTAAGTGAGAACTTGTTTTCGTGAATATGCCTTAACATGATACCCTACTATGAAGGAAATCAGCTGAGCAGGAGGACTTGTTCCCTGCATTTTGTCTATAGCTACACAAGCCTGTGTAAGGCATGCATGAATCAAATGGCAAGCATGATAGATGCAGTTAGACCTTTTCAGTTCTTGCTTTGATTTGTGACTCATGGCTTTTACTTCTGAATTGTATGTACATGTATGGAGTTTGGGTTCTTGTTCAGATAATTTTGGTAAAAGACGCTCTGGAAAGAAAGGAAGAAAATATTTTCAGTTTGGATACTCTTACATAATAAGACTGTTGCTTGCATTTCTTCAATCATTTTAATACTTCAGGTTTCAATAAATAAGAATTTATTGAGGGAAAGCCCATTATTTTGGAAAAAATTATGCGTAGATCTGGTATCCATTATGGTTGAGGGGTGGTGATGTTTTGATGTGGAACTTAAATAACTCCAAGTAACTTAACTGCTTGATAGAAGTAATAGTTTAATAATTTATTATTTGTAAAACACAGGTCAAGTCATCAGTCTGGCGTTACTGAGATTCCCATTTAATAAAATATCAGGTGCATCACCTTCAGGCTGCAGTGATGGAAATTGCCCTAAAAAGGTTGAAGAATGGAGTTGTGAAAAATTGGTTTTGTACATATGAAATTTCAACTTTCTTGTTTTTTTTCAAGATGTATGAAAGGAACGAGGCCACTAGGGCTAGCTGTGTAGCAGACTGGAAAATGATTTTCTTGTCAGACCTACTCCTGTTTTCTGTAAAGGGAGCATGTTGTCTGCTTTTCCTTTTCTTTTGGCAAGCTACATTTAGGGTCATTAAAGCCAAAACTGGAGCTAGAGCACCTTGGAGGTGACTGTACTGTTTGCCATGGACTATCCTTTATAGATGGCTTATGAACATTTATGATCCCTCTTCCATTCTCTGACAAGCCCAGGGGGAGGAGGAATAAAAGCAAATATTTAGAAATAAGTAACCTGCATGGTAGACTTCTAGTCCTGAATCAGCCTTTTTCATGGTCTTCCTTTAACTTTTTGTTCTGAAACAAGAATCTTTTCTTTACTCTGGAGTTGATAGAAGTTGGTTATCTATCTTCTAAACATCTTAAGAATCTGTGGTGTCATGGGAAAGGGGCTTCTTTAAAAATCTATGTGGAAAAAAGTTAAAATGAAAAGTATTAAGACTGTAATCAGCATTCCAGGACAATATCTAGATTTAGGAAAATAGTTTCTAGATTGTTCTATACTCATAAAGGGAACACAAAAGAGGTAACAGCTTATGTCTATCAGTTTTCGTCTTACAAAACAGATAAACCTGGATTATGATAGCAGCAGGTAGGGGAACTGTCAGCATGGGATCTATAATTGTAATCACTAAAAAGCTCTTTTTTTTTTTTCCCCCAGCTCTTCTAGTAGCTAAATTGTTATTTCTGTGAAATAATTTCCTGCCTACAGAAAATCTGTTGTTGAAATGAGTTGGAAGGAAAACATGCTTTTAAACTGAGAGCAGCTGCTCTATCTCACTTAATCTTTTATTTCATCTGTGGTTTGCTAAAGTGAAGTCTTTGACTTTTTTTTTTTTGAGCTTTGCTGTGAGAACTGTTCCTCATCTGCTTAGCATCGCGTATTTGTAAAAAGTGAGATCCAGTGCTAATGACCTAAACCACAGTAGCGTGTAGAGCAACTTTATTCCTTTTGCTTTGTTAATAAATGAGAGTCAAACAAGTCTAAGAGGAGCCACAAAGAGGAGCAGCTAGATTTGTGGCATTTGGTATCTTGAATGAAAATTTATGCAAGCCACTGAGGCTGAAGAACAAGATTGCATGGCACCATGATGCTCATGAGTGTGTGTGATTTCATGCCTGTTTCCTTGTTCTCAAAAAAAATGCAGCATTAAATCCCGTTGCTTTCCTTTTAACTGCTAGTGTACTAAGGATTTGTGGAAGGATGTACCATTTGCACGGTAACTGTGGTATACATGAGAACATGCAGATGGGTGTATGTAAACCTCAGATATTCTTCAGTGAGCAAAACTTTTAATGGAATTAATGTAGAAGTAGATCAATAAAGGGGGAAAAAACTACTCACATCACAGAAAGTCAGATGCTAGAAATGTTTTGTGAAGAACTGCATTTAGTCTTGGTCTACTTCCATGGTTAATGCCATTTTATAAAAAGGGACAGTTTGTAAACCATGTGGTTATATTTTTAAAAAGTAAGAAAAAAAATAATTTGTTCAAGCTGTTAGTGAAAAAAAATGCTAGCCTTTCCTTGCAGGCAAGTGATGAACATAGAAGAGAAAATACTATGTAAATGTTTCTACATTTGTGTGTGTATAAATTTATACACTTATATACAAATAGAGTGTGTGAAATCGAATAAAAATGGATAACTAATATAAATAAGAATATAAATAAGAATATAAATAGATATAAAAATGTCAGGTTTTGTAGTGGGGTTGACAGGTGACTGCACAAATTATAAGAACTGTACAGAAGGCTGTTACTAGGTGAAAACTCAACAGGTATATTAATATTTTTTTCTGTCCTTTTTTTTTGGTTCTTTTTTTTCTTTCTTTTTGTATCCACACATATTCCTCAGGGTGTATTGTATTCCTTACTGCCTTCATAAAGCCTCATGAAGCCAGTGGTGGTAATCCTAGGTTACAGAGGCAGTTGCTGGGTCATCATTTCTCTATTGAAAAATGTTTTATAACACTCCTGGGACTTTCTACTATATGAATAAAGCTAAATTACTTAGTTGTTTCAAATACTTAAATAGCATGCATTGTACAAAAGTTTGAAATAATAATTTAAGGCATGCATGAGAAGACAGGATTTTAAGCTTGAATTTCAGGAATCATAGTCAGACTTTCAGGAGTCTGCCTGTCTTCCACCTAAAGTGGATCGATGCTGACTCTGGTTCAGAAAGGAGTTCAACCAGATAACCCTTCTGAGCACAAAGTTCTCTGGGTTTTTGCACCCAGGAGTGCACCCAGGGAGTTAAACAAGAGGTGGTGCCTAGGTAGAGAAATGCCTAAATCCCTCCCAAGTCCTTGGGGACCCTCAGTAAATTAGGAGTTCTCTAAGAATGGCTAAGTCAGATTATACTGTAGTCCATATAGTCGGATGTCATTATGTTTCTGGACATACAGCCTTAGTGATTAGAACTCCATCCCTGCATAGAGGATATAGTTGGAGATGACTGGAGAAGGTCTAAACTCACAGCTCTTCATATGGTTTTCACCTATGCTGATTAAGTTAGACTGCTGATACACAAAATATTGTGGATTTCAGAGAGACCAGAAGGAAATAAATAATTTTACATTTGTAAATAAGAACACATTCCTCAGAATGGAGATTTCTAGTTCCTTGTTCTTTTTTTGAGTAATGGTAAGTAGATATATTTTCATTTGGAAATCAAGAGATAAGATGTATAAGAGAGACTGGAAATAAGAAAGAGTAGCAAGGATTACCAGCCAGATAATAAATAACATAGAAGGAAGTTTTGAGACCTTTTAACAAAATTAAATATTCAATGAAAGATTTACCTCTGTGCATGTTAAATTGATTTTTTGAATTCAATTAATTCTTTAAAAAAAAGAGGTTGATGGAGAAAATTAAAAATAAATTTTTTGCTTGTAAGTTAATAGTATCACTAATTAGGCTTCCTAAATGGAGAATATTAACTAAATTAAACTCTTTTCTCACCAGTGGAAACTTGAACATTGATCCACTGGACTGCATAGTCCTAAGTGGTTGTGACTGCGTTTATACTTTGGTGCTTGGGCCAAGTGGCAAGGGTAGCTTGTTCAGGGACAGAGCACAGCAGAGGACTCTGGCTGTGCTCACAGTCTGCTCATGTGATGAAGTTACCAGTTTTTGTAATTTCTTGCAAATCAAAATTTCCAGTAGTGCTTCGACTTCAAAAGCTATTTGGTTCTTTCCTCATCTTCTGGAACATTATTTGGGAAGAAAGAGTTCAGCTCCTTCTGCCTCCTGCTGTGCAAAAGCTGCATTCTTAGCTGTACTATGCTAAATTAGCTACAAGTTTAGCTATATACAGATGTGACCATGGGATGAGTTAAAGTGGAAATGTACATTGAATCATGTACTCTACAGTAAATCTGAAGTTGTTCATCTCTCTTCCACTGAATAGAAAGTCATCTCAAAGTGCATCATGTTGGCAAAAAATGTGTGTATGAACATAAATCAGTACTGTGAAAGTGCAGCTCTAACCTACCTCATGCTATATTGCTCCTGAGACCTTTACCTAATCTTTAGGGTCACCACTTCTGCATATTTGCGGATTTCAGCTGTTCTATTCTGGTTTTCTGAAATGAAAACATGTCAGAGATTCTACAAATAAGTAAATAGACAGAAATTAAAACAGGATTTAAAAATGCAAAATAAAGTAATCAAGATAAATTGAAGTATTTTGAATCATTTCTGGAACTGGAAAGGAAATCTTCTCCTTTCACTAGCCAAAGGCATTTTCTCTTTGGCAGCAGGCTCAGATGTCTCATCACAGGGGGATAATGTGCAAATCTTCTACTGTCTGTTTAGTTATTATTGATCACTAGAGTTCAATCTCTTATGCTGTATGTACGTATGAATGTTGCTCTGCATAGCACAGTATGCAGTTCAGTTGCATTTTGCATTCTGTGTATTGAACTAGGTGTCTTTAGGAACATTTTAAATTAATATGTTTAATGATGTTTCTTCTGCAGACTTTCTAAAATAGAAGCGATTTATCATTGCAGAGAAATATTATTCTCAAAAATATTTTTTGTATTTATGGAATATATCGAATAAAGTTTTGCAATATATTTATCATTTTTATTGAGAAATTACTTGAGAATGAGGATGTGTTGAGAATAAGCCAGTAACTTTTCACACACATAGAGCACTGCATGCAGAATTCAAGTGTGTTATATTGAAATGGAATAAATAACAACAGCATTTAGAATATAAACAAGGTATGCATAAGAATTTAGAAACTAATATCAGCATCCTGGGGACAGTCTTCCTCATGTTTTCGTCAAGAGGTATAAACAGAAACCTAAGAACAAAGTAGGACTATATTCAGATAATATGAATTCCATCTCTAATCATATGTATGTTTCTTATTGTCTGGCCTGAAAGGTCATATATGTAGCAGTAGCAATCTGAGTTCAATAGCACAGTTCTGACCATCTGAATTTAAACTAAAGCTACAGTATCTGTGATATTTGCTACCTGCAACGTGTTCCACACTGGTGATGTACCCCACTGGTTAACAGTGGGTCCAATCCTGTTTAAGGTCTTCATTAATGACCTGGACAGTGAGAGGGAGCACGCCCTCAGTAAGCTCACAGATGATACAAAGCTGGGAGGCAGGCATGATACACCACATTAAAAGTGCTTATTATTAAAACCTACAAAATATGTCTTTCTGAAGCAAGATACTGTTTAGAGGTGTACCATTGCCCAGAACTGCTTCTTTATTTAAATTCTGAGACCTTTTCCTACTTCTACTGCCACAATTTTCACCAAACCTGACCTCCTGTTTGGGACCATTGTGAACATTTCTGAAGAAATTAATTAATAAAAATTACTTGGAGCTGAGTAGTTCCATATTATGTCCTTCTTTCAGGGATATTACATCTTAGAGAGGAATTAAAGGTGTGCTGCTGACCAAGATAATTATCCCATTTTTCCTGAATTTGATATGTCAAAGGTAATTTTGTTTCTTAAGAAGAAAGAAAATGTTCTTCTGGCATTGCCTGGAGATTACCTATGTACAAGGAATAATAGATACCTGCAAGACTTTGTGGGTTTTTTATTATATGCAAATCAACCAGGTATGTTATAATTCACTCTGAGCCAGGAGCTCGGAGTGGTCATTGGCCAGGAGCCCATTGCAAGGGGTTTTTTTGATAGAATACTTACAGAGAAAGCTCCTAAAAGAAGCAGTCATACTTTCTATTAGTAATTTCATATTACAGTTGACCTCTGCTGCTGTCGTTTTAAGACAAGTTGTCCTTGGTACTTCTCACTTTTATTAGCTGAACTCTTTATCATACAAACTGTTAAGAAAAGTAATTAAATTTACCTGAGGTCACTCTTATTTCATAATTCCTTGCAGTTAAAAGCAATAGAGAGAACACTTTAATTAATGTTATGACCTCTTAAAGAAGATACATGACATTTCACTAGTAACTTCTAGTGATGTAACACTAGTAAATTTTTATGTCCATCAGACATATTTGCAAGGATGAGAGCTTTCTTACTTAAAAAAAAAAATTTAAAAAAAATTAAAAAGATTTCCCTTCACAGTGCAAATTCTTACATTAACATTTAATATAGAAAATATAAGTTTTCTTATGCTGGTGATTTCTTTTCAAATTTCTCATTAATCTATTCCTCTCACCCACCCCTAGTGGTTCCTCTTAGTTGTCTGTCCTTTATATTGAATTTTGAATGAAACTCAGAGAAATTTCAGCCTGGCTTCTTTAGGGACAGCAGCTGAAATCATCGAGCTCACTTTCATTGTCTCCAGTTGGTGACAAATGGCAATTTTATTTAGCAATGGATGGTTCTTTTTGAAGTTGGATTGATGGATGAGGCCACGAGAGGTCGGGCCAGCTGACGAGGTTACCCATACCAGCTGTCTATCCATCCCTGCTGCAGGCGTGTCTGTACGCTTGTCAGTCAGCTTTTGAACCACTGCTGGTTGCTGTGCAGTGGGTTTGACTGTAATCAGTGACAGTTTACTTTATAATGTGGTACTACAAATGGTGGTGGTTCCAAAACTCACTGATGAGCACATCAAACTTCTGTGTGGCAAAGGCAGGCTGGACAGCTAGTGTGGCAACAGTGTCGGCTGTCTCAAACAAAGCCAGCTTTCTGACATTCAAGAGTCCTTTATTTTGTCTTTGGTTTTTTGTGTGTGTGGTTTTAAGGTTATAATCACCCTGCTGCCTAAGAACACCAGCTTTGAAATGTTTTGGAATATATAAGAAGCCCAGCTGTGTTTTGAGATTTCAGTACAAAATCCTAAAATGCTTTTAATTCTTGTCTGTAGGCTGGAGCAAATGTACTTCTGCAAGATGTTAATGGAAATATTGCACTTGATTATGCTGTAGAAGGGACTGAATCTAGCAGCATCCTTCTGATGTACTTGGAAGAAAATGGTAAGTCAGCTCTTCAGCTTTTGAAATGTCATAAAAATTATAGGGATGTATATTGATTCGATGCAAGTCACACCAAAGCAAATTGAATTATATGAGTTTGGAGATGAAGGGGAGGAAGAAGATTTGGAGTCACGTAAGTTTTCAGTGTGTTTATTTTGGAACAACTAACAAAGGTTAGTTGCAGTTGCCTTTGTCAAATCTGCTTTTGCCCTTTCATATGGAGATACTAGAATGTAAATTCAAAGTAGAAAAACTGCAGCAACGCAGAAGCTTTTGAAACAACTAATTTAACATCTTGAGGACCAGGTTTCACATTTTGTTTCATTTCACTTGTGAAGTATGTATGTCTCAGAGTATATTTAAATATATAAATATTCTATAAAATATGTAAACAGTATATATAAACAAATAAATCTCTACGAATAATTTGAATGAAAATGCATATAACACTTTATCCCTTATTCAGAAATATTAGTATTTTGTGGGTTTTTAGATTATGAAAATAGTGTAGCTAGATTTCTAGTATGAATTTTACTTAATATATTATAGATGACAGGACCTGTATGGAAAAAATGGGTTCCAAATTTAGATAAGAGTTCTGAAGTCAGATTTCTAGCATTGCTTTTAAGTATAATAGGTTGTCTTAACATTGTATGTGACTCATCTTAACACTGAGGAAAAGGCTTTAAACAGAAATAATGAACAGTAATGTAAAAATGTGTAATTTCAACATTGCCTTCATATAAGAAATCTTCAACAGAAACTAAGTAAAATTATATTTAAATTATATATAATGTGCACTTAAAATAGAAGTTAACTTACACTGTCAAGGAAATCACACTCATTTTCAGATCCTATACTAGTAGTCCACAGGGCATTGCATAGGTCTGTTTTATAATTTTGCTTCCTCTGTGCCTAGCAATGTCTTCAGAGCTCAGGAACTCTGGTTTTGGATTTTCCTAATGGCAAGACAGCTCTTAGATTCTAAAAACTTGATGGTTTTGAAAAATGTAGATGTTTGGAGTCTAAATGCTTCAAATACTTGGGCTCATGGTATTTAACATGTAGCATGCAAGATGTAGTCTGTTTACTTGCAATTATTAATGCAAATCTATCAGAAAATGTTTTCTCTTTCATTGGTTTGTCTCTTTTTTTTATTGTTTGCAAAATAAAATAGATTTGGAAATAAAAAATAAAGATTGGCTAGTATCTTGGCAGTGTCTACAGTGAAGGAACTTGCATGGAATGGAGGCTTTTTATGACTCTAAAGTTACCAGTGATACCTCTTTTTCAGCAGATAGGAGAGTCACTGTTCTTCATTAAACAATGATTCTGTGAATGTGGGAAGCTTCCAAATTAAAAAAAACTTAAACATTAAGAAGGTGAGATCTACCTCTACTAACTTTAGATAGCTAAGCCTGAGCTAATCATCCAGACCTTTTGGTCAATAGAGCAAAATAGGATATGCATGCACTATTTAATCTCTTCCTAACGTGGGTAGGTGAGGAGAACTGACTTCCAGGACTGTTTCTTTCTGCTGACCTATAAGACCTTAAGATGACAGGTTTTAGTTTTAGACTGTTAGGGTACAGTCAGTTAATTGCAGTACTGCATGAAATCCCGGCCTTCAGGTGATCCGTGTCAAAATGCCCATCAGCTTTGCTTGATCTGCTACGATTATTCTTGTAGCAATAGGCAGCTCAAAGTACTCTTATTTTGCACTTAGTTTTTGAAATTTAATTAATATCTACTGAAATATTTGTATAGCCTACCATGGTTCATAGTAATTGAGGAGGAAATCCTTGAAGGAAATGAAGCTCTATGAATAAGCATGACTTACTTTGAATTACTAAATATTTCTCTGTGGATGGTTTTTATGAAGCCCTCCTCACTGCAGTAATCCCTATGCACACCTGCATAGTCATGCCCCAACACAGAGCAATGTCAGGACCAGACTGTATCTGTTTAATTTCACTACAGGTCTTAGTGAATGAAGTCACTCTTCATTGTTGAAGGTAACCTAATTTACTCTGTGGAATGCTGGGAGCTATAAGTGATAACAATAGCCTTGGATGCATTTAATGATTTATATATTTTGAAATAGTTTTGATTATTTACTGAAGTTACTTCTTTGAGTTCTGTTTGTAAATGATCTGTTAGGGCACAAGAGTATCACAAATGCAGAATACTGTTAATCCTCTAGCAACTGCCAGAAAGCTTTCATATATGCTTTCCTGTTACAGAATATGGAGATAACCCATATTTCGATAAATATGAGGATGTTATATGGAGATTTCATTAGTGGAATCTAACAAAATTATTATTTCATTAAAATGTTCTCTTTCCCTGTATAGAAATCAGCTTTCTCTGCTCTTACATTATGTTGTGTAACTAATTGTATACTGAAAGTAATTATTGACTGAAGAGAGCAATAAACAGACTTTACTTACCTAGGAGGAAGGTTGGGGTACATATTCTCTGCATATTAAGAGCATAATTTCTATTGGGTAATGATTCTAGCATATTACAAGCTTCATTTAAGATATCCCTGGTGAAGGATGGCAGAGAAAATATAGCATCCACTTTCATATTTAGAAAACTGCTTGAAATAGCATAACTGGATGATATTAGATCATGCCCTGTGGGCACTCAGAAGCCTAGTGGGCTCAGGATTTTATTTGGGTTGATTTATTTAAATCAAGTGTCTGGTAGTCAGCAAACCTGCCTTAGAGCGAAGGAGATGCTCTAAAGGTAGGCATCTGTAATGGGTCATCTGAATTACAATCTGAACTGCATGCTTCTTTCCAAGTGCTGTGAAGGGAGCCCAGAAGAGCTAACTGAAACATAGAAGTCTGCTATGTAGGATGATTGTTATGATATTTAAATTCACAGGTCTCTGTGTAGGTGCCTATACGCTAGCTTTGTTGTCTAAATTCCTCTCGCCTTTAGTGGTGTTCTAGGAAATACTCGTCTGGAAAGCAGAAGGGTTATTAATTTGACCAGCTACAAGGTAAACACCTGTAAAAGCTGTTAAATTTGTTCTGTGCCAAGATGTTATTGGTTTTCCATGTTACTGGTGTTCTCATTTTGCTATGAAAAGAAAGTCACGACATTTAGGGACTCATATCTGCCAAGGCAAGGCCAACTGAGATGAGAGTAGGCCAAGTTACTGAAGGCTGCATTGGACTGGAGATTCTGCTGTTTCTCTGGGCTCCCATTCTAGTGCTAAGCCATCTTCATGTAATTTCTTTTAATTTTATTTTGAGCTGAAATTTTGATAGTTGCCACTTACACCTGTAGCTTCTTATCCTTTCGTTGTTTACTTCCAGGAAGTGTCTCCCTCCAGAGGTGAAATGAAAATAGTAATGTAAAAAGGTGATGTCTTTCACTGTTTTTCCCATTTGACTCTAAATCTGGTTGATTATTGGAATCATCAGGAAAGTCCACCTGGCACTTTTTATAACCCTTATTTTGATAAATAACAGCTTTATGTTTTAAGGCAAAGCTTTTGATTTATTAGTCACATGTAAAAAATATCAAACTTCAAATGACTGGTAGTGGGTTCTCTGTTCTAGAGGCAGAATGTTCTACTGTAGAAATGTGTCAGTGTGTGGCATATGATCTTTATGTTTCCTCCTTTTCCACTAGGCTGTTTTACATATTTAAAACTTTGAAGAATGCAGCATTTTTGTTTACTTTCTTTCCTGGTATTTATTTGTGTAGTCGATTGCATGACTCGGCTTTAAACTACAAATGATTGAGAGATGTTTCTTGGTTTTGTATTTGCCAAGTCGTAGGAGGTTATACATTCACTGTAATTGATTTCCAAATAAGAGGTGTTCTCTTTTGCCCTCCAAGATCTCAGAGCTTTCAGGGATAACTGTATTCCAAGAACACCAGCCTTGTTATTTAATCTAAAAAAAGACAATTTGTGAAAACAAATTAATGTCTTTCTTGTGTACTGTATAGTGAGAGGTTATGCTGAGCAGATTAATGCAAAAGAAAAAGAAAATCATCTGTTGTGATTATATTTTTTTAGAAATGACTATATTTAAATAGCATACCTACCCAAAGGTATAGATGGTATTTCTTTTTCTACTATGATGCAAGTACAGAAGAAAAGAATGGATATTGCTTTTCTACATAGTATTCTTTTTGGTTTTAATGGTTTACTTTCTGTGGGGTAAATTAATTTAAAATAGCTGGTTAAAATTTAGTGACCTTTGATGGTAATACAGATTTCACGCATTTAAGCAAAATCTATTTTGGTATTCCAAGCTGTGTGAATAACATTTTGTTCCCTGAATATTAAAGGGATCATATCCAAGTGTCTCAGAAAACTGTACACAAACCAAAATCATGTACAAGTCCTATCCATGTAGGTACTTTTTTATGGTTTAAATCACTTAAAATATTGTGCAGATTTCACAAAAGTAGACCATGGTTTATTAAATTCTTACTAGCAAATGGATTAAGCTTTACTCTTCAGCTGCAAAATAGAAGGAATAAATTTATTTTTCTGCCTTGGAGCAGTAGGTAGATTAAAAAAAAAAAGTTAAGTGTTAGTACAGAATCCTACACTGAAGATGGTGTTTAACATTAGCCAGAAATAGCCCACTCGTAAATTACTACAGTAAGGAGAATTTCCCTGAAGCCAGCAGTTAACAACACAAGGGGAATGACATGTGCAGGAAAAGCTGATTTGGAAAAGTAGTGGGCAAAGGAGTAAGGAAAAAAATACTGTAAAACTGACACTATACGGTAATCTAAAATGTGATTGGAAGATTCACCAAAAGTTAATTTTGATTTAAAATATAAAGTAATTTGAAATTATTCAAGAAATCTGGCATAGTTGCACTAGAAGCCAAACTCCCACACAACCGCTCACTCATTCCCTTCCTCAGAAGGACAGAGGGAGGAAACAGGATGAAAAAGCTTGCGGTTTGAGATAAAGACAGCAAGATTGCTTACCCATTACTGTCACAGGCAAACCAGACTCAACTTGGTGAAAACTGTCAATTGAAATTAGAACAGGTAGCAAGAAACAGAAAGACAAACATTAGAACAACACATTTCCTCCCCCTTTCCCAGGCTTCAGTGCTTCAGTTGGACTCTTCTACCCCCCCACAAGGAACTGGGGGAACTCAAGTCGGTCTCTGCCAGTTGTTCTTCACACGTTTCCTCTGCTCCACTGTGGGTTTTTCACAGGTATGCAGTTCCTTCAGGAATATCTGTCTGCTTTGCTGTGGGTCACACTTGGCTGACAGGCTCAGCTGTGTCCTGTGGTGGGTCTGCTAGAGCTTACTGGAACTGTCTGTGCTCCACACGGAGCAGCCCCTGGCTCTTCTCACAGAAGCCATCCCAACAGCCCCACAACTGCCAACACTTGGACAGTACATCTGGTTGTGTGTTTCCCAACACTCTGGTGCTTCTTGTGAAAATAAGATCAAAATGAAAATCCAAAGTTATTTGTATTTTTCATTAGTTTTGTTTATTATTAATTAAAATAAATGTTCAGAATATGTACACCAAAATGTTTTAACACTGAGGTTGTGCTACAGAAACCCTTGAACAGATCTAGTAATCCAATCATGTACTTTCTTCAGTGCAGTCAAGAAAATGGGTATAAAGCAATATACTTTCAGAAAAATACTGCTCTAGATTTTAACATTTAAAACTATTTCACAGACATTAAGGAATTACTGCTAATATACTGCAATAAGAACTGACTAAAATGCCAACACATACAGATTGTTATCACGAAAGATCAGCAAGCTTCAGCTAAAACTAAATCCCCTGATATATTTTCTGTTTTACAACCATATGCATCGTGATCTTGATTTATGCTTAAAAATTTTCTTTTAGCAATATTGATGCAGTGGGTTACACTAGTTTCTGTTTGCAGAAAGAAAAACCAGCAATCAAACCCAGACAGCCTCAGGGTGGTTCAAATTTTTATCACTTTGATTCTTGTTGATTGGGAACCACCTACACATAAGATTATCACACAGAAAAAAATCTCTTTTCTGCATTAATTGATGATAGCGGTTAGGTGTTGGGGTTGCCAGTGAGAATAGGGGACCAAATGAAATGTTTCAGTAGGTCCCTTCAAGTTCAAAAAATGAAGCACACAGGTAACAGATGTCATAGTTGTAGTAGAAAATGTAATAGTTGAAAATGCTCATCTTCCTTTGGCCTTTGTGTTTTCTAATATAACCATGAACTATTTTTTCCTAGTTCTTCGGGAACTGACTTTGAAGTCTTAAATTCCTCTTAATATTTTTATGCTTCCAGTATGTTATCCATATGTTTCTATCAAAGGGAAAGCCTTTAAATCTACCATGCAGACTTTTGGCACCGGACTTAATATTTTAAGTTATAGCTAGTAGTTTGTGATCTACTAACTGATGCTAGAAAGAGAACAGGCATTCCTTGACTAATAGGCTTTGCAAAGAGTTGTAAAAAGAATGCCCTTTTAGTGTCCTTTCAAACAACTTATGAAGGAATAATCTAATTCCATTACCATTAGAAATACATTATTTTTTATAGAATTACTAAAATTATAATCTTTATCAAGTTGGAAAAATATGTCAGTGTCTGCAGTGCACCCACAGGTTCTGCAACCTGTCCCCCACCCTTTCTTGCTGAGGCTTGTCTGCCTGTGCTCAAAGCCAGCTGTGATGTGGTACAGCTGTGTAACCTGGGAGCCCTTGGCTGATAAAAGAGATCAGTTGTGAGGCAGAGCTGGGACAAACAGTGTCGTGATCTTTCACTCATCCTTTGTCTCTGAGGCCACATTTAGGCTCAGGTCCTTGCTTGAGGTAGGCCTATGCCCTGCCATGAACCTTGGTGCCCCCAACCTGGAACCAGCTGACTTGACTCCTTTCTTCAACTGATTTATCTGGATTTGTTGTGAGGGACTTTTTTGGCAATCACAGCACTGCTGTTGGCCTTGATTCCCATCACCAGAACACTCAGTTTTCTTGTTTGGGTACTGAGGGACTGTGCCTTGGTCAGCAAGGACACTGCTCTGCCTTCCCCGTATTCACCCTCACCTCCTGCCTCCTGTTTTGACTAGCCTGCTTTTACTGCTCTATCACAAAAAAAAATAAATAAAAAAAAAAATTAACCATAATATTAAGGCCTTGCAGAGAAATCCAGAGTATTGAAATACCATATGTGAAGATCTCATTTTTTATACTTACCACAAGTAACCAGACAGTGATATACTTGTTTTGCTTCTGTGTTCATGTTACAAATAAAATAATAAAAATGCAATACATATCCACAAATGAATACTTTAATATTAAGCCTTGAGATTGTGCCAGTCTGTTAAAGTAAATTACCATAAATATTTTTGTTTTCTTACAAGGTAAGGAGATACAGAGTTCATTTAATTAATTTTAGCTGAAAGGGTCATCAATATCATTATAGGAGAGGAAAATAAGCATGTTTCACTAGAGTGAGAGAATTGTCACTCTGATATTTACATGAAGAGAAGGTGGGAATTTAATTTCTGATAGCATTTTTGACTAGAAGGAAACAAACCTATCAGCCAAGAAAGCCAACTGTATCCTGGGCTGCATCAAAAGCAGCGTGGCCAGCAGGTCCAGGGAGGTGATTCTGTCCCTCTGCTCCGCTCTGATGAGACCCCACCTGGAGCATTCCATCCACCTCTGGGTTCCCCAGCACAGGAAGGACATTGACCTACTGGAGAGAAGGCCACCAAGATGATCAAAGTGATGGAGCACCTCTCCTGCAAGGGAAGGTTGAGAGAATTACATTTGTTCAGCCTGGAAAAAAGAAGGGTTTGGGGTGACTTAATTACAGCCTTCCAGTACCTGAATGGAGCCTACAAGAAAGATAGAGAGAGACTATTTACCAGAGCGTGTAGTGACAGGACAAGGACTATGGTTTTAACTCAAAGAGAGTAGGTTTAGATTAGATATTAGGAAGAAATTCTTTACTGTGAAGGTGATAAGGCACTGGAGCAGGTTGCCCAGAGAAGCTATCCCTGGAAGTGTTCAAGGCCACGTTGCTCTGAGCAACCTGGTCTAGTGAAAGGCATCTCTCTCCATGGCTGGGTGGTTGGAACTAGATGATCTTTAAAGTCCCTTTTGACCCAGGCCAGTCCATGAAACTAAGCATCCTTCACTAAGCATCCACAATGATATCATATAATGACGTCTTTAAGAGCAAACAGGTAAAACCCTCCAGCAACAATTAGCTCTGCAGTGAATTAGAGCTATAGCCCTCAGTAGTTTTGCAAGTATACATTCTTTTGCAGAATCTGAAAATATTGACTTCCCTTCTCACAAAATAGTCCTGTAAGACTCCCACTTCACAGGATTTACCTTTTACCAGCCTCTTCCCTTATCTGGAAATCCAGTTTGTAGCTTCAGGTACAATCCAGTTTGTAGCTTTAGCTCTTCTGCACCTGGGATAGCTGAACAATAGCACCCTGCTTATCTTGTCTGAAGGTCCTTTTGCAGCTACAGTGGACAAAAGTCTTTTGGTGATCTTAACAATGTTTAAGCCATTACCCATTTCAGTCTCTGACAAGTACCATGACTTTTTTTTTTCTTATTGATTTTTTTGTGATCAAGTCTATCTTATTCTATACTCTACAGGAGAAAATTACAAGTTCTAAACCATGGTATCCCCTGAATTACAGAAGAGTACAGAGAGGCTCATCACGCTTGGGATGAAAAGAGCCTTGCAGTGTCTACAGCTCTGTGCAGGAAGGGCAAATACAGACAGGGTGACAGAAGACTAAAGTATCAGCGGAAAGAGAGGCTTCTCAAAGCTGTTGCAAGTTTTTAATCTGTGTTTGCAAGACAGGATGCAGTTGACCTCTCCTAAGGACTGTTATTAAGCTTATTGGAGAATGAGACATGCAAGTTACAGCAAGAGTGGCTGCTAGGAGTGTGGGCAGTGGGTATTTCCCAAAGAGGACTTCAGTGTTTTACTGTGGCCTGGTCCCAGAAACGGGTGTTCCCCTTGCAGGTGGAAAGGTTTCTTCATACTGGACTTTTAAGAGGAAAATATTTTTAATAGCAATCCTCAGTTCTGTTTGCCATGTATTTCTTTATCACTGCAACTTTTTGAAAGTTATTTTTTGACTATTTATCTGAGGTTTTTGTATTCCTTTGGCTTGTCAGTTCTATAATCATATGCCAGAGAGGTGAGACAGCTAAAGTACATGAAATGGCCTTGTCAGGTGTTTTTCTTAAACAGGGAGAAGTAATTTAATTTTTAGCTTTTAGGTTATGCTCCTGCCTGTCATCAGCACTGATACTCATCACCAAATGTGTGCCCTGCAGGGTCACTATAGTTTTAATTGTTCCTTCTCCATGTTATCTCCTGCAGAACTGCTGAGCATATAGTTCTTCAGAGTTTTTTTCTTCAGGGTATTTGGAGTGTATTTTCCACACAATGCCTTTTTTTTTTGTGTAGTTTTTTTTGGTTGGTTGGTTGGTTGGTTTTTTACTTTCTATTTTTTAAAATGTGAATCTGTTCCCATAGTACATGCCAATTTGTTTTTCTTCCTCTATTTATTCATGCTGGCTGTTGTCCCATTTCAGCTGAATATCTAAACCACATTTCCCCTTTGAAAAGAAATGGGAAGGTCATTCTTTGATTCAGGCAACCAGAGTTACTTACTTTTTGAGTAGCATTTTGTTGTTCCATCTAAACTCCTGAAAAGTATCAATCCCTGGGAAGGGAGAGCAGACTCTCCAGAATTACAAACCTGATTAAGGGAAGGCACACAATGAGAAGGTCTTCTTATTTGAACCTCAGAGAATGATACATGTGCACACTTGATAAATCTGCTTGTTGGCTCTTGAGTTCTTGGAATTCAAACCTGCACTTCTAAGACTGCAATTTTGATTATTTTTAACATGTTTTCATTCTATTTTCTATAAAGGTAGAGAAAGGGAGCCTCTTTTTTCTGTAGCATTTTCAAACCTACTATTTAAAAAATGAATCCTGTAGAACCATGTCACTCTGGTATCTTGCTTGCCAGGCTGTTTACTGCTATTTGTTTAATGAAATATGTATCATTCCTTTATACAGCTATTACTTTGAAGGCAGTAACGCTATCTTGAATTGCTGTAGAATTCATACAGACTGTGCCTCTTGTTGCTGTGTAGCTTTATGTGTTTTCTCTGAGGTGATGGTTGCATTATATTTATGATAGAGTGAATACAGCAATTGATGCAACTGAGCTCTTTTCTTGATTTCTTCTTCAACATGGGCAGAGTTAATCTTCCAACAGCAAGGTTTTTTGGGGCCCCAGACAGGTCACACCAAGGTTCTATAAATGGCAATTTAAAATGAGTAACGGCCAATATTTCACTGTTACTAAAAGAATATGCTGGTAAGATAATTTTCTGACTTTGTTTGGTGTAAGTCAGTAGTTAATTGCTAAAAAAGGCTGAGTGGACTCAGTTGGCTTCTGCCCTCAACCTGTAGCCATTACTGTAATTTACATGAAACATGATGAAGCAAATAACCTGATCATAACTATGTTTCACTCTCAGTGTCTTTTTTTTTTAATTATTTTTTCTTCCTGCAAAAGTCAGAAACTAGTATTTCTAATTTGTGGATTGTGAACTTAGTTTTTGGTTTTGAGTGTTTGAGGTACTCTCAGACAAAAGAGGTAATACATTAATTTCCACCCATTGCTTCTCCCTTTGAAAAACAAAACTTATTCTAATTTTTTACTGGACATATAAGAGAAAAAAAAAATTGACATAAGTTTTGTCAGCAGTCCTGAAGAATGGCTACCTAAATCAAGTACAAAATGCTCCATATGTTTTTTAACTTTAATCTTTCATACCTGACAACATTAGGAAAAGCTTTATCAATGAGTGAAGTTTCATTTTGGCTGCTCAGTCTGTCAGTGTTTTATATTTAAAATGTTAAGTCAGCACTGCAAATGATAATTAATTTTGGGTGTATGTTGCCCTTCATACCACATGGTGTATTGGAAATCTAAACTTAGGTATTTGAGGCAGTTCTGTCACTGGGAGAAGAATGTTAAGCCATCAGTTTACTGTTGAAAAAAATCAGGAAATAGGCAGAAACAGAAAAAAAGATATTTAATTGGTGCCATGTGGCATCAGTAATCTGTAAACGTCATCAGGTACTTTTAAATCATTACTCTGAAATGTGATGAAGGCATAAAAGCTTTAGTTCTGATGAAATAAATACATTGATTGTTAGGAAACAATGAGAACATCCTATGAAATTTGCGGTGTGTTCTGGTCTGGCAGTTGTCAGGCAATAGCAAATCTGGTTGTCTAATTTAATCTATCAGTATCATATATAATTTATATATACGTGTATATAATTACATATAATTTATATGTGTGTTTGTCTAACATCTATGTGAAAGATCACAAGGTTAATCCAGATACAGAAAACATGTAATTTTCTCCATCTTATGTTTACATTTGTGTTTTACGTTTAGTATTATTTAGGTGACAGGTGTGAAAATAAGAATACATAAATGTGGCTAGGAAGACAGTTCTCACCCTGAACATTTCACTTCAGAGCTGAAACTCTCACAAGGGTTGCAGGCAGGAGAACATAAAACAGTATGTACAGTAGCATGTTCAAAACTTGTTGGGATTCTTTGATGAACTATACATGGTACACCCATGTCTATGAGTTCCAGGGTGGATTAAAACTAAGAAACTTAAAATATGATTTTATCCTGAAACATGCTTCAATTGTTTTAGTAATGTAAAGAACTTCAAAAACTGTTGAAGGTAATATGTGAGGTTAAATACATACTAATTAAATTAATTTATAGTTTGTCACTTTTCAGCTCACTGACAAATGTGGAAGAGAATCAAGAAATCATTTATTCAGATGGTGTTTTTTGTTATGTCATGGCCAGGGAAGAGAGGAAGAATTTTCATACTCAATTTACATTTTCTATAAATGGGTTTAAGTGATTGTGAGGAGCTAGAAGCAGAAGAATGAAGCCCTGAATTTTGGTTAGATATTCCAATAAAACCCAGCCAGTTGCTAATTTAAACACTTAGCAATTTTGTTGTATCCTTTTTCTAATTTTAAACCTCCTCAGACTGGGGACCATGCTTTCTTTTGGTTATAGACTGCCTTGCTTATCTACTTTTTAATACTGTTCTTTGACATCTGTTTCTTTCAGTACCAATGCTGACACAAGCAATCTCATAACCTTCATTCCTTTCATCCCCTCCCATTTGTCCCTGCCTCCACACCACTTTTTCTCTTCATTTATGGGGCCTTGCGATGGTCTAGGCTCAGCTGAAGAACTAATCCCAGTTAATAACCCAGGCACATAAAAAAGTGTTGAGTTTTAATGTCATTTGCTTCACTTCACAGTCTCTTAAGCAGTTGAGCCAACAGATTTGAAGGACTGGTCTGGGTACTGTGATATATACACAGGGCTGAAGGAATGCAGCCAAAAATAATTTTAATTATGTCTCAAAGACTTGAGTGACTTCCTTAGATTGTGTAATTCTTTTCCCATTTACAGCTATTTCACGATCCCAGTAGGTTTAATGATATTGCAGCTGCTGGCAGTAGGAAATCAGGGTGGTTTATTTGATATTGCTGAATGACTTTAGATTGTCCATATACTGACTGATAAAGATATGAGTAAACTTTTTGGTAAATGTAGGTAAGTAATATACACTGAAGTCTAATGAAATGTTGATTAAGCTTTTACAAACCCAGAACACAAAATCATTTATTTATTCTTTATTGGTGAATGAAATAGCAGAAAGTTTTATCTTTTCCTTTCTCCAGGTGTAGAGCTGAATTCGTTGCGCCAAATGAAGATACAGAGGGCTATGACAATGCTTACAGATGTCCGACAGCTCATATCAAGTGGAGGAAGCGTGAATCAAAAGAATGATGAAGGAGTTACCCTGGTGAGTGGGAATATGTAGTATTCACACTGTGAATAGGCATGTATTGCAACTTTTCTGGTGAGCATGTTTGCAAGGCAATTCTCCTAAGAAGCAAAATGAAGCAAGATTTTGGTTCTCATCTGGCCTTTTGAAAATACGTGTCTGTCAATTCCATACATAGTATAGATTGTAAAACAGTGCAACATCTTGATGGTGACTTTCTTACTCGTAGCCACTAAATACAACATATGCAACATAAAAAATAAATAGCATAAAATATTAACACTGTAGTTTAATGCTGCAGCAGATACTTGTGGTCTCTGACAATCTGTTTGAGAAAGGAGCTGAAACTTCTCTCAGCGATTCCTGTTTTTGACTCATATCTTCTGTCTGAGCCAGGCTAAAACACTGTTTCATGAGGTTATTCCATCTTGATTCAGTGTAATGAAGCATCCACCATGTAAGTGGATAAGCACTCCTGCTCCCAAATTTGCATGTTATTTGTAGTCACTGGGTTTCATTATGGATTTTTCTGCTAATAGATCTTCCATCCCTTTGTTTTGTCTGGCTTTCTACTTCTTCAACTGTCAAATAATTTTAAATTATTGTATATTTCTATAGATAGCATGTCTGTGCAATGTGCTCTTTGCATATAAAATCTTCAACACGATTGCCAATCAATAAATGGTAAATTAGCGGCATTAATATATTGAATTGCTTTTTAAAAGTACTTTGTGTTTTTCTGCAGATACTGTACTAAAATAATTAGAACCCTAATAATTATTAGTATTGCTATAATTTCTGCATTTGCACTGAATTACATTGCATGATACTGAATTAATTTACTAAATCAGTAGTATTTAATTCCATATTTTAATATCCATGGAATTTTTAAGCTATAACCAAAAAAGTGAACGACCTCGTATCTGGGATTGGTGAATCTTGCCACTGGCTCTGTCTAGAAACAGAATGCTGTGACTTTTGGGGTGGCGACCCCAAGGCAGTTGACTGTAGTGAAAAACAGGAGGGAAGCCGGGAAGAAGTGGGAAGAAACAGCACAATTTTTAGTTTAATTCATAAAAACATTCATTTAACGTCCATTTTTCTGATATATTTAAGCTAAGCTGCTAAATCACATTGCTATTGTACTTTAATTGCTTCTTTAGTCTGAATTGGCTTAGTTAAACTGAGTTATGAACTTAGGTAAATCTTACTGTATAAAGCCTTTTCTGCCATTAGCTGGAATTGTTGAAGTGCTTGTCTGAAATGTGTTTAACAATAGTTCTGCAAATACTGGGAGAAAAACATTGTGGATAGTTTGTTTTTTTGTTGTTTGCTTAGTGGAATGTTGACAAAGGGGACATTTTTTAAATTAACAGTTTTTATGCTGAACTTTGATTTTTTCAAGAAGTAGTTACACAGTAGATAATTTTGCCTTTGTTTGAGATTTCTATTATGTGGAACCTTTGTTTGAAAAACTGGTGGGAAATCCAGAATTTGTTTAACTGCTTTCTCTCTATTCATGGGTGTGGAGTCAGCCAGTCTGTGATAGTTTTATGTGTATCAAAGGGTTCTGGGAGTAGTGTTTTGCTGCCCTACATCTATCTGTACAAAGAAGGCCAGTATCTCAATTGTAAGTGTCAAATCAGATTTGTTTTGTCTTGACAGAATATATATCTAAGTCCATGTGTAAATTAGGAAGTTTAATCAAGCAAATTATTGTTGTAAATATATAAATACGCACATTCTTATAGATTCATAACACCTACCTATGTGCACATGCAATACAGACACAGAATGATAATTGTTAAAATTAATTTTTCTGTTAAATTCTGCTGCAATAGTTTTTCTTTGTTAGACTTCAGTCATAAAATATTTCTTTTGTCCTATAAGCTTTTAAACTGCTTTTAATTGTCAAATTGATACCTGAATAGAAAATGTAATTTCTTCTGTTAAAACACACTCCCACCTGATGCTATGTCAAATTTTATGAAAATTTTGATGTTTTTATACATTGGAAATCAGAGCCTTCACAGCAGAATTAGTGTTCTGCCTCCAGGGCAGGGGTATTCTGCCCCCTTGCCAGGGGGATTTTGAATGAGTTGTACTGTGTTTCATCCTTCTACATCAAGCATGTTCATAGTGAAAATTTTGTGCATGCTTTATGCATGTGCAGCTAAACCAGAAACAGCAGGTAATACAAATAATATCCTGGGCTCTGATTTTGGTGTCTCCTATGCTTATAGTGACTTTGGAACTACACAGTAACAGATTTACTGCAAGACCTTTTTCTTGCCATTAGCCATCCCTTTCAATCATCAGAAAAATAATATCTTCAGCTAACAATACTTGAAAGTCATGTAGTTGAGCTGCATGATTTGTGGATACAGGTATCCACCTATAATCTCAGTTCTCAATTTCTGCAGTCTTTCTATGCCCTATTCTTACTGACCTTTAAGTCCTTCGGACTGGGGATGAGCAATTATATTGTGCCAAATTCTATATTCACATCTTGTTCCCTTTGCTCCCAGAAGTGAAGGGAATGTTTGAAATGATTGTAGAGAACCATGAGAAAGTAAAGATCACTAAACTGTAACCTGGATCAGTCTCATCATATGAAATATATACTTCAACGGTTATTCACCACAAATAAGAAATGATTTCCACCAAAACTGCAAATGAAATTTTTTCCCTGATGTAGTATTCTTTATTGCATTTTCCTCTTTTACTTGGTTATTACTAGAGAAAATAATTTGTATTGCCCTACTATTTCTTTCCCTATTTCTCTCTTCACAAAACCTGCTTGATATTATATTGCTTTAATATGTATTTTATATACTGGCTATTTGTATTTATTAAATAAAAATAAGTTTTTTGTCTTTTTAAATTAAAAAAATCTCATCCTATAAATAACATTCATAGTGGAATTGATTGCTGATATAAATGCCAAACACATATAGAGCCTTAAATAATAATACATTGCAAAAGATAATGTCCAGCTTCTCAAATCAGCTATTGACTTATCAGTAGCTTATCACTTTTACTGTATTTGCTACTTAGAATGACAAACCATGAGCAAACACAGGTACCTTTGAAGTTGTCCCTGCTTTAGCAGCAAGTTGAGGTACTTGACCTCCTGAGGTTCCTGCTGACCTGAGTTTCTCTCAGTCTGTTACTGTATTTTCCACCCTCTGACTCTGAAATGCAGTTTACAGACACAAAAAATCAACCACAATTATTTAAACAATTACCAATTAAAATAATTAAGTATCTAAGGAAGTAATGCATGTATAGGAAATAAAATCTCTGTGTTTCAAAACTGAGAAAGTATTTTCTGTGACTAATTTTGTGCTGCAGTCTCAATGTGCTTGGTTTCATTATGTGTAAATGAATTAATTTTAGGGAAGTGTCAGCTTACATCTGGGATATTTGAACGGCCACAAAAGAAAGTTAGGTCTAGGCTCTAAGAGCACTCAAGCTCTATTGAAATGTATGATTCTACCTGGGCTCATGAAATTTTTGAATGTGTTTGAAAGGATTTTTGCTTGAAATTGTGTGAAAAGTGGCAGTCAGACCAGATTGTTTAGTAGTTCTCAATAAGCTAACATTCTCATTTTTTGTGGGTCTTGTTTATAAATGCTAAAATGGATTCCACATGTATATTTTGTATTCACTGTTACCATGATTTAGTCAAGATATGCAATGACACACCATGGATTTTTTTTAGTTCTTAAAACTATTGACTTATGCAACATTTAACTTTTATATTTCAGCTGCATGTGGCCTGTGCTAATGGATACAAGAATGTTGCATCTCTGGTATTAGATCATGGGGCTGATCTCAATGTAGTGGATAATCAGTACTGGACACCCCTACATTTAGCTGCAAAGTATGGACAGGTAAAGTATGAGTTTTTTCACCTGCTTCTCTTTTCTTTATGGTGGTCTTCTATACCTAAAGGAAATACTTTGAAGTCAGGGTGACTATTCTGATTTTAATGTGAAAAACTTTCACATTTGTGTACTATGGATGGCATCTCAAATGACAGAGACCATTTAGGGATAAACCTTATAAAGCTATCAACGCAATACAGCTCATTAAAATCAATCTACCATCAACAACAGTTTGTCTCCAGCAAAAACTAAATTTGCACTGACATTTGAAAGGAAGCCAAAATAAACACTTGTCTGCTGTTTTCTTACAGTCTGATGTAAAAGTTTATTTTTACTTAACTTTTTTGTTGTGTGTATTTCTGTGAATGGATGTCCAGGATTCAGTTAACAGTCGCATTCAAAATTTTCCAGTCACTGAGTTGTGCAAGGGTGCTCTGAGTTTGAGATTTGGAGGCCATGCCTAAACATGACTTGTGCCTCTTAATATCTTACCTTTTCACTTTTCCTTCATCCTCACTCTCCCTAGATATCCTCAGTGAGCCTTTGTTATAGTCTGGCCATTTTAGGAGAGCTTTCCACATCTCTCACTGAGCCACTGAGCCACCTCATGGCTCACAAATGACTACTTACCTGTAGGTACCTTCCAAAAACCTCTGTGATGCATCTTAGCTCAGACCTCAGAAAAGAAATGATGCACTTAATGGCAAGAAGATAGTAAAAATAAATGTGTTTGAGACTAGTTAGTTCTGCTGGGATACAGATTTCGTATATTTAGATACCCTGTATCTGCTCTTTTACAGAGTCTGAAGGCTCAGCACATGTTCATAATAGATTGTCATTGGTTTATATGGCCTGAAGCGTATCCTCAATAATTTCTGGTAGTGTAAATTTATGGAGAAAAATTTTCCACAAAAATATACTGAACCAAAGTTTTCTTAGCAAGTGAGGTATCAGTGGTATTTTGCACGTGCTGTGGATTTATTTTTCTCATCCCGTCTTATCCTGTGCTGTTCTGTAGTTCTGCTACAGTTCTACTACTCTCACTGATCCCACTGGATCCTCATGTGATACTACAGTAGGCGCTCACTCTGCCTGTGTTCAGGCTTCAGTAGAGGAAGAAAACTCTTAGAAGTAAATTTATAGCAGTGATGCAGTCGTGAGCTGGGGCTACTATTTCTTATTTTCTTCATGGCTTACAAGTTTGGGCTTTGTATCCAATAATGTAGTTATACTATGGCTGTATGTTTCTTGTTGCGTGAAGCCTAAGCCCTCTTTTTATTGAAAAGGATTTGAAAGAACTGACTTGAAAGTACTGGGAAAGAACTTGTCTTTGCTTATATATGCGTGACACATATATATGTTTGCAACACTAACCCTGGCTCACTTGAAATCCCTTTTTTGTCCTGAAATTAGGTATTTTTGTTTCTGAAACAGATTGTGTGCATATAAAGTTTGTACTTGAAAGTGGCTAATGGAAAAAAAAAAATGTTTCTTTCCTTTTGAAATCTTCTAAGAGCTCAGATTGCTATTTTGTGAAATGATCCTTTTTGTTGGCAATTTTATTGAACTGTATCTGCCTTCATTTCCCAGATGCGTATGGTGTTAATTCTTACTATATCAGGAGTTTTCAGTGAGAAGTCAGGGACCAGTTGTGCTAGTCTCTGTACAGGCACCATGCGTATGCACAGAGAAAGACAAATGAAGTAACATCGCGCTCTTCTTCACTAAAATTAGCAAAATACAGACCAAATATCATCCCTTTGTAGTGTTAATGAATAACACAATTTGTAGATAGCTTATTATCATTATAGATAATTTTCCAGTGTTACTTAGGAGTTAAATACAGCTTTCATGTGATTATGTTTGTGAAAAATAAGTAAATAATTTAAAGTCCTTTATAAGAGGGATTTATTAGATACCAGGGAAATATTTCTTTCAGTAGTGAAGCTATTGGGGTGCTTTTAAAATTTTCCTTCTTATGGTGATAATTTGCAAACATCTTTTAGCCTTAGTATGAATTCATGTACATAACGTATTTATAATTCCATTTTGAGCAATTAATTATAGACTAATATGAGCATTGTTACTATTTTGGGTAAAAGTAGTATGGAAGAATGGGAATAACCTTAGTTAATACATGATTTGTATAGTGTCTTTTAAATTAAAATATATTTATGAGGGAATATTTATTTTTGAGCCAAAAATATTAATCTTCTCTCAGAAAATCATTAACATAAACTCTGGACTCCATCCCTTACAATTTCACACTCTTCTAACACATAGTTGTGCCATATTTTTTTTTTTAAAGTCTCACTTGAAAAACTTGCTACAGTGATAAATCTGTATCTTGTGCTAGAAGACTCTAAAAAAGTCTATTTGGTTTTAGTTTGGTGTCCTTTTTAGTTCTTGAAACTTAAGATCTATTCTTCCAGGAATGTATCGGCACAGAAAAACAGCCTTTTCTTGTCTTGTAGTTTGTCTAATAAGCAATGACCCTTTAATGATTGGTCACAAAAATTTGAAAAAAAACCACATTTTCAAACCATTGTAATTGCGTAGTTTGCTAGCACTGCTGCTGCATTTCCTGCAACCAAACGCCATCCAACATATAAGTAATATTGCTTTCCATGACCCATAGGGACTGATAGTTTTTCTTCTTTCCTAAATACCTACAGTTGTATTTTTCATGTAGAGAAGCTACTCACATTAATAAAATGCTATTGAATTAGTTATACAATTACAGATTTAGTTTTTGAACTGTTTTATATTATAGACATCACATCCATGCAGTTTGCATATTATCTTAAAAAAATGAGTTGTGATATAAAGAAATTGTTATACTATTTCAGAATGATATCTAGACTCATTTGAAGGACCTGAACTCTATACATATACAGTTCTATGTTTACAAATACACAAAATATGCAAAATGGAAAAAAACCAAAAACACCACATTTGGCTATTTGTAAGACCGTAACAATAATAGCGATAGTACTAATTTACTTTGTTTGGGGAAAAACAAAACAAGGAACTGCTGAAGTTTTAAATTTATAGTGAGAAAATTTAATTTTCATCTGCACAGGAGAAAACTTGTAAAAAATAAAGGCACTGTAAGCTTCTTGTTACAAATCTCAAGTTGTAAATTAAGTGGATTACAAAAAGCTTATTGCCCCATCTTCTACAGTAATTTATATGAGAAATTATTGGAGAAAGATACATAAATCTGAGTGAGTTAAGCATGTGAAAGGCATTACATCCACACATTATAATCAAAACCTGGCTTGTAGAGATACTTAATAATGGCAAACCCGTTTTTATATAGGTGGGGTTCTTCTCACCTAAATTTAGCCAATTAAACTTAAAGACAAAGTCCAAGTTTTGCCTTGTTTAATATGAAGAATCACCCGTAGAAGACAACGCAGACAATTCTCGGGGGTGCATTTAAAGTAGGGGGGATAAATCATTACTTAGAGGTCTGACTCTCCTCTATTATGGAGGTCATGAGCAATTAACATACTTTAGAGGTCTAATTTGAACATTTTAAAATTCTGCAGGAAGAATCCAGACCAAAGTAGAGAGGCAAAGGATGGGTCAATTGTCCACTGGTCTTCTAGGTCTCCTCAGTCGTCATGAAGTGGACATGGAGCTGATGTCTTACTTTTAGAAAGCACAGAGTTCCACAAAAGTTGCACAGAGTTCCACAAAAGTTGCACAGAGTGAATCCTACAGTAGAAGCAGAGTTAGATATTTACAACAGTATTCCTCTTATCCAAGCAAAACGTAGAAGTAGATTGTTGCATTGTTTCCAGACAGGGAATACATTATAATTTGAACTGTCGTATGTATTATCTGATGTTGAAAAAAAGCTAAATAATCTCTGCCTATCTTTACATATATTTGTAAAGAAAACCAGTTTCATAAATTTTCTATTTAAAAGTTGTTAGAACATTATTAGGCTGAATTATCATGGGTGAATGATAAATGCCTATTAGTGCAGAGTAGAACATTTTTCATGCATAGGAATGCAGTATATTTCTGGTGAGTTTGAGGGTTGTGTACAGGATATGGCTACTGGGTACAGAATAAGGCAGCTGAGGCTACTGCCTGAAGGTCAATCTCTCTGTAAGACAAGAACCTGCTTTATAGCAACAGATTAGGTTACCCATGAGTGCAATAGACTTGTAACTGAAATACTACTGGCTGCAAACATTAAAAAAATAATGGTAATGCCATTAAAAAATAGGCAATTTTTAAAGCAAGGTTATTCTGAGTTTTTAGGACTGTTTTCATTTCCCGCTCTGTAGGTATTAGGGCTAAAAGCCATTTCATGTTTTTAATGCACATTAAGATATTAAAATTATACAAAAAATGATATTATTGGTATTTAGATCAGAGTTGCTTACCTTAATAATTTTACCATAATAAAATGATGGAATATAATAACCTCTACAAGATGCATCCAAATCTGCATCAGTGACACATAAAACCCTCTTCAGAATAAGAATATGAAGGCAGCAAAGCCAGCCTCAAGAATATGCCAAGGTTGCTTACATAAATTTAACAGGGCCTTCTGGACATAGACGTTTTTAACACTGTTTTTGATGGCAGTTGGAATTCCTTTGTCTCACATGCACCACAGGCAGCACTGGTACACGTGAGGTTGCTCTCTGTGCACACCAGAGCAGGGTACACGTTGTCACTTGGGTACCACACTGCCCGTGGAGGATGACTTGTGTTTCTTAGGCTGGCCCCTTAATTTGAATTTAGCACAGCAATCACTTTGTGAATGGCTAGTAATCTGGCATTGGTAGTGCTGTCCCTGCTGGACATCTTCCAGCTGCTGTGATCAGGAGAGCGCACACTCGCCTTCCCCGTGGTGGGAATAGGCTGCAGCTCTGACATTTGCCTTGGGTACTTTGGCACAATTCCCAGGCACAAGCTGTTTCTTTGTTGTTTATCACAGAAATGTCACCTTTCAAACAGCTATCGGAGGCATGCAGGTCAGAGCTGACTCTGCAGTAGCTGAAACACTACCTCACGTAAAATTTCATCCTTGGGGGATGGTGACTATATCTAAACTGTTAAATCACTAAATAAAAGAGGGCTAGGGATTAAGCCAGGCAACAGTCTGGCTCACATTCACATTGCTTAGAGCTAGTTTTCTCTATAGGAGATTAGTCTTGTTTGTAGAGAGCTGGTTGGAGTGGTCCAAAACAGAGTCAGGGTGAGAGCTAACAGTTAAGCAGTGTGGATTATAGGGAATACTTAAGCCTGCTCCATTGGACTCTCTTACTTAGTGAGACAGATTTAGCCTCTGGCTTTGAGGTTTAAAGGGTTTCATGATGTAAAAAAAAAAAAGGTAAGAGGTTTGTTGAATGGCTGACTGTATCTCTGCAAGAGTAACTCCTGAACTAGTAAGGGTTTCTTCCCATCAATAAATTGGTAATATCCCAAACAAATAAAAATTATTTAGAGATCTCAGATGCCTAATTCATGTTTATACATCCTGGGTCAGTTTCAAAATGTTTGTGTGAAATTACCATTCTGCAAGTATATTCTCCCTTAGCACACGTTTGGTTGGACTGAATTTTACCCCCTGACCAATTAGGTCATCAAAACAGCATTTCTCTCAGATTGTAGAAGGGACTCTGCTCCTTGCTCAAGTCTCAGAGATCACACCCTCTTACTGATCATTACCAAAATACATTAGTCATTTGATGAGCTGTAGTTCCATTTTCTTTTAAGTGCCTGTTGACACTTCAAAATAGAAAAAAATCCACGTGTTATTAGAATATGCTTCAGTCTGAAAGGGATATATGAACTCATTGTAGGAAATTATATTTAAACTCATTCAGGTTTGGCCATTGCCATAGCACTTCCTTTGCAGTTTCTGGACTTCTGCAAACACACTCCACAAATGTTTTTAATATGAAGAGCCTGGAGAAGGGGGTGCTTATTCAAAATTTTTAAAAGAATAGGGCATAGTCACTCAGGGAATAAATATTTTCCCCATCAAGTAGTTGGAATCTTTAATTTATGGTCAGAAAATCATCTAGAGAATGTTTTATCCAGACATATTTCACCCTTTTTTCTTTAGTCTTCTTGTTCATGTTTGGCATGTGTGATTGTACTCAGGTAGAAGAGCCATATTTCCCGTCAGATCAAATTACACTCAGTTTCCTCAAACAGAGAGACCACTTTGGGATTTCTGCCTGTGATATCTTTCTTTCCCTCTCAATATATTCACAAAATTTCTATAAATAATTCAAATGCTAATTGTGGGTACAGAATATAAGGCAAGAAAAGCTAGATTCACACAATACCAAATGATAAGAAAATAGATTAAAATTCGTATACAGACTAGGGACAACCTCAGTTTACAAAATTACCATGAAATTCTCTGTCTTTACATGTATGTTTTTAAAGCTGAGGTGTCAACAGACTACACTATATATTGGGTTATTGCAGGATCTCACTGATCAATATAGATTCTGTTTTCCTTGAAATACCATTTATAGTGATTTTCATATACAAGAGACAAGTATGAAAAAAACTAACAAAATTCTTCAGGCAAAAACTTTGAGAAGTGACAGATTTATGATGTTCTCTGTAGTATCAATTTATAACTTGTAGGACTATAACTTATAAGCATCTTTAATCACAAGATCACACAATATTTTTCTCTGATTTATTTTTTCTCAGTTTAATTTGCTGGTGGATTGAAAAATAGTAACGTAGATTATCAATCTTGAAGTAAAAATTGATGAAGTGTTTACTTCAGCTGTAGAAAAGCATTTAAGTGACCTTTGTCAGTTGGTTTGGTACCTGAAAACAACACTAGGCTTTCCTTCTTTACTTGAACTATTCCAGAGTTTAAAAGGCATACTCTTAGACCGTATGGGTTAAACTTGCTGACTGCAGAAAGATAGTGGTGACATTTGAGGAGCTTAGGTTCCATTCCAAGCTCTGTTCATGAACAGACACAGTATTTACAGTTCATTCCTCCCACACATAACCTATTTGTCCCATTGCCTCCAGTGCACCTCATTCTTGTCCTTATTCTATTGCCTTATTGTCCTATTTATGTCCTTTCCTTATGTGTTTTATCCCAATCCTAATTTCCTTGCACAGTCAGCTTCTACCCCTCCTCCTCTCCCTGATTCTCATCCAAGCTTTCATTTTTCTCCACTTTGACTTCATGCCAACCTTCCTGCCCTTCTGTCCCACTTGCTCACAGTCCCAATCTCCCTTGTTCATTCTCAGTGTTTTTTCCTTTTTCCCCTCACTAAGTCACTTTCTTCTTTCACTTGTCTGCTTAGTTTGTCTCTACCTACGTCCTGGCACCTTGCCACATTTCTCTTCTTCCCTTTGGCTTCATTTGTTTCATGCTGTTACTTCCAAAGTCCAGCATTTTATCTATGCTCTCATGTATTCCCCCACCTCCACTATCTACCCTGCTGCTGGTCTTATTCCCACAACCTACTTTTTCTAATCTGTTCCACTTTGTTGACCACAGGTGGTAATGATCCCCTTTTCTCCACACTCAAATAGGAAAAAAACACCTTTCTAATCTATATTGTATCAAAACGGGAGATCTGTAGTGAGTTTCAGACATAATTTTCCGTGTTTGGAGCCGTACTGTGAATCAGATTTGCAATTGCAGAGGAAATACTATTTAGCCTCTGAACACTATTGCTTTTCTTTAGGGCTTCACATATGAAATTTTGGCTTTAAGGGAGACACGGTCTTCTAAGGCATAGTGTTATGAAGAACAAATATATCATATTAAAAACTGAATTCACAGGAACCCTAATGGCTTAATAATTACCTTATTCCCTGATGTTGGGAGTTCTCTGTCTTGGAATTTGTTTCACTCCCCAGTAGCTTAAGGTCCCTAACCTACACTTTTCTTCCTTATGTCCTTGATGCTTACTGAAGTGCCTATTATCACCCCATTTAATTAGTTAAATAGTCTCCAGTATTATTCTGAGGAGTTTTATTGCTCCATGACTTTTCTGATCTTATTTATTTGGTCTACGGAATGTATCACTTGCATAAAGCTACAGCACCTCTATCACAGAAGCTTAGTAATAACAGTAGTAATTAAAATTGGAAACTACTTCCCTGCTTTCTCTTTTTTTTTTTTTAATTGCAAAGTCTTTTAAATATCTAAGTGTATATTTAAATAGATCACATAATACTGGTTAGACTAACATGTAGGCCTACAGTGGACTGCAGTAGGAAAAGTGGGCTCCTTGAATATTAGAAAAATCCATTAGAATAAAAAAGCTGTCTTGTAAGCATCCGGTAGCAGATTTTTTTCAAAGGTTTGAAACTTGACTGAGTTTTGATGGTTTTCCAGACAACAAAAGGAATATTCTATGCCTATGGAATTCATCTGCTGCCTAATACAGCCTATGGAATTCATCTTCTACCTAATACAAAACCTTCAAATCATACAGACACTGGATCTCACAAGGACAAGTAAAATATTTTTCCATACTCTGCTACTGGAAGTGCTTCATTTTGGGTTACTTTATTTTTTTTTGTCTAATATGAAAAAAAAAACCCCAAAACTGAAAAATCATAAGCTTTTACTGGCTGCAGTCCTAGCAAACTGCCTAGCAAAAATCACACAGTGAGGTAAACATGCACTTTTCAAGCCAGTGAGATAAATTTTAGTTGTATGAGCAATAAAATTGTTCTTATGAGTGCAGATATAGATCATCTTAGTGGTGAAGACTGCAGAATATATTGCTGTAACCAATGATATTTCTTGTGTTCTGCCTAGAGGTTTTGTTGTGTTCAGTGAATAAACGCCTTAGATATTAAAATAGTAGTTGGGGATTTCACTGTGTTTCACAAACAGTGAGATTGATGGTCAAAAATAATATTGATTTTGATCTAAGGTTGTTGGTCTGCTTGTTTCTTATTGTATGTCTTTGTCTTGCTGTGGATGAGAGCATTCTGGGGACCATATCCAGCAAAGATGAAGTGGGAACCTGAGAAATGGGAGCGGGTGGAAGAAAAGTGCAGGAAGAAGGTGGTGAGAGCTTAGTCAAAAAAACCTGAGGAATGGATCTCAAGAAATGCCTGAGGACTAAAAAATGGGGGAGGGAGGTAGGAACCAAAAGGTTGGTGGTCAACCAGGGCATTTGGGATTGGTAGGATATGTCCAATGTTGAAACAGATGGAGAGGAGCAGAGAAGTAGAGAGAATAGTTCATGTCAACAAGGAAGAAATGTGAAAGACTGAAATTACTTATTGTTGGGAGTGCACACAAATTGGATGATGCATATTCATTGCTGTGCAAAACAGCACATGAGGACATTTGCATAAAACCTCCACCTTTCTGCATTTACAGCTTCAGCAGGTATCTCTCTGATGGTAAAGAAAAGAGAATAAATGATCTGAGTTTGTGGCACTGGGACTTAGATAATAAGATTCAAAGCTCAGCCAGAACCAGCAGCTTATCCTTTGCAGGTGCTGGCACACATCTAGCATCCTGTACAACCTGTACATAGCTAAGAGGAAAATATCTGACCAGACAAGAGAAATGCTTTTTAGAAGCACTGGTTCTGCTCTCCAACTAATTCATTAGCAGTAAAAATAGCATGGCTTGAGAGCAGTTTGGAACTACTTTTGCAGCCTCAAGTACGTTGGGGGATTCTATTAACACTCCTTCATATCCCTTATTTCCTACCCTGTCACTATAGTTACTTATCTGTTGCAAAAGGTCTTGCAGTCTGCCAGCTGGCCAATATTGGTACTCCTAAGCTTGTGGTTTATGAAACTGAGCATTGAGCTTTTTTATAGCTAACATTTAATGTGTGGTAAAACTTAGGCCCTTTTCTGGCACAGGGCAATTTTATTTAAAGGCTTTATAATGTGCCTATTACAGTAAATTTATTTATGCTGCCTTTTGTCACAGTGTCACAGAATGGGTAAATTTGGAAGGGACCACAGTGGGTCATCTGGTCCAACTTCTCTGCTAAAGCAGGGTTATCCCAGAGCACATTGCACAGGATTGTGTCCAGATGGTTCTTGAATATCTCCTGTGAGGGAGACTCCACAACCTCTCTGGACAATCTGTTCCAGTGAGTGGTCACCCACACAGTAAAGAAGTTCTTCTTGGCACCACCAAGAAGAGCCTGACTCCATGCTCTTGACACCCTCCCTTCAGATACTTATGGACATTGATGAGATCCCCTCTCAGTTGTCGCTTCTTGAGACTGAACAGACCCAACTTCCTCAGCCTCAGTAAGGGAGATGCTCCAGTCCCCTAATCATCCCCATTGCCCTCCACTGGACCCACTCCAGGATCTCCCCATTTCTTTTGTCCTGGTAGCCCAGAACTGGATGAAGAGGTAGATGCCTCCTCAACAAGTTCACTGCTGACACAAAGCTGGGAGGACTGACTGATAACCCAGAGGCCTGTGCAACCCTTCAGAAGGACCTTGACAGGTTGGAGAGATTAGCAGAGAAGAACTGTCTGAAACTTGACAAAGGCAAAGACAGGGTGAAGAATAACCCTCTGCACCAGCATAGGCTAGGAGAGACTTGCTGAAAAGCAGCTCTGAGGAGAAGGACCTGGAGGTCCTGGTGGAAAACAAGCTGTCCATGAACCATCAGTGTGCCCTTGTGGCCAAGAAGACTAGTGGTATGCTAGGGTGCATTAGGAAGAGCATTGCCAGCAGGTGGAGGGAAGTGATCCTGCCTTACTACTCAGCTCTAGTGATGCTGCATCTGGAGTACTGTGTAGTTTCCCTTATAGCTTTTTGTTTTCAGTATTCCACTCTGTGTTTCATTATGTTTAAAAAAATGCTTAACACCTGTCTAGGTAACCTGTGCCAGTGCTTGGTCACCATCACAGTGAAAAACTGTTACATGATATTCAGATGGAGTCTTAGGTTTGTACCTGTTGCCTCTTGCCCTGTCACTGGGCACCACTGAAAAGAGCTTGTCTCTGTTGCCTTTGCACCCTCCCTTCAGGTATTTACCCACATGGAGGAGATCCCCTGAACCTTTTTTCTCCAGGCTGGAGAATTCCAGTTCTCCCAGTTCTAACTCTCATGTGAGGTGTTCTGGTCTCTTCATCATCTTAGTGGCCTTTTGCTGGACTCTTTCCATGTCTTCTTGTATTGAGAAGTCCAGAAATGGACATAGTACTCCAGGTGTGACCTATGGGCAACACTCCTCCTAATGTAGTTTAATATACCATTTACCTTCTGTTCCTTTGCACTTTGCTTTCTTGAGCTTCTTTAGGTTCTTGCCAGCCCATTTCTCGAGCCTGTTGAGGTCCCTCAGGATGGCAGCACAACCCTCAGCTGTGCCTCACATTTTAGTGTGATGTGTGAACTTTGCACCATCACCCAGATCGTTACTGGGGACGTTAAACAGCACTGGACCCAGTGTTGATCCATGGTGTATGGTGCTATTTACTGACCTCCACCTAATATGTTTGGTACTCATCACCACCCCCTGGGCCCAGCCACTGGGCCATTTTTCAATCCGTGTGACTGGTGGAATAGCAGTGCATGGCGTTTCTCTGTTTGGCAAGCATCACATCACAACAGGCTCTGAATGAATGTTTGCAATGTAACCTTGCCGCTATTTTCAAAACTTCCTTACTGGTGTAAGGCCCAGTTTAGGAAAAGCACAGAAATAAATATTTTAAAATGTATTGCTGGCCAAAGTCACAGACTGATGTGTGGTGGGAACTGGAACCTGAATGCTGAATGAGTGGGAATACATAAGGCATAGAGGGTCTGTGAAGACCTTTGAAAATGAGGACAAGAAACTTCTGGCTTGATGAGAAAAGAAGGAGCCAGGGAAAACTAAGAAGTGGGACTGTCGGATTAAAGGGGCGAGACTGGAAAATATTCCTTGCAGCAGCATTCTAAACAGTCAAAGGGTAAGACTTTCAGTAGGAGATGTCAGAGAGAGAGATATATTATTATTTGAATGGAATAACAGAAATAGAGAGACAGTCATGCTTTATTAATACAGCAAAGTTAACTGATTTTGTATTTCATGAAAGAGGCTACTCAGGTAAGATCTGAAAGGAGAAAATTAAGGTATAAGATGTTTCCTGGTGTTCTGTCAAAAGGTACTGATTAAATAAAGGCATAAGAGAAGATGCAAGACAAGTGATATTTTTAGCAGATATTTTAAATAACTGCTATTACTGTCGCACTTTCTGTGCAGAATAATCACATTGACTATTTATATTTTTAATTTATGTTAATTGTCAAAGACTACGCTGGAAAAATAAGAATATGTATAAACTAATTTTATTCATAGGCACTACAATATTTCATATGTTATTTCTGAATATAATCATATATACATTATTTGTATCTCTACAATTGAAATACCTTTGGATAGTGGTAATTTGCTGTAATTATTCTATTAAATATTTCTACTGTAAGGAACAGTTCTGAAGATGTGACAATTGGATTTTAAAATATTTGTTCTAAAACATTAGTGAATGAGGTTATTTCTAATACAGACAGTTGGGTATCCAAAAGCAGGTTATTGAAGTTTTCAAAGACTTTCAATATCTTAGTCTTGGTGATGTGCATGAAGGAATCCCACCAGGAAATACTTAATTGGCAGCAGGAAGCATTGATATTGAAACATGGGATTTCTTGTGGTATAAATCCAAAACTTTGGTAACCCAAAAAGTTGTGTATTGTTAGTAAACTGAAAGTGCATTTAAAATCTCTCTCCTTTGATACAACTACCACTTTTCAGAGATTATGTAATAGCTCCATAACTAAGCATGTTCCATTTTTTCATAATGAGAAAAGACAGAGATATATATGTTGAGACTTCCCAGTTGAAAGCAGGGCTAATTGGATTTGGAAATAAACATGTTATGGCTTCCTCATTTCTTCGACTTTGCTGAATTCTCTGCTGTTTCTGCCAGAAAGAAAAGCCAATATTAGAAAGCTAAGGAGAGCAAGATTTTTTTCTTTTTATAGAAATTTGCAACACTATTTTCCTGTTTTTCTGCGATTAGAAGTTTGGGATTTTCTGTGCATTTAATGGATTCCTCATTATCATGGCCTTTTGTAAAAACTTGCCTCCTGGGTACTGAATCCATATTGATTAATTCAATGATTTCTTTCCTGTTTAGCCTTTATTTATTTATTTATCAATTTATATTTTTTTAAAATTTATTATTGCTTGTTTGTTTCTTTGTTTGCCAAATTACTATCCTTTCCCTTGGCTGCCTTGCAATTCAGGTCTCATTTACCTGTAGGTCTGTTTTGCTCTGAAGAATCCTTTCTTTCCTGCACAGCTTATTTTCCCCTGTGCTCATCCTGGCCTGCCTTCTTGGTTACATTTATATTATACATTCTATTTGCTTTAGCATATATCCAAACATGCAAATAGTTCTCTCATTTAGTTGAGCTCTATGTTCACATTCTAAAAGTATTTTTTTGCTCCTTATGCAGCTTTTTACTCCTTTATGACTGAACAGTTTATCAGGGTAGACATTACTACAAGCTTTGATGGGGAAATATCTTTAGAGCCTTTGGTGCAGCAACAGAAGAGCTCACAAAAAACAGTTCCTTGCAGCACTCTTGCAGGAATTGAAAAATGTGTTTTAGACTTTTTCATTATGTGATACTCTGCACTACCCTACTGTGCTGTAATTGTGACCATTACTAATGGATTAATGGTTTTGGTAAACATACGATAAATGTGCCAATTTTTACTACTGACAGAGGACAGATTTACTCCCATGATGATGGCTGTGAGTCAGACCCTTTGGGCAGTGATGGCACACAGTTGTTGAATTAGGCATAAAGAAATATTTGTGATCAAAGTAAAAACTGGTGATGGAGAGGTAGGGTTTTTTTTCCTTTCTGAATTTGTTTACACTTGTAAAGGTACAGGGAGAATTTGGAGGTCGATTTATGCTGAGGGTACACTGAAATCATATGAGAACTGTAATTTATTCTGCTTCTTGTAATTTGTAGAAATGTGTTTAGTAGCTGCAGAAGGTGGGGGTTTGGAGGTACTGCCTGTGGTTTATCATACCATTTCAGCTAGTGCAGGAAGGAAGGAGTAAACTGAATGACAGGCACACTGCACCTGTCCTACTTCTGCTGTTTCAAACACCTCTGTTTTTGCCCATTTTAGACCAATCTTGTGAAGCTGCTTTTGATGCACCAGGCAAATCCCAATCTTCTTAACTACAACAATGAAAAGCCTTCAGGTAGGTGAAAATCCATGTACATTATGTATGGATTAGTTACTGTCATACTGTTTTCTTTCCTTCCTGCTTTCTCAGTTACACTTTATTTAGTGTGTAGTTATATACACATACACATGTGTATATGTTTTTACATCTATTGCTGAGAACTGCTGGATATCATATCAAATGACAGCATGTTCTTCCACTTGTTGTATTCCCTGTTAATTTTTCGCTATGTTTGTTGCTTAAGAGTTCAGTGCCTTGGTGGTAGCTGCATTTAAACATTCTAGGTGACTTCTCACAGTTCCTTTCTGTCTCAACTGATCACAATACATAGCCTCATGAACTGGAATTTCTGTAGCTGTTGTTTGAAAACCAATTCGATATCCAGTTTTGAAGTGTAGTAGCCATTGTTTACCACAGAAGGCACCTTCTTAGACCAGATAGCGACAGGAAACTGAAGCACTGGCTCTAAAGGGACTATAGACTATATTAGGTTGGAGGGGACTTCAGATCAACTGGTCTAACACAGAGATCAAAGCAGACCTAATGTCAGTAGCTCTAGCTAGCAGTGTGGAAAAGAAGAAACACATGGTTCTTCAATCTTCTATGCCTGGGATAAAATGAATGTGGAACCCAGTAATGTAGAAAATAGAAACTTTCTGTCAGATTATGAAGTATATCTTCCTTTGCATAATAAAAGAAAACATGCTGTGCTTCAAATACTATGCCACCTACAAATATATTCACAGGGAACTTCGTGACACCTAACCTCAGAAAAGTTGTTTGTGGTTAGTTACGTGCCAGTTTGTATTTGTATAAAAGGGTATGGACCAAACTCAGATCATGTAACAATACAGTTAGCTAGCCACATTTAGTATGTATAACACAGTTGAGCTGACTGTATTTCTGATCTGCAAACACAAGTGATTCCAGCACTTCTGTATGTACAAGACATATAAATCTAGTTTGTAGAAATGCAAAACATTTGAAAAGGATTTAAGTGCGTGTTTTCATTGAAATACTGTGTTGAAAGTGGTTGTATTGTTTTTTCCTGAAATCCTATGAATTATTGAATACTTTGGTTCACTGCACAGTGAGAGTGGTTTTGTGGTTTTGCAGATGACAACTTAATTCTGTACTGAATGTACTTTGCCTTTGTTTTCCCAGTAATTTCAAGTATTTTTATGATCAATATCTGAGTAATTATTTTCGTGTTATTTAGCCAGATGTTTAATCTTAATCTGATCTAGAGATTTGAATTCAAAGGAGCTTTACTGCACCATTTTCTTTTTCTGATATTTTGGTATTCCAATATCTTAGATGTTGCAGCTTCTGATTTTATTGAGGAGATGCTTATGAAGGCTGAAATAGTTTGGGAGGAAAAAATGAAAGACCCTTCAGCTGTTTCTACTTTATCTCAAGAAGAGCCATATGAAGAGATCATCCATGATTTGCCCACAGTTTCCAATAAACTGTAAGTGCTTCTCTTGTTATAGAGCAATTCACTGAAGCCAGGTTGTCATTTGAAGTGTATCTGTCAATCTGTGAATCTTAGCTGTGTGTCCATGAAGATATTCAAAACCCATCTGGACATGGTCCTGGGCAACTAGCTCTACATGTCCCTGCTTGAGCAGAATAACTGGACCAGTTGCCCTCTAGGAGGTCCATTCCAACACCAACCATTCTATGAGTTCGTGGTTCTGTGTGATTTGATGGAAATCTGCTGAATCATGTTTTGTGTTTGTATCTCTCATATCTTCTTTTATCAATCTTAGTTCTATAAACTGTGAATAATAAAATACATTATTATAATTGGCAGTAAAAATTATCTGTGGTTGCCTTATCAGAATTATTGGACCTGAACATCCTTTTATTAAAGTAGATGGGAATACTGTAGTAAAACTACCGTTGTCTATGAGTGAAGCAGGGATAAGTCCTGAAAATGAAAATAATATATATAATTACAGATGAAATTATACTGGTCCAGGCAGTTACAAGTTTATATTTATATCTGTGCTGCTTAAAATTCAAGTGGAAAGAAATAGAATTCAGCAGTGTGGACTTAAAACTTGATATTGAAGAGTCGATTTGTCTTAAGTTATAAATTCTGATATTTTTTGTATTTGCTTGTGAATCTTAAGAAAAACTGTCATAGGTATGTGAAAAGAGATGTACAATAAATATTAAACTAATGGCTATTTTATGGTAGTACAAGACATATTGATATTTCAAATTCTTATTTCTAGATACTATGATCCATGGGAATTTTTAAAGGTACAAATAATGTTTTTATACAGTATGTAGTTGCTGTATATTTGAAGCATGTTGGATGCAGAAGCCTGCAAAACACTGATATTAATTTTTTTAATGTGGTAATCATCAAAGAGTGTGTGAGGAAACAAATAAAACTTCTTATCAAGAGACAGAGAAGATATAGATAGATAGATAGATAGATAGATAGATATACGCCTCCATTTCATAATAGTTATAATTTATGATCAGCAGAATGTATTTGTATACATTAAAATCTGGAAGAGGTTAGCAACTGTTACTAAATGATCAATCTGTTAAATCCAGAATTCCAGGGGATATATTTATATTTAGTAAAGATTGTATATTTCATGGATAGTAGACACGGTGTGTTGTATCTGCTTCATCATTTGTAGTCACTAATGTATGTAGCTGAGAGTATTATACTAATGTTTATCGAATTACTAATTTCTCATGCTTGTTAATTTATTATGAAATAAGCAGTCCTCTGTTTCAATAACTGAACTCATACTCTTGAAATGTATGTGGCCTTCAATTGTCTTTTAAATGAAAAAAAATAATAATTTTGAGGCATGAAACTAAGCCTTTAGAGTTTCAAACATAAAGAAAACCTTTGGTTTTAATTATTGAAATGTTGTAATACCAGAAGTAGAAGGTAGGTCACTCTTGTAGCTCTGTAATGAGGCCTAGCAAAAGTTATTCATAAAGATTTTGGAGACTTTAAGAACTTTTTCATTGTTCTTGCATCTATATGATGCATTTCTATGTTTCATATTGTAGAAGTTTGTGCTGTGGTGCACATATTGTACTGGATTCCATTCTGTAGTGCTAAAACCCATTAACCACTGGAAGACTTGAACAAAGCTGATGAATGTGTCTGCTGTTCTTTTATACCAAAGCAATGTTTTTTAATGCTGAAGAGCAGTGCACAATGATAATCCACATGTACCATTGCTTTATTCTTTATTTTATCCATTCTTCATTAACTGTCTTGATATAAAAAAGTATGTTTAATGTGAGGTGGTACGTTTTACAAGAGCTCCTATTAACTCTATATTGTGGCATATTTCTGTGCCCATATCTCAAAAGAAAACAGTACTCAAAAGCAGACTCAAAAATTATGAACAAACAATTATAAATAGCATAAGCTCTGTCAGCAAACCTAATTTTGCTGGTTCAAGATTAAATTACAGCATTGATTTCCGGAACAGCACTATGAAGAGATGAATTGAAAGTCAGTGTCGTTACTCAGGTAAAGGAAATAAAGTTTAGCAGTCAGTATATTTGCATAGTGCTAACTAAACCTGGTTTCCTTTAGCCAAGCATTGGGTTAATACAACTGAATGAATGTTACCATGAAGTACTAATTGTATTAGAATATTTTTTCTAGTTCTTTTTCTGAGCTACTGAGTCCTTTTGTTTATCTGATTTAGGATGGGTGGATTAGGCGGTTAATTGTGGTGGGTTGGCCCTAGCTGGCACTCACTGAGCTGCCTTGGTCCCTCTAACACTCTGCTCCCTGCCAGTAACAGAATTTCTTTCCAACAAATGCGATAAGCTCAAGGGACCCATGAAAATATTGTTGCAGAGTTTACCTCTATATAATTCTCTCTATGAAGTTAAAAGCTGCGCTAGTGCTTCCCATATTGATGATAAAACTTCCAATTATTTGATTGTCAGCGCTCAGGTTTTTGTATGATTTCCTTTTTTTTTTACAGTACTAGCTGATTATCATAATTATCCATCCCCAGGACCTCCCTGAGGGCCAACCTTAAGGCCCACCTGCCCAAATTGGGTGGGTGGTCTCCCAAAATCATCCTTTCCTCCCATTCTTCATCTTCCTCAGGACTTCTGTCCTGCTTGGAACAAATTCAAGGATTCTGGGCCTTCTGAATAGTTTTGACGAAAGTTTTATCAAGGAGTGTGCTGGATATATCTTGTTCTAGTACACTCTGTTCAGGCTAGATGTATCTTAGCTTGCTAAAAAATCTCTACTGAAATCCTTGATGAGAAACATAAGCAACAATTTGGAATTTGGTACAAAAGCAAGTATTTAGTTAAAAGTTCTAAAATTACTAAAGTGCTATAAGCTGCATTAAAACCTCTATACTTGTGAAATTTAAGGCATTAAGAGGATGACAGCCTATAGAAAACCATCTCAGTTTATCTAAAAAAACCCTCAGTAAAAATACATGAAACTTCAAATTAATTGCATATATGATGGCTTCTTTGCCTAAAAATTAAAATTTCTATTCCTTCATATAACATTCAAAATTTTTTCCAGTCAGATAGACCAGTAGCAAGTCCTACCATGTTCAAATAAGATTACCCTAGATAACACCTCTTTCTGTCTACTATGCAACATTATTTTGTCTTATGTCTCCCTTTGTGGTTAATTATCTATTAATTATCCGTTAATTTTTTTAAAAGAAGACAGTTTATGCTAATCTACTTGCCTACATTAACATAAAATCTTCCCTTGCCTTGTCCTGTTGTTCTGCTTTCAAAGGCATTGCTTGACTTAATCTTGTGACTAATAGAAATATATATGAATGTTAATAGAAATATTATTCTGAAAAGCCACTCTTTTCTGAAAACATTTTATTTCAGTGTCTTCTTGAACCTGAGTCATAACAAACTGTTGGAGTAATTTTAGTTTTTTCTTTCACAGAATCATTCACATTTTTGTTGTAATATAAATTACATGTCGGTATTCCCATCACATAAAGCCCTATTAATATCTTATAAATGCACATAATTTATAGCCTATTCTCCTGTACATAAAGAGATGAAACACATCTGGTAAGTTATTGTTATTATTGTCCTCTGAAGTTCAAAATGCATCTGTGGAAACAATAGGCACCTTTATTTCCCCTACACTTTGCTGTGAGTTGCAAGCTACTTCTCTTTTGTGGCACCTGGAAGGTTTATTTGGTTGCAAGGAGTTTACAGCTGAATTTTAATGTGTGTTGCATAGTTAACACAAAAGATTAAATGGGTAAAGTTCAACTTTGCAGAAAAAAAAATTCCTGAATCTTCACAATTTAAAAGAAACATCACTTGAATATTAAAACAGTTATAAGTGCAGTGCTTCACTTTTTAATATTTGAATTAATTTGGCTTATGGTTTTCTTTAAATCTTTATTCTCTTTGTGATTAAAGAGATTTGAGTGGTTTTGTACAGTAGTAAAAGGCAATCAGAAAGAAAACTTCATATTATATTATTCTTTGTTCAATTCTGTGTCTGGGTAAAATGTGAATTAATATTAGTCTTTTCTGCTTGTGTGTGTCACAGCTATTTAATTTCTCCTACAATCTAATTACTGATATGTCTTATTCTAATCTCCAAGTTCACAAAATAGTTGGGTAATGGCTTTCCTGTTCTGTAATTCAGATCAAGAGAAAGGGTTTGGATCTTTTGTCCATGTGACATTTGGTAAACAAATTTACGACAAAATTATCTTAGGTCAGTCAAAGCAGTAAATAAAATGTTTATTTTCACTAATGTTCTTCTAGACAGTTTAAATATAAATGTCTGAAGCAAAACATTTTGAGAAGAAAAATCATGTATATTTCATTATAAAATATACTTATTCTTTCAATGTTCGCAGAGTGATGGTTTCACCAAATGAAAAGTTTCGTTTCTGTATTTTATTCAATGAGAAACTGCTTTGAACTTGTTTTCCAATGAATTCTGCTTAGAAGTTGTTTTGTTCCTAAAATTTATATGTGTGTTTCAGTTCTGTTTCCAACAGCAGTTCTGAATTGCTATCAGTATTATCTATGAGTCCTCCTTAATTTCATTTGAGTTAACTGTAATCTTAGCTTTTATATAATCAGTGATTAAACTCAAATAACTTAGAGTAAATATGAGGTTTATTTTAACTAAGTTTGAGCTTTATTCCATAGTGGAATGCACTATTCCCACAATCCCATATTAAGTTCACATTTCCTTCACAGAAACAATGTTCACATTTTGGCAAGGAGCTGATGTACACTCCATGAGATTGTCTCATTTGCACTGTCAGAATCCAGACGGTTATTTTTTAAGATGTTTGTGTTCTCAACTCCTGGGGCTGATTCCTTGCTAATTCCTCTGGCTGTACAACACTGCCAGAATCATCCAAGATTTTGCCATTGTTGTTTTTCAGAACTCGTATTGTCTGAAATGTCAGTAGGGAAATGAACTCCATCTGTGTAAGAATAAGTTTAACTATATGGTTGAAGAGTATTGTATATTGTTGCAGTAATTTCAGAAGTCTGCTCTTGGCTTGTTTGTTTTTTGGTTTATTCTTTTTAACCTTAGCTCAAATTCAGAGCAGCTTCTGGTCAGAACATAAATTTTGAATATTGCCTGATTAAAAATAAGCTAAAAAGAAATGGAATTTGGTTTTATTAAATATTAAATAAAATAACTTTATCATTGTAATGGCAATATCTGTATGACATTATGTTAATACATACTACTTTTCAAAATAGTATTGTGTAGGTTAACACTGTGCTTTTTTAATTCAGTATCAGAATTGGCTATTGATTTGCCAGCCTAGTGCTGTCAAAAGCACACTCATAGGTACTGTCTTTGGCTTGCTCAGTTCTGTTTCAGAAAAGAAATGCGTAAAGGTGAATTTTAAATCCAAGTGTTTCACTCTGTGTCTTTGGGAGCAGACCAAACTATGTGAACAGTTTATTTCTCATCAATTTCTTCTTTGTGCTTGGACCAGCAACTCCTGTCTTATCCCTTAGTTGTATCTCAGTTCTGTGCTTGTGCCACCCACATTTGTTTGTCTGACATCTTCAGTAGGAGTCTAATTGCTTTATTGATTCTCTTTGTAGCAATCCCCGGGCTTTACCGATTGCCAAGCAAGACAGTTTGCTGGAGAAAGACACCATGTTTAAAGATGCAGCTAAAGCCTTATGTAAGCAGCAATCTCAAGACAGTGCATCTGAAAATGTCACTGTGAACACCACAACCAAACTTGAACAGGTAATGGCATGCAGTTTCTTGACATTTCTGTTAGTTTTTAGGTCTGGAAATTGTCAAGTTAATGAAGCTGAAGACCGTAGTGTGTTTCAACCTGACCACACAGCAATATCATTTGCACTGTGGAGTCTTGTCACCTCGATCGCTCCCTGCAATCAGTCTGGCCCTGCAGAGTTCCCTCTGGAAATTGAACAGCTGCTTCCTGCCAGCTACTGGTGGCAGGTCAGGGGCTGTGGCAGTCAGAGGGCTCAGAGCCCCTCAAACTCTACTCATGGTTCACAACAGGGGAGGGACAACTGTTAGTGCTGCCTAGAGTGTGCTCGTCTCCAGCTTCAGTTTACAAAAGAGAGAAACACGACCTGCGAGACTGTAAAAAACAAAAAAGAATGTCTAAGTAATATCAAGTTGCAAAGTAAGTGACTGTAATTTAAAGCTAGGAATTGTCAAATTTACAGCTGCAGTGTTAACTCCCTTTCTTGTGGTAATGCATTGGGTTACAGGCACTGATTATTTGGATACCCTTTACAGTTTTCTCCCAGGATCAGTGCCTAGGATGAATGCAAAAGGAGGCAATTATCTGTTGCTTATAAATCTAACACGTCCCAAGTTTGAATGTTTATTACTTGGAATTTTTTTGAGGGCGTGTGCTGTGGTTTGTTTTTTTTTTGTTCTTTTGGGTTTTTTTCTTTGTGGTTTTGTTTGATTGTTTTGATTGATTGGTTGTTTTGTTTGGGGTTTGAATTTTTGTTTGATTGTGTTTTTTGTTCTACAAGGGGTTTTATTTTCTGTTACATGCATTTAGGAAACACATATTCCAGAAATTTTCAGCCACTTAAGGAAAAACTCTTAGAATAGAGGAGGTGGGAGTTGGGGAGGGGAGTATTTCCATTTAAAAATAGTTTACTGTGAATTTGAAGCATAACAAAGTAGCAAGATACTGTTTTCTTTTAAGCCACATTCAGTTAAAAAAAAAAAAACCTGAATAGCTGTCTTGGCAGAAGAATGCACCTCCACTGCTTTTTACTTGTGTTTCAGAGGAATGGCTTGATCATATGAGATCAATCACTGGGTTCATATGTAAATGATACGAGTCAGTCTCTCAAAGTTCTCAGCTTCAGGATCCTATAGAGCACTCAGTTCCCTATTCAGTCAGAAGATACCACAAAATGTTTTGCACTTGGCTTACATCTTGTTTCATGTCTTACAATTTCTGGTAAATTACAATTGCTGATGGATGTGATGTGGTGAAAACAGTCAATCCAAAGGACAAGCACAGCTTGTTATGGTATGCACAGAAAAGTAATGCTTGCAACCCTTTTAGAAGGAACCCTCCTATAACTGAAAGAAAAAGAGAGGAAAGTGTTTAGTTTAGGGTCTCACTGAGACTATCACTTGCTTCTAGATGTTCAACGGAAGTGTGAAGAAGAGCACAGATACTTCTTTCTGCTTGATTCTATTTTGATGCAAACCTAGCTAAAATTATTCTTGTTTTCATTATCCCTAAGCTAAACTTTTGCTTTATAGTTTGTGCAGTAAAACATGGACAGAAACTGATTGGAATAAAAACAGCTAATCTATGTGAAAATGAACAGAAGTCTTCATGCTGGTAGTTTTCTTCTCCACCATGACCTAGAGTCTCTTTCGGGGTCCCAGGGCAGGTTTTCAAAAGTACTCCTGCTGTTTCACCATACTCCAGAGGAACTTCCCACAATAGTTAGGTTCAAAGACGACACAGCAGACTTAAAGGTGAATCTCTTAGCTCCGTTAGCTGACGAATTTCTGCAGGAAACAGTCTGTGAAATTCTGTTCTAAATAACATAGAAGGAATGTCTACCTTGTGGGGTTTTTTTAGAAGCAGTAAAACTGCGAATCCTGCCCAATATCTGTAGTTGCCGAATTAGGAGTGATGCTCCCTTGGAAAAGAATAAGCAGGAAGAGTCCTATCCGAAAAATCATCACTAACAGGGCATAGGTTAGAAATGAAGCTGTTTCAGTGGGTTTTTAAATAACTGGTTGCATTAAAAAAAAATAATAGATTAATGGAACTTTTCAGTTGGCAAGGCCTTGATGAGCTTTAGGTCTTACAAAGAAAAGAGTAAACCAGTTTAATCATTTCAGGAAATAGTTACATTTTAGTAAACTAAAGAATAGCTAGATTTTGTCAAATGAAAATATGTGATTTTTTTTTTCTTGAAGTGAAATACAGGGAAATACAGGGATTGTATTCTATACTACTAGCCCTGCATTACAAACAGGAGGTATATGTATGTCATATCCATATTTTGTTCAAAATATTTAGATCCTAATTTTCAGAGATGATATTTCTATCTAGCGCTTTTTTGTTTGTTTGTTTTAATTTCACAGCTTGGGAAGTAAAGTTTTTATTTAGTGCTGGTAGCAAAGGAAAACTTTGAACAACGCCTTTGCCTTTTGGCTATACTTACTCTAATGAGTTTCACTGTCTTATTCTTACCAGTTGCATTTCAAACTACACTCAAAGTAATCATGTTCTGTTTAATTTCTCAATAGGTTATGGGGAGTCATTACTTGGCTTTTATGTTCATATATTATTGAAATATATCAGCATGATATTTTTTTTTATGCTTTGTGTCAGAAATATCATACGTTCCTAGGCAATATGGCATGCAGATTAGGCCTTTATTGGGGGATCAGAAAGAAAAATTTCATCCCAGTACATTTAAAACATGCATTTTTAATAGAAAAAGCTCGCAAGTTTTTTGGCTTTGAGAGAACTAACAGTTCAAATTTATGTGTAGCTTCCATTTTTTTTAATTGCAAAAATGCTGAAAAAGAGCCTTAAGGAAATATTTCTCATGAAGTTTTTTATTACATGAAGCATACGAGATGAGGATCAAATGACTACATCAATAAAGCTTTTTGTGCCTTTCTTGACTTGCATAAGCTTTTGCTTTTTCCTATGTAAAAGGTGTTCTTTGATCATCTGTAATGTCAAGATCTGTTCTCCAAACAAAGAAAGCATTATGACTAATTTCCAAAGTTTTATCATACCTGACAATTTCTCTTTCCTTCAGCTGGGAAGTGTATTTTTCTGATAGCAGATTGAAATTAATGGCCTGGAATTGGATTATGTGCTTCATGCTACAGACAAATATATATTAAATATTTTCTTTATCTTAATTGGGTCTTTTTTATTATTTTTTTTGGTCTTATAATTCTTTACACATTGCCGGGTGTATGAACTTTGTGATAGAGTATCCCCTGATGCCCTTTTGGTTGTTCCAATATCGCTTATGATATACACAAGCTGTGCATACCATAACATGTAAGAGCTGTAATGCATACATATTTCAGTGACACAAGTATGTAAGAAAAAAATGAAAATAATTAAAGGTTTTTATATAAACGGATTGTGAATGTTGTTAAGTGTATGCAATTTGAATGAGTAAATACGAATCTTCATTACTAGCATTACCAAAATCTCAAAAAACCTCTAGAAGCAAAGAGCCTGCTAGAAAATGCTGAAACATCAAATTCTAAACTTTGTAGAAAAAAAAGTTGATGAGAAATGATTTTGATTTCCCTACTCAGAGTTTAACTGTGCCCTTCACATTTCTAAATATCTATCCACGGAATGAGCATCTTTGGCCATATTTAGATTATAAAATCAAAAAAAGCCGGGGCCTGTTTACTGGCCTAATGCTATATGGGATGGGTTGGTACACATCCATAAGGCAAAACTCTTCTGTCCCTCCAGAGATGGGTCCATGCCCAGATGGCCTATGGGAAATGACCATTGATATGTGACCTGAATGATATCCAGGTTTCATCTGCATGAGAGCTGGCTGACATGAACAAAGAATGTATATGGAAGTATGCTTAAAAGTTCTGAAAATATGGAAAATCCCAGGGCAGCACTTTTATCCAAACCCCTGGTTTATTTAAAAAATATAAAGCAGAGGTTTAATCTTCACTGAGATAGATAAAGACAAGCTCATTCTTTGGCACAGATGTTCTGAGTTTTGATAGCACACAAGGGAGCTCATTGAAGACTGATGATGCCTGTTTTCTTCCTGCAAGCCAGGTGAGCACACTATTAAGGAAAAGAGGCCACAGACTTCTGTCTTTCATCTGCTCTTCCTCTACAAAACAGTTAAAAATGCTCTTGGAATTCTTTTGTTCAATTTTTCTATTCCAATGTACATCATCAAAGACAAATATCATACGTAGATATACACCTGTAGGTGTATGGGCATGGATGGTGAACGCAGAGTAAACCTGTTTGCTGAACTAGACCTCAAACCTATGGAAACAATTGAAGTTCAGTAGTTTTGGGTCAGATCCCCAGTATGAAACACAGGCATCCTTAGTTTTTGGAGTCTTATCCTTGTCAGAAGCACGCTCCATGCTCCCTCCAATATCACCCAGTCTGTTTGCTCCTTCTGTCAATGACTTCCTGACACTGCCAGAGACTGAAGATGCAGAGTTGTTTGCCAAGAAAGAGCAGTGTCTACTTTTCTCTTGAGTTTTCATTTTAAGCAGAGCAGTAGAAGAAAAAAGTTTCATCTTTGTTGCCCATCCTCAAAATAGACACTGAGTTATTATAGTACACTCTGCACAAACAGCTCAATTCTAGCATTGTTCACATGAGAATTTTCCATCTCTAGGTATTTTGCTGACTCGCAAAAATGTTTTTCTTTGGGCTGACATAAAAAACCAATCAAACTACATATTAAGTGTAGTTCATAATTTATAAGCACACTGCTTAATGTATCAATGTTTATTTTGTCTTTAATCAAATTTCTGTTATCACTGATTCTTTTTTCTTCTTTCTCCTATACTGTCTTTGTCTTTTGGATCTTTTTTTTTTTTTTAATTTCATTAGCATTTACTTTTTTACTTTCCCTTTCAGAGTTTATATTATTAATCCTAAATCTCAAAAATGTTAAACTAATTTCACTCACTGTTTTTGGCTAAAATGGCCCCTTCTGATTATCTTCTGGTTTCCTTGACAAAATGATTCCCATTTCTTACTAACTTCTAATCTGCAGGAAAAATTGCCATAGAATTTCAAATCCTATATGATGAAGAGTAGTAAAGAGTTTTCTTAAATACGAGGCAATAAATGGTTTACAAGTGCACTAACTAATAGTCTTGTTTTCATCTGCTATAAACATTTAATGAAGAGAGCAGGAGAATGGCATTTGAGCTGGGAATCTTTATGGGTTTAAGGATTGCAAATTGTACTCTGGTAAGAATCTATGTTCTTAAGAGCCCGTCCGGCTTATGCAGTTATACACCTTAACATTGATTATAATTTTGACATTCTTCTCTTGATTAAGATGAGCTATGTGGAATTGCTTGGGAATGACAACTTTTCAGTTTCCTAATGCATTTTTCTTCCATAAATTGTGTAATCTAGGTTTATAGTCTAGGTTAGGACATTATGGTACAGAATGATTAGCTGTGAAATTACTTTATTTCTCTAATTTGTGCTTTCTAGATCAAGCTAATGCCTCCAGCTCCAAATGATGACCTGGCTTCTCTGAGTGAACTAACAGACAGCAGCCTGCTTTATGAGATTCAGAAGCGTTTCAATAATAATCAGATATATGTGAGTTGCTATTCACCTATCAACAGTAAGCTTTCAAAAAAGAGCAAAGTTGGAATAGAAAAAATAGGGTTACTATCATAACTACTAACCCAAACTCATGACTAGTTTTAAATGGATTGGAGCGTGTGTGTGTAAGCCCTGCAACTTCTCAAGTTTATGTAGAAGGAGAAATAAAAAATGGAATATCACTTCAGATAGGTTTGGATACAATTTATGTGTGTTTATTTCACAGAGGAAACACATTGAGGAACACATTTGTCGTGAATGCGTGTTCTAAAGTCGCTCAGATCACAGTGCAGCCTGGGGGGAGTGCTGCACCACCACAATATTCCTTCTCAAGCCACCAAAAGATCCTTGAAGCTTCCTTCTTCATGTTTTGTGGAGCTTAGTAAAGTTTCATTCTGCAGAAAAATCCAACAGTGTAGTCAGGGTGGGTGAGAGAGGGGAAATAAATTACTTCATTTTAGAAGAAAACCAGTACTTTTATTATGAAAGGCAGTATTTTCTGCCTCCCCAAATCAAAATACTTCATTTTGGAAAAGAAAGCAAGAGTGGAGCCTTAAGATCATCTAGTTCCAACCCTCCTCCCATGGCCAGGAATACTTTCCCCTAGGCCAGGTTGAACTCAGAGCTGCATCCAAACTGGCCTTGAACACCTCCAGGGATAGGGCATCCACAACTCTTCTGGGTAACCTGTTACAGTGCCTCACCACCCTCACAGTAAAGAATTTGTTCCTAGTGTCTAATCTAAATCTCTTCCCTTTCCATTTAAAACCATTGTCCCTCATTCTGGCACTACAATCCCTAAGAAAGAGTTCTTCCCCATCTTTCCTGTAGGCCCACTTTAGGTACTGGAAGGTTTCCAGGAGCCTTCTTCAAGCTAAACAATCCTAACTCTCTCAGGCTATGTTCATAGCAGACGTGCTCCAGCCCTGTGATCATTGTGACCCTTCTCTGGCCCTGGTCCAACAGGTCCACATCTTTCTTATGCTGGAGGCTCCAGAGTTGGATGCAGCGCTCTAGGTGGGCTCTCACAAGGGAAAAGTAGAGGGGCAGAATCCCCTCCCTTGACCTGCTGCCCACACTGGTTTTGATGTAGTCCAGAATATGACTGGCTTTCCAGGCTGCAAATGCACATTGCTGGCTCATGTCCACCCTTTCATCCACCAATACCCCAACTATGAAAGAGAAAAATCTTCCAAACTTTATCATCGTTAGATGGTTTACTCCTTTTAATATAGTCAGATTAGTTTTTCTAGATACATATCCATATGTTCATATAAACATACATAAACACTTACATATGTTTCAGTCACTCTGGCTTATCCCACAAGCAGCATATTTTTTTAATGTATGAGTTCTGGATAACCAATATAGCATTTCTAAATTACGTCATCTATCCCATAAAAAAAACCAAACACTTGAGGAGTTTGTTCATGTGGTAGGCATGTCACATCTTTGTAGTTTAACAAATGGTAAATTACAAATTAACTTTCAAATAATCTACCAATAATATATGCAGTGCAGTTTTCCTATGCATATTTTTTTCCTTATGAAGAACTGTTTTATTACAAAAAGAGTAATTAATTCTCTATGAATTGTAAATTTAGATCTCAAGTTCACATTATGAAGTTACAAGCTCTGAATTCATGACTTACGTTTAGCATGTTGATAACTAGATTTAAGAAACTTTACCAAGAGTTCTCTTTGGAAGAAAACCATTAGCCTCCTTAAACATTCAATTTATTATTTAATAAAGCAATTATGTCTTCTTTTTTCAGACCTACATTGGTGATATCCTGCTGCTTGTTAACCCATTTAAAGAACTTCCTATTTATTCTACCATGGTAAGCATTCTCTTTCTAAAAGATTGTGGATATTTATTCAGGATTCATATAGTTCATTTTGCAGACCAAACCATTAAAATTAGCATATATGCCCTTTTTATGTTGGAAGCGTCTTATTTTTAGTATTTCTGCAAAAAAAAATATTAAATTTCTTCCAAAAAACAGTATTTTTGCTGTGTCTTAATTGTAAAACAGCTACCACGATAATGCTTTGAGCAGAAGCTCTTTTGATTGTCTAAAAACAGTTCCTGGTGACCTTGGTAGTTTCTGCCACAGTCAGACTTACAAAAGCAGGTGCATACTTTGTACAGTGATTGTTTTAGTTCATACCCACCTTGCCCAAAACACAATTATGGAGTTAACAACCTTGAACGGCACACAAAGCTCAAAATGTCTGTCTGTGCTCCACATCAGGCCTCTCAATTTGGACACTGTACAGCAATGAATGCAAAGTTCTCAGCATGAGCTTAGCCCTGCACTGGGTCAGTCATGCAGAGGTGGCTTGTGCTGGGCACAAGTGGGACTGGAGTCCATGTGTGAACTGTCATATGCCCAAGGCCACTGAAGAAGTGCTTCAGATGTTTCTGTCTTATCTTTCTAATCTTTCACTTATGAGACAGACTGGCTTATAATTTCAGTATCTAGATGGTGATCCTAAGTGGACTTTCTAGATCAGTGGGAATAAGATAAATTCAAATGTTTTCTTCTCTCCTTCATTTTCACCCAGATATTTTAGAGATACAGTGTTAGTGTAAGTTAATTTATCCTCCCCTCTTAGTTTATAACTGATGCACTGAGATCGAGCTTCCTGATAGGAAATGTTCAAATATGTTTATTTAACTTATAAAGGATTAAAAATTTGGTAAGAAAATTGTAATCTGTGGCTGTTTGATATGTTATGTGGCTTTGTGTACATCAGTAGTAAATTTGAGAGAAAGAAATGCTGTGACATTCATGGCAGGAGCAGCAGATTCCAAGTTGGTTGTCTGAATTTATTTCTAGAAATGGAATTCATCCATCACCTCCAAGGTTTTAGATGACGGTATATTTTTGCTGTCACTGTGCATTTTACGTTAGATACATGATTTTGTGCACCAAGAGAGCACTGTAAAGAAAAAGAGTTTAAGTGGTAGGCTTACGTGTTAAAATGTTTCCTCAGTGTTTGCCGCATCTTTTCTTGACTTTTCTATGATAGGTCTATTTCATTAAGTTTAGCATGAGACACGTTTTGTCCTGTAATTGTTTGGGTCTCCTTGGATAAAAATTGCTTTTACTTCATCATTATAGTTTGCACACTATTGTGCATTACTGAGGTATTTCCCAGATGATAAAAAAGTCATGGTTGTAAAATCACTTTGTTTTTGAAATGCTCAAACATACTGTGGCAGCTTAGCTAATATTTTATTAAAGTCTCTAAATGTTAGATGGTCTGTATATTAAATTAATAAAAAGTGATGATGTCAGTTCCTCAGGACATGCTGACATGCTATGTGATGTGGCTCATTAGTTGGCTTTTTTCAGGTATGTAGTTTGTTAGCTGTCAAAAAGAAAAAGAATTCAAACATAGTGGGCATGATACTATTTTTAAAACCACAATGAAGCAATGAAAAGATTATCATGTATATTTTCAATATACATTTTATGTTTCCTTTTTTTAAAAATACTGTTCATAACTTCTCAACAAACCTAATTTCGTTATCCTACACTGACCTCCCACATTTAGTTCCAGTAGAATACTACTAATATAAATATTTTTATAAGCAATTATTCACTCTGAGATGACATAAAGAATTCAACATTAATAGACACTGATATACATTGCTTCTTATGAAATTCAATGCACTTGCTAGATGATTATATTACTGCATTTTTACATATAAATACACTATACTACTACACTACTCATTGTAGTAGCATTAATAACTGTTTGTACAAGTGTTTGTGCTATGGTCACGCTGCTTTGTTGCAGAATTTACTTGTGCCTGATTAGGACAAATACAGTCCTGAAGTTCGTGTTAGAAGTGTTTTCTGTAGCAGATAATTGGTTCTACTCAGGCTTTAAGGGTAGCACTTATTGCTAGCGATGTGTATCAGGAATTATTCTATATTGCAAAGGGGCTATTTATGGGAAACTGCTCTATCATGTAATAAATTAATTATTAATTATTGTAACGTATGCCTTTGATTTCAATTCTAACTCTTCATGGGATGTTCATATTTAATTTTGTAAGATTTTCAAGTGAAGATATTGAAGAATTATAAATGCAAGCTATTAAAAAAGTAACTTACTAGGTCTTGTTTTACTTAATGCACAAACCAGTAGTGTTAAGTCCTCTAGTTATGTTTAATTTTGTATTAATTAGACCTTCTGTGCTACAACTTTATTTTCTTTAATTACAATCTTCATGTTTGCTGTAACAGTATCACTTACATACATATAGAAATTCTGTTCATAATGCTTAAAGAGCTTTACAAAGGACGCAAATTAAGGGGGTGAAACATAATTAGTTTTAAATTTATTGATCATGTTAATTTTTCTACAATTTTTCAGGTCACACAGCTTTATTTAAGTAACTCTGGAAAATTGTGTTCCTCACTTCCTCCACATATATTTTCCTGTGCTGAAAGAGCTTACCACATGCTATTCCAGGAGCAGCGTCCCCAGTGCTTTATCCTCAGGTGAAAATTTATCTTTCTATTAATTAATTTGTACCTCCTGCCTTTCAGCTGTTTCCCTTGGGCCACAGTAGTTGAGATTTCCATTTTATTTTTTTCTCCAACTGATTTTTTTTCTGTGTACTTATCTTTGTATCATACATTAGAGCAAAATAGAAATGAAAAAGGTTTAATTACATCTCAAGTTCATAAATTCTCTTGGGGAATTGCCAGTCCATGTAGCTGCATCTAATTAGGAGCAAGAGTTAATGGTAAAGAATTCAATACTGCCGTGTGTGTTTGCTAATATTACATGAATCAGGATTAGAAATATGATCTGTTGACAATAAAAATGTTAAGTCTTTCACTAAATTGTAAACCTCTGAGCTGAGGCATCTGTATTGGAGCTTGCAGTTTGCTTCACATATTTATATGGCCATAAGTTTGTTCTTTAGCTCTCTAGGCTCAAAGTGGACTTTAAAATGGACTTTAACCTTTAATAAACCTAATTACTCAAACTACCTTTAATTATAAGAAAACTGAATACTTTGAAACTAATAATGTTGTTTTAATCCATTGGTAGAATCTAGATAAATAATGTCTGGAAAGTAAAGGTGATATAGCAAATTTCCACTAGTTTTCTGACAACTACAGTAATCATTGTCATCATTATCATCATCATTATAATCTGAAAAATATCTATGATTTGACTTAAGTTGCTCATCTACTCCCTTGTGTCATTGATCATGTGTGTATACATGAACTTCTCTGTGTGGTCAAAATAGACTTCTGCTTTCTTGCTATTTCAGGTGTAAAGAAATATTAACTATAAGCACAAGAAGCTTCTTCCAATACTGTGAGGGATGATTCATTGGTTACATCTAGGCTAATAAACAGCATGGAGCAGGGCTTACTCTCTGGCTCCGAAGCCATGTGGTAGGACATCCAGTCAGTTTTTCCTTGGTTTTAAGTTGAAGAGGGGTTTGTGGAGAAGTTTTCAAGATCTCAGTTTCATTTTCTATCAGAACCAAATAACTGCAACTCTGCAGTTCTAAAATTCCCCAAGCTTTTGTGTTTTACTTTGTTTCCTCCAATCTTTCTTAAGAACAATGCTTTCCATTCCTGAATAAGAAGTTCTGTTCTTGTTTGACCTGTGGTACCTGTGACTTTAAAATACCTCCAGTTTTTGCAAGGCTGAGCTGTGAATACATTTCTATGCACACAGGTATAGTGCAATAAGTAAGCCTAGTAACAACTTTTAAAAGTTAAAAAAATTACACTTTCCTCTAATATGGAATCATAGGCAGAATGAAGAAGGGGAGCTCAGAGGATCACTCTGTGGCTAGTAAGGCTATTTCATGTGAGTGCCCAGAAGGAAGGATGCGATGGATGAACAAGTGAAAAGGACTCATAGATCCATGAGAATGTTAGTCTGGAATAAATTGGCTAGGAGTGCTTTTGCCCTTCTGCTTTTGTCTGGTTGTTCCCTCTGTTCCACACCATCCTTTGTGTCAACACAGACATTCAGGTGGTGGCATGGTGAATTGGGCTGGAGAAATACTCTCAGGTCAAAGTTCTACGTGAGAGGATAGTCATGACATTGAGGAGCTATTTAAAGCTCTTGGGATGGTCCCAATCAGTCTTTTCACCTTCTCCGTCTTTCCACACTTTACTTACTTTCTTGTCTTCTGAATCTTTAATCTTAAGATCCTCCAAGGGGTTACAGAATCACAGAATCAGTTAGGTTGGAAAAGACCTGAGATCATCGAGTCCAACTTTTAAGCGAACACCACCTTGTCAACTAGACCATGGAATTAAGTGCCATGTCCAGTTATTTCTTGAACACTTCCAGGGATGGTGATTCCTCCACTTCCCTGGGCAGTCTGTTCCAATGTTTAAAAACCCTTTCTGTTGAAGAAATTCCTGGAGATGGAGTAAAATTTGTTACCATGCTACAAGATTACTTTTTTTTTTCCCGGTCACTTCAGATCTGATTAAATGTTCACTCACTAAAATTGAGCATTTTACAACAGGAAAGCATTTGACCAGATGCTTGAAGAGCTTACTATCAGTTATTCGCAATTACTTTTAGTTTATAGCAAGCCACCTTCACTCACCTATGCTTAATACGAAGAGCTGGCTTTGTATAAACTTTGTATGGAAGTTACAAGATAATATAATATTATATTATATTATGTTATGCTCTTAAATAGCCAGTAGGTGGACTTTTCATAGTTAGCTTCCTTCTGACTGCATTTTGCTCCTGCTTTTCAGGATATGAAAATGAGTTTAGCACTGACAAGATAAGTAAGGAGCTGTCTAATAAACCTAAATATAGTTTATAGGCTTATTGAAAACTAAGGATCTTTAGTCAAACCAATTATTTGTGGCATACTGATGGCTAATTTTGTGAATCAAAAAATCATAATGAATACATAAAATTAAATGTTATAACTTTGTTAGCAGCTGGGAATGTCAATATTCAATGATTTTTCTTGTAATATAAATGACATTATTAAGCCAGATAATCTGGAGTGGAGAGAAATTCTTGGGTTTTAAAGCGGGATGCCATAAAAGCTTTTGATTTCTTCAGTTTAGCATCACCAAAGGCATTCTGTTCAAGATACTATTTATTTTTTAAAATTATAATTCAATATATTGTAAGTGCAATGTACTGCAGTGTATTTCTAGTAAAATATTGTTTAAAAATACCCTTTCCAGTTTAGTTTACTTTAGAAATATAATTTTCAACTAACATGAAGGGTTGTTCTGATAGCACTGCTGATAATACAAAACACATTCTTTTATATTTAGCAGTCTTGCTTGTACATATTTGTTTCAAATCTAGAAAATTTAGTCATGGAGCAAGACCCAATGTCTTACACACTGCAAATTGAGAAGAAAGAATTTATTCTGGCCCCCAAAAGTCTGCAAGCTTACTCGCTCTTCCCTGGGTATATCTTACTCTCTGAATGGGAATTTGGAGTAGTAACGCTCAGTTTAGGTTATACAACAAGAGATTGGTTTCAGGAGTTCATACAGAACAGCATGCCTATTTATGCTGAACTAAGTCTCCTTTGAAATCTGGTATAAATCTTGCATGAACACATTCTGTCAGCAGTTTTTCAGCATTACTGATTATAGTTCAAGTACTGCAGCAGTAAGCTTCTTTCTTTGTTTTGTTAAGTCTTTCCACACCAGAATGTGGTATCTTTGGTCAGAATTGAGAAAGGAAGCAGACAATAAACCCCCTGTCATTTCTATGATCTGAAATTGCTCCTTACGTGTCTTATACTTTGTCATATTTTGCCTAAGCAGAGGATTTATAGAGTTTATTTATACTGGAAGTGATACATGCCAAACAGTAATGATCCAATAATGATCCAGTGTTCTGAATTCATAAAGGTATAGATGAACCCAGCTAATATGCAGAGACAGGGTAAACAAGATATACTCAGTACATGCAGAAAGTAATTCTTAAAAATTGCTGGAATTGGCTGTTTTCTGACTCATTTAGCTGGACTTCCTTGATTAACTACCACATGATGGTTGTGTTGTCCATCTCTAAGTCCCCCTCCACCCAATAACTTTTGAATCTGGTGGCCACCAACACCTGTGGTAGTTTCAGAGCTGGGGTGTTCACACAGGCTTTGTGGTTTTTGGGAGTCACCATAAAAGTGATTGCAACTTCAGCCACAGCTCTTCACAGCCAGGCAGTTCATGTGGACTGTTTGACAAGCACATGCTTAGCATGGAGCTTGCAAGTGTGAGTGGCACCAGCAGCCCAGCTAGATTGGCACAAGATAGCAGAAGGGCTGAATGGTAATCCAAATGCAGTGGATTTGAAGGGTACAACTTCTTTAGTTACCTGGTTGTATAATGTCTTGTTCTCTGCTTCACATGCCTTTGTATGTCCACTGAAGTGGACTTTTTCCTAAAATTTTATATTTGAATTTTTTATTTAAAAACAGATTTTTTTTAAATTATCCATATTATTTGAGGATACAGAGACTAGAGCTGTAATTAAGGTTTTAATAACAAAGTATTAATAAAGAAATAGTAGGAAACAGGCCCTCCATCAAGTAATAAGAGAGGAAAGCCAAAAAGCCAAAGAAAGAATAAATTGAGAAAACTTAGTGGAACTTGCTTAAAGCCCTCTGTGAGCATAGGAATACAAATTCTCTGTTCATTTTCCTTTCTTTTGTAGTACACTCTCTCTCTCATTTAACCTTTTTTATAGGTGAAATAAGGCTTCTTTGCTTTGTCTGTTTCATAATGCCTTCTATGGAAGTTTTAGTGCAGAAGAATGCTTTTCTGCTTCAACTCTAACTTATCCTACATTTATGATAAGGCAGTCTAACCAAAAGCTATAAGAACCAGTGCTCATACTGTAAATCACATTTTGAAAAATACGATGATGAAACAGTTACTTAAAAGAGAAAGCAGGAATTGTTCTCTCAGGAGAATTAAACTGTTGGAGCAAAGATACTGTGGACAATGAGGTCATTGCAAAAAATTTTACTCAACCTCAAATGAAATGGAAACAAGATCTGGTTCAAGGTACCAAATTACTTTTCCATTGTTAAAATCTCTGTTTCTCAAAATGTTCAAAATAATGATATCAATAATTAAAATTTTTCTTAAGATAGCATTTTTTTTCAGTGCTTCAATCTGTATTTCGCTAGAAGTGAACATAACCTTCTGAAATGCTCAGAACAACCACATTCAAGTGAATTTTGAAGCCCTGAACAGTGCTGTAGCAACTACTTCAACCAACAAGCTCCCATGCAAGATAAAAATGTCAATCACTGTAAAAGTAACAATTGAGCTGAGTGTGTCACATCTTCAAAACTGTGTCACTGCAATGTTTAGGAAACATGAATCTTGAGAGGAAAATATTCAAGAGGGGACAGAGACTGTCCACTTCATGCTTGCTTGCATGGTCCTGTGTCATCTGGGCCACAGTTGGCTTGCAGTGAAAAAAAATCATAGTGAAGGAAATTAATTCTCATGTGGGGAAAGTCATGGTGAGCACTCCAGTTCCTTTGTTTAAGAAGGCATTTTTCTGGTTTGAGTTTTTAAGTTGCATACCTGCTTTGTAATTCTCAAAAACAATCAATTGTTATTTTAGCATCCATTCTCCCCACCCCCAATTTATCCAATTGTGAGAAAGATTTTTTAATCCTGGAAAAGCTATTTTTGACAGATAAGGTTAGGCCTAAGCAAAGAAAATAATAAAATACTACAACAATTTGTTAAATATCAAATCTTTCTCAGCTCTCAGAATGACACAAATATTTATCTGCTGGATGTAAAGGACAGTCCACGTTGGATACGCTGTGAGCTGTTAAAAACTAGGAATTATTTCGGATCTGATTATCAAAGATATATGAACACTTCTGCTCCATGGCATAATCTGTGACTGTACTAAACTTCAGACATGTTTTAGTTTCAGAGAAGTTCCATAACAGCTGAAATAACCAAAGAGCCATTATTGCTAATCTTGTTGGTAACCTGTGGAATAGTGATAGCCGGTTGCAGCTGTGATTGTGGATTAAGTATGTTGTGGAGGGACAAAACTATTACCAGTGAACTGGCCAGTGTGAGTGGGCATTACGAAGGAATAATAGATTTATATCTGTCTATAGGCTCACTGACATTCTGGATAATACAGACATAAGATCTGTGAATTGCAAGACTATGAAATGTCTGTTGGAGAGGCATATCACAGGACAAATGTCCTGTTTCACCTTTTTTTTCTGCTCCTGGCAGTGACAACAGGCAAATAAGTATGGAATTTGGAGATTGCCGTCATAAAGACAGATGGCTCATGCTCATTCTTAAGAACAGAGGCAGCATGGTACAATTAGTGTCTTGGGCGTGAAGTCATCATTAAGAGGGCAGAGATGCCTACATATTTTGTAGAGTGTTATCAAGTACCATCTGACTTTTGAATCTCTTGCAGAAAGTGAAAAGATGAAAATCTGATCAAGGAATAGTGCACTTACAGAGCACTTTGTCAATTCTGTAGAGATCCTTGTTTCATATTAGCTGTGAGAGTGATCATCTTGACATCACACAATTTATTTTATTCTTAGACCTGGTTTAAATACAGGTTTGTAACCTATTAGTTGAGATCTTTACAAAACATAGAATCATAGATTCATAGAATGTTAAAGGGGTTGAAATGGACCTTGAAGACCATCTAGTCCCAAGCTGCCTTCCCTGGGCAGGGACACCTCCCACTAGACCAGGTTGCTCACGACCTTATCCAACCTGGCCTTGGACGCTTCTAGGGTTGGGGCATCCACAGCCTGCTTGGGCAACCTGCTTCAGTGTCTCACCACCCTCACAGTAAAAGATTTCTTCATAGTATCTGACTTAAATTTCCCTTCTTTCAATTTGTACCCATTACTCCTTGTCTCATCACTACAGTTCCTGACAAAGAGTCCCTCTCCAGCTTCCCTGTAGGCGCCCTTCAGATACTGGAAGGTTGCTATGAGGTCTCCTTGCAGCCTTCTCTTCTCCAGGCTGAACAGCCCCAACTTTGTCATCCTGTCTTCATAGGGGAGGTGCTTCAGTCCTCTTGTGAACTTTGCAGCTTACCTCTGGACTTTCTCCAACAGTTCCATGTCCTTCTTATGTTGGGAAAAGCAGGACTGTGCACAGTACTCCAGGTGGGGTCTCACAAGAGCAGAGTAGAGGGAGAAAATCTCTGCCTTTGACCTGCTGGCCACACTCCTTTTGATGCAGCTCAGGTCATGGTTGACTTTCTAGGCAACAAGCATACACTGCCGGCTCACATGAGTTTTCCATCACCCATCACCCCCAAGTCTTTCTCCACAGGGCTGTTCTCAGCCACTTCTCCACCCAACTTGTAGGTGTGTCTGGAATCACCATGGCCCAGCTGTAGAACCTTGCACTTGGCTTTGTTGAACTTCATGAGGTTTGTATAGGCTCACCTCTCAAGCTTGTCAAGTTTCCTCTGGATAGCATCCCTTCCATCCAGTGTGTTGACTGCACACAGCCTGGTGTCACCCACAAATTGATTGAGGGTGCCCTTGATCCTACTGTCCATGTTGCTGAAAAAGATGTTGAGCAGTACTGGGGACACCACTCATCACTGGTTTCCACGTGGACAATGAGACATTGAACTCTTTGTGTGCGGCCGTCCAGTCAGTTGTTTATCACCCAGGTAGTCTATCCACTAAATCCACGTCTCTCCAATTTGGAGACAAGGATGTCATGTAGCACAGTGTCAAATGCTTTGCGTAAGTCCAGGTAGACAAAGTCAGTTGCTCTGCCCCTCTTCACTGGTGCTGTAGCCCTGTCATAGAAGGTCACCAAATTTGCCAGGCATGATTTCGCCTTTGTAAAGCCATATTGACTGTTACTGATCACCTCCTTGTTTTCCATGTGCCTTAGCATAGTTTCAAGGAGAATCTGCTCCATGATCTTGCCTGGTACAGAAGTGAGACTGACTGGTCTGTAATACCCTAGGTCTTCTGCTTTCCCCTTTTAAAAAGGGGGATTATATATTCCTTTTTCCAGTCATCAGGGACTTCATCTGACTGCCACAGTTTTTCAAAAATGATGGCCAGTGGCTTAGCAACTTTGTCAGCCAGCACCCTCAGGACCTGCAGACGAATCTTTTCGGATACATAAATGTGTCCTGGATGGAAAGGATCCATTGCAGTCTTGGACCATAAACCTCCTACTGATGCCAATAGGAATTTGAGGTCTAGTGTCAGAACCACCATGTTGTAGAAACATGGACAACAAAGATAAAAGCAATTTGGCTCATCACATACAGTAATGAGACTTCTTGTCTTATAAGACTAAAATTTTCCAGGCAAAGAAATAGGATATTCACCGGAGCCACAAGTGTGTCCAGTGAGAGTTGAATGAGATTAAACAATGCAGTGATCCCCTTTCTATCTGAGTATAAAGTCCTTTTTGTCCTTCCCTCTTTTGTTTCTTCCTTATTTAATTGCTTTATCCTTTGAAGGGATGTTTGCATAGATAAAGCAATGGTCAGACAAATACTATATTTTGCTGCTGTCTCATTTTCAGAAACTAAACTATTCAGTAACAGACTGACCAGCCATCATAGCCCTTGTACTTGTGAAAAATCTAACTGGCTGTTGTAGAAACAGCCTCTTGAATTTGATCAAGCAAATAAATGAAGGAGCATCAAATTGCATTTTGTTTGGTTCAGTTGTCTTTAAAGAAAACATCTTCATGTAATTCAAGGAAGAAATTCTTACATTAATTTCTTAATCAGGCTTCACTAGCTTTATCCTTTCTCTTTTTTTTCCTTTTCCTTCCTCCTCCATGTTTTAAGTGCACCATTAATTTTGTTTCTGTCCCTCATCCATTCACTTTTCTGTTTCTTCCCACCTTCACTGTTGTATTGCCTTTACCTTATTTTCTTCCTGTCAGAGATTCTTATTGTTTTAAATATTTATTCTACATCATGAACAAAGAATCACAGTGATCCGAACAGGATCGCTAAAGTCAGAGTGTATTGCACTACAGAAACTAGGCAGGTTGTAAAATCCATCATCTTTTCTTCCTGTTCCTTTCCTATTTTTTCTCTTCTTCGTATTGTATTCTCCACTTTCCATTTCTTCTGATTCCCATTATTACCACAGTAGTATTTCCCCATCTGCAAAGAGAACCAGACAGCATAAGCAGGCTCCTTTGCTGGACAAAAGATAAAGGAAAAGATAAAATCTATGCTATAAATACTTTCAAAAGGACTTGAAAGCTTTAGATTTCATTGGATTGACTTGTGATACAAGACAATATATCTTGACAGCTCTGACAGCCCTCATGAACATAGTCAGCCAGTTTCTCTCCTATGTTCTGTTCTTTATTTGCCATCCATAAACCTGCTGTTATTTGAAATGAATGTTTGACGGAACTGAATTAAATCCATTCAAACAAAGTTAGCAGAGAATATAAATAACATATCAATTGTGAAACTAACAATGATTCCTGCTTCTCTTTCTTGCCTGTCATCTTGCAGTGGAGAAAGTGGTTCTGGGAAGACTGAAGCCTGCAAACAGATAGTGAAACACCTCACTTGCAGAGCCAGCTCCAGCAGAAATACCTTTGATACAAAGATAAAACACGTAAGTAGCATTCTGATCACTGAAAAGAAAGCAAAAACTAGGCCTCTTGAAAAGGCAAAGATATTTAAACTCTAAGGAAAAAGGCATTTGCTCTGCAGAAATTCATAGGGGTTTGAGGGTTTTTTTACCATTGAAGTCAAAGGAAATTTCTTTCCCTGAATTTCATTCTCTGAATGGGAACAAGATAAAGCTCACATTGATTCAAAAGTGAAGGCAGTTTTGTTTTGGTGACTTTGGAAATCAGTGTTTCAGTGATTAGGAACCGTTTGATAAGGAACTGTTTCCTAAATGTGTACTAATTGCCTTCAGTAAGTAAATAAATTTGTCTGTATGGTGTGGTGGTGCTTTTCTGGACAGCATAAGAAGTGCTGAGACATCTGAAATAACAGCATGTAAGACAGAAAGTGTAAACTTACAGGAAAAATGCAAAGATTGAACAAACTTATATGACTCTATTTGTCCACTAAATATATTTAAGAAATAGGCAAGAGTTCTGAATATTTATTCAGTCACATTTAATTTCCAAAATATGTATTTCTGTATCTCCATATTAATTCCCTAAAAAGGTTCATACTGACATTTTAAATTATGCAAGCCCTGGATTGACAGTTCAAATTGTTTTTAAAAATTGCCTTTCCCAATGAAACTTTTCTCATCTGAGATCCCAGCTTAGAGACAGATTTGCACAGAAAATTTTAGCACAGTCTGCATTTTCATAGTTCAGTTCTGAGTGTCACACTTTAAAAAAAAAAAGAATGTTTAACCAACCCCTTTCACCTATTCTGATGATCTTTTATGACACAGTCAACCCAAGATACTTTTGGGGTGTTGGTTTTTTTTTAGTTTCACATGCCACATGCATGACATTCAATAGAACTCTAGAATTGTTCAGTGTGGGGTTTTTTAGTAGTGTCATATGATATCATTCAATACACACTTACGTTTTGAATTATGCATGATTCAGTCCAGAAGGATGATAAAATACATCTTTAGTACAACTGACACTAACAGACAACCTACAGATCAGGATTATTGGGATGTGGGAAAGGCTACAGACGCACTGATTCATAGTTTATACATTCCAGATGATAAGGTAATAAAAATCCTATGTTTTTTGGGTGGATTTTAGAAGACCTTTGCATTTGGGTTTTTCAAGACATGAAAAAAGACTGGTGATGCTGAAAACACTACAAATGAATAAGCTGTACCTTTATTTTACTTTGAGAAGTCATGCAATTGCAATGTTAGTAATTTTCATGATGTTACCTCGTTCATTGATGGTATTCCTAAAATGGGACATTTAATCTAGGTTTCACGTGCAATGTTAAGGATATTCTTGTTATTTTCTCACATTTTCTAAGTTTCAAAGTCTAGTGTTGCAATACCATTAAATAGGGACAGTGTAGTTTTACTGTATTTTTAAACCCAGGAACCAGATCTACAAGCTAAATTTATGTCTACTGTGTGTTCTTTTATTTGCTACCTACCCAGGTTTATTTTCAGTTTTGAATGGATCAGACCAACGGATGTTATTCATGTAGGACTGCAAAATTCAGGTCACATCATCCAAGTCCTTTTCTTTCCTAAAGTTCAGGTTAAGTAATAAGTAGAACAACTAAGTAAATAAGTAACTTTGTGAATAAGCAGCTGGAAACTGTGTGCTTTGGGTGCAAATATGGTAGCAGGGAATCAGGAGGTGTGGGAAGTAATATTGTCTTTGCTGTAACTTGTCTCCTGAACATGGGCAAATTCCCAGGGACAACCATCATGATATCATGCAAATGGAATAAGATGTCTTTGATGAAGAAAAGAAACCAGTGTTGGAGAGGCCAGACCAGACTTAATTTTCTCCAACTAAAAATAAGTTAACTTTGTAAACTAGTTTAACCTACTCTACATTTATGCAGTAAACAACAGTCCCTAACACACAATTGGTGCCCTGCTCCCTGTCACGGTTTAAATCCTGTAGAAGTCCTCTGGTTACCATTCAGAGGATGTGGCAGGGAGCATTCACAACAGCATCTCACCTTGATCTGAGAAAGAAGAGGTGTTAGATCTCTGAATGTGAGCCTTATCATGACACTTGTCATTTAGGTTAGAGTCCTGCTCCTGGTCTTGTTTTGTTTAATAGTATTGATGCAGCCATACATATAAATGAATCTTAATGCAGGTGGAAGAGAATTACCACACATAAAGAAAAAAGAGTTGCCTTTCGGTTATAGAAAGATCCCTTACAACTAGCGTAGATGGGATATCTGAATTCAGATAGCAAAGGTGGATGGAGCAGATCTCACCCATGGGGAATAAAGTAGAGATTCTGGTTTAGTTGCCTTTTAAGGTGCCTTAATGGACACAATAGCCTGGATTTATTCCTGCTGCATAGCAACAGTTATGCATAGCAACATTAGATTAATAAAGCTGCACAGGTTAAACCAAGTGCTGAAAGCAAACAAACAACGCTATGGAGTGGAACCGAAACCAAAACGAGGCTGACTAGTTTACTGCTGCCACCTACTGCACAGATAGCTGGTTTAACTAATAATTCTGAAGGGTTTGATTTTTAGAGCATCTGTCTTTATGACTGGAACCACATGTTATCTATGCCACTACACAGCCCTCTTACCCCAGATAGGTTATCCAGCTTCATGAAAACAGTTACATGAGAACAACAGTGTATTTGGTCCACACTTCAGTCTACTTCTAAGGATGCAAAGAGGAAAGTTCTGAAGGGAATCCTGCAGTGTGTAAGAGTTGTAGGCAACTAATTTTACACAAAAGAGCTAAATACAGAGAAAACATGGAATAAAGATGGCATATGTAATGTTTTTGTTTTGATTGGTTTTTGTTTTTGTTTTTATCTTAAAACAATTGCTGTAACCATGAAAGTGTAGCGTGAAAATGCATTAGTGAGAGATGCCATAAAATGTGTGAATCTGTTTTTTTCCTCAGTTTTTAACTAGTATAATCCTAAAGTAATTCTATTTGAAATCAATAATTCATACAATTTCTGACGTCATATAAAACTTGTAGATTGTTTTGGTTGATTATTGATATCGACTGACTTTAGCTTCATAAGACGCTTTCAAAGATTCTAATGTTTTTGCTAAGCGTGCCAGCTCTGGGCATATGACTCCAGTCACTCACATCCAAACTACTGGTAAGGACACAGCTCAGATGTGAACCATTGTCTTCCTCCTTCCATTAACAACTTCGACTATTCTGACATTGCTTTTTTAAAATGTATTTGTTTTGAACTGTCTAATTTTTATTTAGGAAGTAAAACTTCCAAGGAGTTTTTCAAACTCCAAGATGAAAAATGGTCTTCCCACCCAGTTATTAATCACAAACCAATCATTGCTTCTTTACCTTTGTTTTGCAGGTAAACTGCATCTTGGAGGCCTTTGGACATGCTAAGACACCCTTGAATGATTTTTACAGCTGTTTTATAAAGTATTTTGAGCTACAGTTTTGTGAGAGAAAAAAGACATTAATTGCAGGTAAATATCATGTATGCTGTTTATTTTTGTATCACCCACAGGTGATTAGATCAGCGATCCCAATGTACCATGCACAGAGTTGGACAGCAAGGGCTTTAAAGTATGTGAAAGAGGCAGGGGGTATTTAGGGAGTGTCAGAGGACCATATTTAATGGCATGTGAATTGGTAGCTTGTTCGGATCCGAGAGTTTTGAGCAACCACTAGGTGGCAGAAAAAGACAAGAAAAAAATTGACACCACTGATTCCTCATGTTTCCTGGGAAATCAGATTTCTCTCTGTTTCCCAGATTAACAAAATGACAGAGCTGTGTATCGCATCACTGTGAAATAATGATAACAAAGAGATTAACTTTTGCATTTGTATCTAATATTGCATTGCATATTTTAAGCAACCCTTAAAATTAGTGTGTGATGATCTGTTTAGGCAAAAAAAACCCAAGTATAGCCTGTAAAACTGAAATTGAAAGTAATTTATTACATTTAGAGCGTCTTTTAAAAGATGTAGGAATCATGTTGATGTTTATTCTCTTTAGATACAAAATAATGTAGAATTTGTGCCTGCTTTCAGAGTGAATCTGCTAATCCCCAGTAAGCATTCATGAGTGAAAAACAACCCAATTAAACAGTTTCATTTTGAAAACTCTGCTCTTCAGAGACAGCAAGACAGAGCTTTCATTTCTGGTCCACATAGGTCATTATAAAGTTCCTCAGTGTCAAAGCGAGGTATGCCTGCAGAAATAACTACACACAGTTTCCTACTGGCATTGATATTCCTGGATGGAGAAGCCATGCGACAAGATTTTGTTCCAAGTAAATTAGATTCTGTTCGATAAATGTTTCTGAATCTACTCATTTTTTTATCATTTTAAATGTGTTTATGCTTTCTAAAGAGTTTCCTAAAAAAATTCTTTGGTAATATTTTATAGTGGGAATTACACTTTGTATTCTTGAGACAGTTCACTGTACACTAGCAAACATGATAGTTTCTTCAGTGAAAATGTCACTGCATGGGAAATTACTAACACTTTTTTTTTCTGGTTTGGTTTACAGTGAATGTAGAATAATTGTAAAGGGAAAGCAAAACTAAAAAAGGTGTGATTTTAGTTTTTATTTATGAGCTCTTGTGGGAGGAATGTAAAGTGATGTATACATTAGCACTGACTGAAGAGCATCTGAGTTCAGCTTGTAAAAATAAAGCTCCATCCCTAAAGCTAGCGTTTTATAAATTCTTTGTATTGTATATATTTAATTTGAGTATAATGAGTTTGCAGGGATTTGAGTTTTCAAACAGCTTTATTCAGACTTGCAAGTTTAATTCACAGCCCTTGTCTGTGACAGATATAAATATGGAACCATTTAACCAGGTTCTTGTGTCAGATTTCTGGTACATTAATTCTGTGTTTTAATCATTCTCAAGTCATAGGCATTAAATTAGAAAATCTAGAGATAGTCAGGTTCATTAACACATACAAACAAATAACTTATCTGCCTTAATATTCCCCAATTATTTAGAAATTTTATCAATTATTCCTACCAAATCTAGTTTAGCCAAAATTTACTTAATTTGCAGTCAAGAGTGAGAAGCCCTAGTAGAGCAGTAGAAGTGGGTTTTATATTTCTGAAATTTGCAGTTGTTCTGCTGTTTGATTTGCATAATAGATGTTGCCTTTTCTAGGCCACTGCTAAGCATCACTTCTGAGTTAAATTGTCCCAGATTTACACCATACTTGAGAAAAAAATCAAGCATGTTGTCTTTGACTGGATTAAATTCCACCCAGTGATTTTCTGTATTTATTTGCAAGATCTTTTTGCAGCAGTATTTGCTGTCTGGCACTGCTTAAACATGACTGAAAAATATCAATATGCAGAGCACCTGATTTTGCTGAGCCATGGTTTTATAACTTACCGATACAAACTGGGCTGAATGTGTTTGATTCGTAAACAAAAATCAAAGTGACACTAAACTACCTCCATCAAAGGGTTTGGGTGGTTTAAAGCCCTCAATAGACAGGTCTTGCAGGTGAAGTTCCAGAATAATATGCTAAGGAAGGGATGTGCAAAGTGTATGTGTGCATTTTTATTACAGTGAGCAAGCTCAAGGTGGCACTCCTTGCATTTTGAGAGGATATCAGTCAAGTTTGTGGCATCTTTTTCTTGATGAAATTCTGTTATGCTTAGATCCTAGAAACGCTCTGACTTTTGTCACAAAAGGTTTATTCTTATAGCAGAAAGTCCAATATACCTAAATAACAGAAATGTTCTCCATAATTTTCACCAACATTTTGAAAACAAGGATGGAGCTTTTGAATGTGGTTCTACTCAAAGCCAGTACAGATGTCTGTAGAGGTTTTATGTATCTTTTCTGACTCTTGTTTCTGATAAGGTGTGCTGCAATGTTGGGTTCAAATGTGAGTTTTTCTGACACAAGTGTCTTTGCAGTCAAATATCTTTCATTGCTTTAGTACAGGCAAACAAGTGGAGAAGGTACAACCCAGATCAAGTAATTGTTCTTTGTGCCTGGATAAAATAAGGCAGTAAGAACTAGTAAAAAATCTTATACTAGAACAAACACAGAATAAACTACAAGGCAGTGATTTCATTAAGTTTCTAAAATAAATTCAAAACTCAAAGATTTATCTTCTGGCAAAAATTTATAATCATTCATAGAAAACGACTCACACTCACAGCATAGTAGTAAAAATCTGATTATTTATTTCCAGATTGGTTCTTCAGGTAAGTTGACATAATTGCTAAGATAAAAATTAGGGCCTCCATGAATTTCCTCAAATTATTCAAAAAGAAGCTTAGGAAGAGAAAATAAAGTCTGAAAAAGTTATTCTCCGGATTTTTCTGCCTTACTTTTCAGGCCTTGCTTTTCTCAGTCTTCATTTCCTGAAAAGCAAGGACTGATTTTTTTTTTTTTCTTTTTAAGTTGCATTGAAATGTTATTTTGTCTTTAGCAAGGACTGTGTTTAGGACAGCATGTTTTCTGAGAAGGAACAATGTAGTTTCAAAGAACGCATGGCTGGAAGACAGATTTCACTGGCCACACTTTTAATAGGGAGTCTGCTTGCTGACTGTGTAGCTGCTCAGTAGATCAAGCGAGCTGTTAAAGGAAGTACAAATTTGTTTGTGCCTGTAAGCATAGTTAACATTGCACAAAAATTACAGACTTTGCTCTGAAGCTCTATGGTTTTTTCCCTTTTATTTTACATATAGATTAACAAACTTTGTAAAATATTTCACTTTGTGGAAAAGTGTAATACTGTCATAGTTTTCTTTGTTAGTTCCTTTAGCACCATTAAGATGATGCTGTGTTTGATTCTTGGTGTTTGGAAGCTCGACTTTTCTTAACAGCTCTTCCCATTGCTGGAGGTGCTAGTTGAGAAGAACTATATTGAGCCTTATTAAAGTGCAGGTGACTTGAAGTGCCTGAAAAAGGCTGAATTAATTTGTGTCATCTAAGTAAGTGATGTTAAAAATGTGATTAAAGGGTAATAGTGGACTCTTTTCAAATAAATTGATGGTTGGGTTAGTTTTACTGAGAAATAAGTTACAAGCACAATAAAACATAGAAATCATCCTCCAGGTTTATCTTTGCTGCTTTACTGTGTAGGAATGGCAGCCAGGTACTGATTGATTCTGGTGAAAGTATATGTCTGGGCCAGTCCTGCCGTGATAGGTTAAGATTGCATTGCTTCAATTTGTAGTGTGCTGCAAAGCTACTGGAGTCAGAAAAATACATGATTTCCCAAGTGTGCCTTTCTATTTCCAGCACAGGTTTGGTTTTTCATGATTTTTTGGTTGTTTTGTTTTGTTGGAGTTTTTTTCTGTAGTGTAGCAGCACTAGATGGATGATACACAACTTCTCATAATATAGATTCCATAATAGCTGTTCACTTCTAGATTTTTTAGGATGATTAAATGGGCCAGATCATGTCTTCTTGGTTCAGTAAGTCAGATGTACAACTCTTCTCTGTTGGTCCTGCTGTCTGCTATGTAGCTATGCAGGCATGGTTTTGGTTGCCAGCACATGTGTCAAACCATATTTGTTCTATTACATAAAGAAGTGTAGAAGATGTCCCTGGCTAATGCACCACTGACCTTCCTACTTCTTAACTGGAATGTGTTTAGGATAGTTTGACCTGTGCAGAGTAGAACTTGGAGAGACTGTTCATAGTTATATTTAGTTCAAGAACAGAGCTTACCTGCTGAGACCTTCCTCAAAACAGTGTTCAAGATTCACCCATTTAATTTCCCTTCACTCTACACTTTCTTTCAGCAATATTCTCAAAGGCTGTGTTCCCTCATACACACAATTTCAAGTAACCTCAAGTTTTCTGTGTGTAATTTAACAATATAGACAGAAACTTAACTTCAAAAGAGGGAAGATAGGTGGAATTTAAAATAATATTGCCAGAGAAATACAGATGGTGTAGCAATAGCTAACCAAGTGCTAAATGAGCTGCTGTATGGTGCCAGGAGCATGCCATTCTTCCTTCTAGCCTAGTCATTAGGCTAGTGCAACTACCGTGCCTCTGGTGCACACTTCATACACCAATCTGTATGACTTTGCTCAGCATTGCATTGGGCAATAGTTACAAATCAAAAACTGATTCTGAAAATAGTGCTTCAACTAACCCCATCTTTCAAAGTCTCTAGACTCCCACTCAGCCTTCAAACTTCAGGTCTTTTAGGCATAGGAAGTTCTGCTTCTGTCTCGAAGTGAAATAGTTTTGACTGTACAAAATAACTTTTAGAGAACATACCTACTGGGTTACAGGATGTATGCACAGTGATTTCTGTCACTGTGTGTTCAAGAACTACTTCCAGTTCATAAAGGAAGGAGTCCCAGAGCTGTTGGTTGAAACCTAGACTATGGGAAGCTATGGTTTAATACTCTCCTCTGCTTACAGTGTTTCAAAAATATAGCCCCTCCTTTGCTGAGAAGTGCACCATATGCTCTAAACTCAACAGTCCTTTCCAGGATAAGGATGCTTGCTAAGACTCTGTGAAAGCTCCACCATATTGCAGAGGTTGAAAAGCCTAAAGCTGCAGCAAAATGGACTGCATTCAAGTGGTGCAAGTGTCCTGTTGTGTGTGAAGGGACATGCTCCTGGTCTTTGCACCACAGATAGTGTTTAAGTAATGATGAGATAAAGTATGCAAACAGCGGGCTAAGTGGGACCTGGAATCAGGTTCCTGCTGACAGGGAAGGCCATGACCTCCAGCTGTGGTGAGGCATTCCCATGTTCTCTTAGTCTCTTGCATCTGGAACCACGTGGTGATGTACGCCCAGTGGAGGGCTAAAGAGCAGCCTGCCCAAAATAGTGAATATCCCTCTGTCTCTTCATGTATATCTCTAAAATGCCTGCAATCTTGTGAACAGGTGAATGAATCTGAGGGTCCAGTATTTCTTTTGCTTCTGTGCTTTGCCTCTTTCAGAACCTTGGGAGGCCTGAGCTTATGTATAATCCTGTAAACTGCATTTCTGTAGGCAAATCTCCTTCAGATTCATCCTCCTTCACCTTCTTCCCAGATTGTGCTGATTCACATGGCTTCTCCTTTATCCAACTCATCACAGCCCTTCTGAGATGCCCATGTTTCCCCAGGCTCAGGTTAGTGAGCTTGCTGATAACCAGTTCTGCACAGGAATTGTCGCTTTGTAGCCGTGTAGAAGTTAGGTGGTTAATCTTAACACTGAATCTCTGTGTTCTTGATTACCAGCAGAGAATGAAGAAATGCTTCCAACAGTCTTTTTTTCAAGAGATCTTGAATCTCTCTTGCATCTCACTGTTAAGAAGAAGCTTAGAATAGATGCTAATGCTCAGATGGCTACACTTTGGTGAGATGACTAATAGCTCGTCTCTTAGAAAGTCTTGTCAAATACAGCAACTGGTTCATCAAATATATAAATAAACCAGAGTAAAAATCAATATCATTATCTTTAAAACTAAGTTGTTTTAAAGGTAATATAAGACAGTAAGTAAGGTAATATGTATATTCCACCACTTTTATGTGTGGTTTATAGAGAAAACCATGGGAGTATGAAGGGTACTATTATATTTTATGTGCTTCCCTCAGACCATTTTATAAGAAACATTGCTTATTCTTAACTGTTGCAATGGCGAATGGTTTAAAATATATAAGTTTAGAACAATCATTATAATGATGAATTTATGTGTTTGTTTCTCAATCAGCTAGGATTTATACATACATGTTGGAGAAGTCTCGTGTCATTATCCAGCCTCTCAACCAGAGTAATTTTCATGTTTTTTACTTGATGATGGATGGGCTGTCTTCTGAAGAAAAATACACCTTGTACCTCAGTAATTTATCTGCACACAGGTAAGAAAACAGCTTTCTATTTAGTGTTAGTATTTTTATTATTTTTGTGCCTCTCTGCTGCGAAGGTCCCTCCTGCAACAGTTAAGACTTTTCAATGGGCTCTGAGATCATGTATTACGGAGGACCTGTTCATGAGGATTGACTTTTGGAGTGCTTGTGTAGTCTCCTAACAGGATCCGTATTTTATATCCATTAGGATTATTACCTTAAAGGAGAAATAGAAAGGAAACTTCTTAATTACTTTTCCATCTTATATGGCCTAGAGTAAGTCTGTTGTTTTTGGTTTTTCCCTGATGAAAAGTTTTTTCTTCATGAAAAGTTGTTTTATTAAAATTAGAATTTTCTTGTGGAATATGTTGATTTTTATGAAATGTCACTGTAAGTAACTCGTATTTCTATTTTCATTTTGATATGTACTTTGCATCATATTAGTAAAGAACACAGAAACAAAAGTTCTGACTGCTTTGAAACTGAGGATAACAGCATCAAACACTTAAAATTATGTCTTTTTGTGTGTCACAACATGAGCTTGTTGTCTTGGCTCCCATTTGCAGTCAAAGAAGATTGGGTCCTTGCTCAGCTATATATAGAGTTAGATGCAGATATGTGCTTTAGAGTGAACTGAACCACCATTGCGGCTTCATAAAGTGCACTGACTACATCCCCTTTAACAGTAAGAGCTTAAATATATAGAGCTGAATATAGATACACCCAAATGCAGTGTGTCTAAGTCTAAATATACTCCAAATGTTTACTATAAGTGGAAGTTTTTGAGTTTTTTTAGGGAAATTTTGGGAGTATATCAAAGTTCATTAATTCAGACTATTAGATAATTTGCCTTTTTCTCTTCAGTCCTTCCTAAGAAGTATCACTGAAATGACTGAAGCCTATATAGTATTAATGATCTTCTCCAACACTAAGTTTATAATGAGCATAGTGAGTAACTGTAAAAAGACCAATAGTAATTAAAATTATGTAAATTGAGTGGTTTGAGTTTTTCACATCTAAGCCTTTTTCCTGTGGATTTTTTTTCTCAACTATTTTATCTTCCACTCTGACTAGTACTTGAATAAAATAGCAGTTCTAGATTTGGGACGTGCAAATAGACACTGCATTAATGTTTGCAGAAAAGAACCTACTTGGTTATGGTTTTTTTTTAAACAGAAATCTTCAGACTATAATTGTTTGGTAATGTTTTAAGATGTTAGCACTTCTGTGTTATACGGAATAGCATAATGCACTAGCTCTGAAGAAACCTGAGGCTAAATTGCTTTACTAAAAATGATCCACTTCAAAGCAGGGAGGAGAAGAGTTAAATTCTATATATTAAATCATTTGAAGACTAGAAGTATTCTAGGTTCCTGATCATTCGTTTATTCCTCTTCTGGCATAACTTGTGTGGAAGCATTCAGAAAATGAATCAGTTTGAAGTCAGTTTGCAAGAAGCTCAAACAGGAAAGAACTTAGCAGTAGTCTGAATAATTAGGTTCATATGAACAAAGCTTTATCTGATAACATACCTGATAACCATCCAAAAAGAACAAAATAGTATTTTTAAATATGTCTGAACATTGCAGTACCAAAGCTCTAGAAATAATTTATAGCTGAGTATTTGCATAAACCTGCTTTTATCAATAAAACTTTCCTTTGGCAAAGTAGAGTAGATTGTATTTTGTATTATTGAGAGTGTTTGAGCCAAATATTTCTTACCTTAAACTCCTGAGTGTAGTATTTCTGTGAGATAGATCTTTCTTAGTTGATAAATTAGTGGTGAATTTCTATTGTATCAAACTCATTCATGAATCAGGAAGGCAGGATCTGACCTTTTTTGTAGGTTCATGATTTCTGGCATAGTCAAATTCTGAGATTATATCATTTTGGTAACATCCGTAAGTGAATTTGTGATGGTTTCTTTAAGCAAGTGTAATCTTGACTCCAGTAGTAAAATTGACTAGATAACAGGCCTTTTGAAACTATGTGTTGTTCCTGCCCAGCTGTTTCTTTGATAATTTTTTCTGTTCATCTTTGAATTGTTTAATATTGCACCTTTATGAAGATGATTCAACAGTCTTTGTAAATAATGGCTATTAAGAACACAAAGAACCCCTATTTCTATATTGTTTTCTTAAGCCATTGTAATAAAAGAAATTAAGTAGAGCATTGGGGGTTTTATTCTCATTTTTGGTGCAAGTATCTGAAAGAATCAAAGCAGTATTGTGTCAATACTGGTTATTGTTAGACTCGATGCTGTAAAAGGTGAGAAGCAGTTCATGTTCTAAGTAGTATATAATCCTGGATTCAGAGTTAATGTAAATTGCTTAAAGGGAAAATTCCTCCCCTTTGGAGTCACAAAGAGTTTCTGTAAGGCTGGGGTTTTACCCCAATGTGTAGGGGGAAGTTGTTAGGTTATAATTCTGTGGTGTTTGGTTCTGTACTGGGAGAGAGCTTGAGCTCAGAAACTTAAATGTTCTTGTAAGCATTATATTTGCTAAGGCATCGTATGAAGGCAAATAACTGAACACTTTCTGTTGAACCTATGTACAACTAGGATCTTAAAGTAGCAAGCCATTTAATCTATGTAGGGAGGGATCTGAAGGAATACATCCCCACTGAGTCTGGATGTGGATCATGATGGATAAAGAGAGAAGCAATTGCTGAAAGGTAAGATCATTTTTCAAGATTGAGCAGAAAAAGCATGTCAGAAATGGAGAGAGACTCCCGAAAGGGCAAGTTGAGGCTTTTTGATTGACAATTACTCTCATATGTTCATTACATTCAGAAGCTGATTTTTATCAGCAGATGCTTGATTGAAATATTCCAAAATTTCTATTCACTTATTTTGTTTCAAAAGAACTGTAGAACTTTTTTTTTTTTTATCTTGATGATGATGTGTAATACAGAGAGATTAGAAATTTGAAGTTATATTCTCAATTTGCTCTTGATTTGTCCTGGAATTTTTTCTCAGTACAGTCCATGACTCTAAGTATTTTTTCTGGCATGTGAAGTTTAGCCTCCTAATAAAAGTATCGACTAGCTTCTCTAGCACATTTAGTTTAGCCTCATAGTTACAGTAGATGCTACCTTATTGATGAATCTTGCAACCAATGTGAAACAGAGAGCAATAAGGGAAGTGACAATGGTGATAGATTTGTTTGTAAATGGCCTTCTATTCTGGTGAAGAAAGGATAGGAGTGGAAAAGAGAGATCAGAAAGACAGGAAAGAAAATATGTGCAAAAAATCTCACAGGAAAAAAAAAAGTTGAAATACCTGCTTTTGTTATTTTAGGCTAATTGCTTCATATCAGCATTTCTTTTACAAAGCTGTGGGATATAGAAAAATGTAAGAATGTTTTTATGTAATACGTAGATGTAAGATACTCAAACATACTGTCATTAGAAATCATGTCCTTATGTTTTTATATGTATATTGTAACTATAGCCTAAGGCCACTTAACCCTAGAAAATGGTTTCAGAAATGATGGTGAGTTTGATAGCTGTTCAACTTGATGTCACTTTTTTCAGTTTAAATAAGTTGCTAGTTCTTCTAATTCATTGTACTATTAAAAAAAAAAAGTGAACAACTTTGAACTGGGGAAAATATTAATATACACATTCATGCAGAAGCCGGACTGTGGTCAGGGCATAAATTTTTTATGTTTGCATTGTCAAATTGCTGTTCCCAAATGTGTAAAACTTTCCTTTCTCCCATACAACAACAATGTGCGCTGCACTGTGTGCTCTCTGCCTGTAATGTTTCTGATACTCCTTAAAAAGCAGCAAAACTCTTCTGCACCCTCAGCTGTCGATCAGTTCACAGAACTGATGTATCTTCTTTTGCAGATTTTTAGTGGAGGTACCTTCTTCATTGTCAATAAAAAAGCTTTATATTAATTCAATGTATAAAGTAGTAATTTTAGTGACATGAATGAATTTCTCATTAAAGTCTAAACTGATCTGAACCTTAATCACTGAGGAAGTAATTTCCCACTCTAAATTATATGTTTGGTGTTCAAAAAAAGATTAAAAATTAAAGTGTGGTAAAGTGAATGGTATAGAAAAGATCCCAGGGGACAGAGCTTTATGTCTGATTTTTTGTCTGTTTCCAGTCATCATCTTTTCTAAATAAGCACTAATAAAATGTGTAAGAAATAATGATTGTTCTAGTATTATCCATACTGATCCCCACTCTGCCTTACATACAAGAGCTCAAGATGTGAATTTTCAAGACTGTGAGTAGCCAGTTACCACACATTTCCCCTTTTCAACATACTCAGGAGGCAGCCTCTATATTTTCTAACTGTTATAGATATAAAGCCAGGAAGGCACTGCACATTTCCATACCCTTTCTCCTTCTTTTCTTTCCTTTTATCTTTGGATGCCTTTTTTTTCCCACAATAATTTGATTATTTTCCCATTCAGTATGAAACAGAAAGAAATCTTAATCTTGAAACTACCGGTTTTCCATGTCAATGCCATTTGCCTACAAACCTATCTGTGTCAGTCTAACAAAGCAAGGTAAATTCATAAAGTTTTTTCTATTATTTTTTTATTTTCCCCACGCAATTGGAAAAAATAACTATTTTAGGGTTGTTCCAGTCCTCAGTGTTTCATGCTCTTTCCTTGTATTCAAGCCTAATAGATAATTTTTTTCCTTGTGGATATTGACTTTGTTTTAAGCTTTCAGTACTGCCAAAAAGCTCAATTCACAGAGGTGGTTACACAGTACCATTTTGATCCTTTTGCTTCACAACTTGCTTGATGCTGATACCAGTGTGTGATGACTGGAGGAAAATCCAAGGAAGTGTAAGCTTTAAGTTACAGAACTAGTTGAATCTAAATATTGTGAGTGAAACAACTAGATCTATAAGGGTTACATCAGATTTTCCAGTGGGTGTTATTCCTGTTGAAAAAATAGTTTCTATATGAAGTACCAAAATTCTGAGTCTCACCCCCAATAAATCCTAGTGTTGAGGCTCCATGAACTTCACTGTTGAAGATCAACTTTGTTTTAAAATCCTGCTGACAGAATAAAGCTTCAGGCAGTCAGAAAAGTGAAATTCCTTGTATTTAATTTTAGGAGGAAGGTAAGGATCAGTCTCAGAGGTTCCTCTGCTGTATTTCACTTTTTTATTAGTGGTACCAGCACAGGAGGAGAGAAAAGCTGTGGCAGGAGATGTTAGGCTCACCATCCCTGCAGCTGAATGGCTGTGGCCATTTGAGGTCAAGTCCTTCTAGCTCTTCTTTCAAAGAGACCTTCTTCCAAAGGTCTCTTAAATTGGAAACAAATATTCAAGTTCTGCCTGAACAAGTAAATCTGTATTTTTTGGTTCTGTGCAATTTTTCCTGTCCTGACTTAATTACATGCAGCACATTGCTTTTCTCCAAAAACCTTGCAATTTAAGTACGTTAACACTTATAAGACAATGTAGTGATACAAGAAGTTCAAGCTATGTAGATTAGCATGTCTAGAGAGCAAAGGATCATTGGAATATAGAGATTTTTCAAGCACATTGATAAATTTTCTAAATAATGGCGTAGTATGAAAATAGTTTCAAACACAGATTTCAGAAATGGAGGAAGTTATCTCAAAGTTAATTTTGCTGGAATTTGCTTCACTAAAATAAATGAATGTAAATAGGTGAAACCCTGAGTAAAAGTGACAACCACTTGGGAGTTTTTTTGGTGGTTTGTTGTTTTGGTGTTGTTTTTTGGGGGGTTGTTTTTTTTTTTCCAACTGCAAATAATCTAAAAATTATATACTCCCAACAATTTGCATCTTCCTTACATAATTTACTTGTATTTCAGCTGTCTAGTGAACAGCTTTCACTGTGGACATTTGTTTCTTGTCTATCTTCATACAATGCTACTGTGAAAATCTGATTGGCAATGAATAGTACTATTTTAAGGCCAAGGTCTGTAGATTCTGAATTGAATGAGGCACTTCCATTTGCTTAAACTCCAGTGAGGTCTGACAGATAAAATAAACCAGTTAGTTATTAGGAAAGTAATAGGGAGAGATTCAAAGCAGATCTATTTGTCTGAGATTCTAGTGCAGTTTTAAACCCGTTTCAGTGAGTTTTATATCTATGTAATCTGTAATAATTTTAATGTGAAAAGAATTGTCTAAATGTTCTGTGTTGTCTTTTGTGCTTTTTTTTGTTTTTGTTTACTTTTGCTGCTTACCATGTATTATTTTCCTGTTTACACTTTATTTACTGGTGTCTGAATTTTTTAACTGATTTCTATTTTGAGATTGAACTGTGTGTAGACATGTAGATCATATGCATATTCCAGCAAAATGTGATTTCACACTGTTCTCTTTAATTGTGTTTTTTCCCATCTTCTTATAACTTCAGCCTCCAGGTCCATTTTCTTTCAACTGATAATAGTCTTTATCTCTATATTCTTGCCCTCTTCACTTTTCTATTGTCTTTCTCATTCATGCATTTCGGAGTAAACAGTGTTCATTAGATTATTCAACTTGGTTTATTCTTTTTATGAGCAGGAATTGAACGAAAAGGAAAGAGTTGTGGTTTTATAGGAGGGTTTTTTGTTTGTTTTGAGGTTTTTTCCGTAGCTTTTTTTTTTTCTTTTTGTCCTATTGTTTCTTTGAAGTTCAGGCTCCATTAATCTCTTGGACCATGATCTTCAAGCCTCAGTGTTGATCTTTGCACTTCAAAGAAGGAACTGTTGAGAGGCAACACCAGTAAATGACTGATGTGTGTTTTTTTATGCAAGATAGCAATACTCATGAGTGAATCACTTACTTTTGTCAAGGATGGACACCAGAAACTATATTATATGTTGTATTAAAATACAACTTCATGTTTCAAAGTGATATTAACTAACCAAAACTAATTTTATCAAATTCTAATGTAACATTTCACAATACATATTTTCAGATATGTCTGACACTGAAAAATAGAAGACTGTAAGTTTGCAGAATTTTTTTGTCCAATATTGTTTGAGTTTTTTAATAAAATACATTCAAAATTGTGATTTGTTATTCTCTAATTCATCTCATTTTTCTTATTTGAGTACTTCACTTCTGTTGAGCTAGCTTTTAGGATTAGTGTCTCATATTTTGGGCTTAGACACTCATATTTTATTGAAAATTAGATAGAACCCTAAGGAACCTATTAGTGTACAGTAGCTAAGAAATTTTTCAGTGTTTTTTAGTTGGGGAAATGGGATGACTGGACCATGTAGACTAAACCTTCCTCCCTAAGATCATCACTGTGCACCTTCATATTCAGGAAAAGCTAACAATAGTGTCAGTGTTAAAGTTAATATTCAGAATCATTTTGAAAATTGACTGCATTTCCTCTATCTTAAACCCTCTCTCTCTGAGACATTTGTGGATAGTCATGTCCTAGAAGAGACATTACTAGAAGTTTGCCATTGCAATTACAGAAGATATAATCAGGATCATAGCTTAGGTTTCTAAAACAAAACTGAAATATTAATATTTTGTTGGCTTTATTTTACAAATAAGTGGTTGTTTTCCTATTTGCAGATACCTACACTTCATGCATAAGGTATACCTCTGTGTTATGAATTTTATTTCACGATACTTGTTTTGAGATCTGGCAGGGCAGTTGTTTTGAGTAGTTCATCCTGACTTCAGGGTTAGTTAGATACACACCTGCACACTTGTATTCTAATTATGTATTTTTCTCCTTGAACGCAGAGGTAGTTTAGCTTTGGATTTTGATGTTTAATTTATTTATTCCAGTTTTAGCTGCTTTTAATATTACTGCTTTATTCCCAAAGGATCCTTTAAGATAATGTACCTTGAATAATGTTCAATAATCATTAATTTATCATTAATTAAAAAAGAATTTTTATTTAGCAAAGTAAAAGTAGTAAAATAAATCTGAGACTTAGCTCAGAGTCTTTGTCTGAGGTCCCAAGCGGACTTATTATTTTTCTGGCTCTCAAATTAAATGCTGTAGAAATTCTGCTTCGTTTGAGAGTGTAAATCTGAAACTTGTACTCCTCTGGGTATTTTTTTTATTTGATGTTAATAATCCCCTCTTCATTGTATTATTCTTCATACATATTGATTGACTAGTGGGAGAGGATGTACAATCCTCCATTGGCAGAGTCTCAGAGGTAAAGAAATCATTTGTTTTGATTACCTCTCTTTTCAACAACTGTTTTTCTCTCCACTGTAATTCTATAAAGCTGAACCTGTAGAACTAACTATGTGTAAATGAACAAATGATGTTTTCTCAGGAATGAATTGTATGTTTATGGTAGTACGGTAGAGCCAAGACACTCTTCCTTGTATTTCTGTGTTGTCCTAAAGAAACACAGGTATCTGATAATAACTGGTATTTTACGTTCTCTCAGTGTTAGTTCAGAACAGAAAAAATTAAATCAGAAAATCAGATTGTATGAAAGCACTCTGACTCTTGCCTTTTTATATCTCTAGTCAGTTTACTTTTACATCTTTAGTTTTATTCCACAAACTTGCATTTACTTCATTTTACTTGGCATGATACTGTTTGCTATTTCTTTGATTGAGAGAGGCTTTGTCTTTCTTGTCTCTTCTGGGGTAGGCATGATATGGAAACAGGTGCAGAAAATAAGAGGAGAATAATCTGTCTGTGGCATGAAAGATAAAGAGTAGGAGGCAAGAAAAAAGTGAAATCTGTTTAATCCAAAAGAAACAAACCTGGTAATTAAGAGCACTGGGATCTTTAGAGTCTACCGAAGACATCTGTCTTAGTTTCAACAGAAAACTCTACATACAATAAAACATTGTTTGGATTATTTTTTTTTAAGTGAAGAAAGTGAACACAAAAATAAGTATAATATTTTATATTGATGATTTTCCAATTGGTTGTGAATTTGTTGGTGAGCTTCTGGGCCAAATTCAGCCATTTTTAGAAAAAAAAAGGAATCTCCAGAGATCTGTGGAAGATATATATATATATATATATAATATTCACGGTAAATTTGGTCCTCCATTGAAGAAATTAAGTGCTGAGTGTTTAGGCAGCCCACCAGTATTTCACGTCAGACTGAAAATGGATATAGCTTCAATGGATGAAATTGCCGTAGAAACTATAGGTTAAAAGTAGATGTGATTACTCACTTATATAAATGGTAGAAAAGTTAATTTCGCTTTTACTTTAAGTACAAAATATGCCTCTGCACTTTGCTAGGTTGCTAATCATCTCATATGTGGCAGGAGATTCAGCGGATTCGGTTCCTGAAACCACTTAGCTATTACATTGCATAAATCTAGAGCGATAATACAGTTCTGCAATTTATATTTCAAAAGTCACTCTTAGAATCATCCTGATACAATTACTGTAGATGAATTTCTAGTCAGAAATGGCTTGTTTAAGAAATTGTTATTGACATATGGAAGACCCAGTCAGTGAACCCAGCTCATCTCAGTGTTAGATCTAATGGAGATGATACCTCTCACCGTTGTTTGAACTTGCTGTCTTCACTGAGCTCCCCAAGTTACCTTGTAGTTTCTCACTGCACTGGAATAACTTTACAGTTGCTGTAGCCAGCTCTCTCGAGCTAAGCTAAGCAAGGTCACCCCAAAGTGCAGCATAGTTTTCTTCCTCTAATTCTTTCATTAATCATAACTCAAAATTACCCCTTCTCTGAGGTTAAACCTGATTGTGTCAGATTAGTGCCATTCATGGTTTCCTTTAATTCCTGGATTTATGCACTACTTTTTGTAGTTAACTACTCAAACGGAGTTTTGTCTGAAGCATACGAGTAACTAATTGAAATCCTCTGAATATGCTAGCTGAGTGCTAACGGCCAGAAGATTTTAGGAACTTAGTTTTGTACGGCTCCTAAAAATGGCAACTCTGTTAGTCTGGCTTCTGAATTTATTTTATACAGTATTATGTAGAACAGAATGGTATGGGACCATCTTGCAGTGAATCACGCATCACCCACATGTTCTTCAGAACTTCTTTATTCTCTGTATATGTCTTGTGTATATCCAATTAGTTTATGACCTATCTGTTGGAATCATGGCACAAAGTGTTATTGCTGCAACATAGTACAGCATAAATCATATCAAACTTGCTGTACTCGGTGGTTGATATTAAAAGTAGACAAAACCAGTTACAAGTATAGTTTCAAGGTTTCGAGTCACATGTTCTACACACATATATTAGCCTATCCAGCCTGGAAAAGCTGTCTTTTTATCAGATCTGTGTGAACAGCACTCTGGATCAGAAAAGGAGACACACTGGGAAGAACTGAGTGGATCCAGAGTGTTTCAAGGAAAAAACATAATGTATAAGATTCTGGACTTTGGAGTCAATTATCTTAAAGGCCTTTTCCAGCCTAAGTGATTCTATGATTCTATGATTTTGATCAATGACCCGTCTTTCATAATCACCAATCTGTGATTATGTCTTGTATAGTAGTAGTATGGATGAGAAAAATACTTAGAACAGATGCAATTTGCACAAAGAACTATGCAAATCAAGAAAGTCCTCTGAAATAAAAAAAAATATTACAAATTTTCTGCTGACTGAAATGATGGAAAAGGCCACTGAAACAATGTAGACATACAACTTGACAAGCAAGCTGCTTTTGTAACCATAATTACAGAGAAGTGTATTTTATGGCTTATGAAAATGCCGGCACCCTCTCATTTCTGCTCTAACCTTTATGAAATTTTAATATAACTAAATCATTAAATGGATAGAAATCAGTTTACCAAGCTGGCATTGCAGCTTAGTATTAAACTTACACAGTAATTGCAGTGTTTATTTTGATACTGGTACCAGTTTCATGATCTGTTTTTACCCAAGATGAGTCTCATGCAGACTAAGAAAAGTGCTAATCACTTGTAAAAAAAAGTCTGTGGCTTTTCACTGTAAAAATTAATAAAGAAAAGGATACAATTAAGTAGGAAAATAAATTGTTTAGTGGAATAGTTGAAACTTGAAACCCATTCCAACCCAAGCCTTTCTATTACTTTGATTCTATGATATGTTTTTCTATTGATATCATTGTTCTCTTTACTTTCTTTTTATCACTTTTCTGTCCCAAATAGAGATGAGTTAAAACTGCTACTGCTAGAGATTGTACATTTTTATCCTAATAGTTCTGAGTGTTTCTTCGTGTTTTCTCCTATTTTTGCTTTTAGAAGAATCAGATTCACTATTAGAGGTGCATCTGTACTTCATTCTAGCTGCAGTCCTTTCCCAATTTCCATCAAGCTCTTAGTGATTCCCTTTCCAGTATATTTCTGTCTTTATTATGTATATTTGCCACATTTTCAGACCTAATCCCATGTTTAAACAGGACTCCTAAATCAAGTAATGATTAAGAGGAATAAAGCTGCATCTATTTAAATATGTACTATGATGAACTTAACTTCAGTGAGTGTGTTATGGTATTAGGTTTGCCCCAGAGTCAAAACTGCAACAAATGGGAACATCTCAAATTATATGGTTATGTAGTTTGTTCTGGAGCCTGTTTTTCAAACATGCAATTGCAATTCTTTCCAATCTATTCCCATTCCTGCTTTCTATATGTCTGAGGCAAAATATATGCTATTATGTTTGTTCTATGTTTATGTTATTTTATTACCTTTTAAAAATTTATTTATTTTTATTTTATTTAGAAAGCAGGGTATTTGGATACAAACCTAGCTTTGCAAATCCTTAGGTGTAAATACAGTGTGGATTTTAGCAAGGAGGCTCAACAGGGAGTCTCTGTCGTATTTGAATGCACACATCATGAAAGTACTCTAAATCTTCAAATTATTTTACAATGGGAAGACCAGTTCATTTTATACAGCTTAAAGTCAGTGTAACTTCAGCACCTAAGTAACTTGCTTAGATGCAACCCTTCAAGCAAGTTCTCAGTGTGCACTCAGTGTTTACTTCAGGTTTGCTGGGCATACAGCTCATGTGTCCTTAGTACTTTCTGCCTTATGAGAGGCAACGGAAGACACCACAGGGGATATGTGTCAGAAATAGTTCGTTTGTGAACCTTCATCTGGCATGATTTTATTGGGAGGGCTGAAGAGGTGTGAGAGAAACACATACATGCATCCATTCTGTTCACATTTTGGACAGTCCTGGAATACACTTGGGAGAGAAATGGGACGCGGGGCAGGGGGAGCAAGGCAAGTCTTGTTGAGCATAGGAAAGTAGCCAGGCATTCTCTGTAAGTGAACCCTGTGTTCAGCATTGTGTAGCATGGTGGCTGTGTGAAAAGCAGAACCCTCTTCTTAAGTTAAAGGGATGGCAACTATTGATAGTGGAGTTTTGATTGCTAAATAGATAGCATATATAAATACATACAAATTTGTTCCATTTATAGTTGAAAGGAGAATATTCGTGCTTTGTAGAACAAAGTGAGTTAAGGTAAAGGGTGGTACTGCACCAACTCATATTAATCTATTGTGTGAGATTTTATTGTATTCTTAGCCCGTGGTAGGCAAATAATTGTTATGGATTATTTAATTAATTTTATTAATCCTGCTTTAAAAAAAGTCTCATTATTAAGTAAATAATATATATTTCCCAGTGCTTCAAAAGTCACTAGAGTGACTCTAATTTGGGAGGTCCTTAACTTTTTTGACCAAGATAAAAGTTCTGTAAATGGATCTTATGGTTCAGATTTACTTGTTTAGTATACACACCTGAATACATATGGTTATACCTGCATATACATGAAGAAGAGGGCCTCTTGTAAGGCCGCTGATCTAAAACTGATCCAAGAACTACAACCAGTAGTTACATGAAATAATTTTTAATTATATTATCACTGTTTTAACTGAATACTGGTGAAAGTTACAAGCAGATTCCCAAAGCACATTTTAAAGTTAAGATCACATATTGTGGCTCTTAACCCAGTAAGCCTTATTTAGTGAATCAGCATTTTAAAGTAGCAAATACTGGTAGGGAAATGCCTTTGAGGCTCATAAACTTAATGACATCCACCTGGCAACTAATCCCAAAGTAAGTCTGAAGACAGGAATACAAAATTACTCTTAGTTTTAGAGCAAAGTTCAAACAGAATTTTTGAAGCATTTCGGGACATGGGTTGGACTAGTTTGCACTTGCATGCACACTAGCTTATTTTTTTGTATCTTCACCCATGTTCAGTATTCATCATTATGCCCCTTATTTAATGTATTTTAAACTTCAAAATTACACTTTTAAAGTGATAGTTCACAGAATTATGATCTACTGAGTGATTCTGGCCTGTAAAATACTGAATCATGAGTCAGATAAACAGTACTAGAATGTATACTGTCTTTATTAATTTTTGTAGTAACATCAGAAATGTGAAAAATTCTATTTTGAGTCACTCTTGTACATTCATTTTTTTCTCTAATAGAAGAATTCCAAAGTTACGTTTTTATGTAATTTTAGGAACAGAATGTTTGAGTCAACCTATTCCACTAGAATATCAATATAATTAGAAGGAAAAAAAAAAGCATACCTGATAGTAGCCTAGCAATATTTCACATTTTGAGATATAAAGACCAAGATGTATTTCTTTGTTTTTCATTTGAGGATATCCACTGTCTGTAAAACTTATGTACTTCATAGTACATGAAGAAGTCTTATAGAATTATTTGAAATTTCGCCTTATGAAAATATCAAGGCAAAACTATTTACTGAACAACACATGGGCTAATACAAGAGTTCTGTGCTAAAACCAGTTTACAAAACACATATCTTAACTTGTTATTTTGTTAGTTTAGAAAAATAAAAATAAGAGCTGTGTTCTGGCTATCACCAAATCTGTCTGCAGTGTTTAATTAATTAATACTATGTTGGTACCCTGCCTCCTGACATTAACAAAGCTATTCCTGTTTTTTTAAATGCAGCTTTTGGTGCTTTACTGCACTAGTTATGAGCAGAAACATGTGCACTTAAATGGTTAGCAGTAACTCCAGCTCAGTGCTGGTTTAAAAGCTGGAGACAAAGGGAAAAAAGGCAGTAATATATGCCCTTTTTCCCTCAGAGAAAAAAAAGCCAGAAGCTATTCATTATCATGTTCTGTAAATGTCGTTTACTTCACTGATGTCAACTGTTTTGCTTTGTCTTTATCTCATTCCTGTTTACATATCAAACAGTGCTAAGAGCAAGGCAGCTTTTCCTCACTAAGCAGAATTACATTGTCCTCTCATTCACATGAGGTATCTAAGGATATTAAAATGTTTGTTGTAATTTCTTATTCTGTGACTTTGTAAACAGAGTAGAGATTAGTGGAATTTATTTTTGAAAGGTAGGGTCTTGGTTTTATACCCTCAATACCCTGCATCCCAGCAATTTTGATAACATATTTAAAGCTATGAAGTCATTCATTTTCAGTCTGGCAAAACAGTCCTTAAGTCCGATGTTTAGCTATACCTAAATTGTGTCTTGGGATTTAGCAAGTAGTCACAGGAATAGCTAACCTTTTAGAAAAATTTTATGTATTTCAGAGAAAGACTTCACAAATATTTAATGTGAGTGCTGTAAACTAACCTAGTTGTAAGAAAACTGGTTTTTAAATAGTTATGTTTGTCTGTAACTAACACATATCTGAGATACTATAATTTTCACTTGAACTTAAAGTAAAACTTAACTGATCTGGTAATGTTGAATTTTTAGTGACAACCATTGTGCTTAATCAGCTACTACCCTGAACTGGATGGGAAGGAGGGAGGCGATCTGCAAAGAAAAGCCACACACTTTTCACATGATTGTGCAAGTACATGGTTCATCGGGCAGCACCCATGAGAGGAAGGAAGGGATTTAGCTTGTTAATCCATGCTTCTTAATACAATGTCACATTAAATGACACCCACAACATGCATATCAATTGTGTTAAAGCTGGAACCTGATTATGAAATGCTGCTTCATCCTCCTGTGATGTTATCTCTCTTGTGAATTTTCTAGCAACACAGCATCAACTAATGAAGATTTTGTAATAATTTTTTGGTTTAGACTTCATATAAAGACAGGTGGAGGCAAAAGAGAAGTCTGTGGCTTATTGTGAAGTGTATCAGAGATACCTCAGATAAGAAAAAGTCCATAGCTGTGTTGTGGCTTCATCTGAGCTAAACAGCCTCACTTATCATGCCTTCTGTACTATACCTAGATCATATAGTTACAGGTCAGGAATCTTTATGTATCTTTGGATTCTGCATTGCATGGTTTAAAAGTAAACGTATGATAAGGTCATATACCTAGAAATTATGTAGGCAATGCTTGGGACAGCTTGAAATCAAGGTCTCCAGTACTACTTGTTTCCTTCAGTCTTACTTACACACCTCATCTGCCTTTCTTTCTTAGTGAATCGGAGTTCAACATATGGTGTTAACCTATAACTTTCAGTTGTACTCATACTAAGGTTCGACTGAAATCAGTGGGACGAAGCATTGGTTTGAACTTAGTTACACATAAATGTTTGGCTGAATTGGAACAATATACAGTGGTGAAATAAATCATTATTCTAGTTCACAGGACATGTAAACGTGGTGAGAAAAAGGAAAAAAAAATAAATTCTTCTTTCTTCTTTTTCCAGTGACCTGAAATCACTAAATATGATGGGCATGGTCTGTGTCTGTTTTTGAAAAATTGATGCAGCTTTTTAGCACTGAAAGGATACTTGTGCATGCTTTTTAATGACACATTTTAATTAAGATCAAGCTGTAATAAAAGCCTTTACAATATTAGAAGTGTATAAATGCTTCCAGTAGGCATTTCTAAATCCATTCAGTCTGATGTGCTCTAGATTATGAGCACAGTTTTTCCTCCCAGTTGTCTATAAAACTCACTCATTGACCAGCTCATGCAAAACAAGTGACAACTCAGTTCTGTTTCCTGCCTATCATCACAATTAGAAAGAATTTGGACACCTCTGTGTGAAGGGAGATGTATGCAGAAAATTGTATCCAGAGCCAAGATGATGGTTTGAAACAGCCTGATTTAATTTCTTTCTTCTGAATTTCTTTAACCGGACAGTGCATAATGGTTTTGGAGAACTACTGCATGACAGGTTTCCACATGCTTACAGCATGATACATTAAAAAAAAAAAAACCCATACATTTTTGATTGTTTAAATGAGAACAAAAACATTCTTGCTTGGATAAATAAATATGAGGTATCAGGATCTCAGTTTTAATAGCTATTTTGAATTGGTGAATGAATATAGAGTTTTATTGGTATGTCATTTTTATAAAAGAAAGAAAGGATTTATAGACAAAGTCCAGAATTTCTGATTCATAACATGATCTGAAGTGGCTTGCATTGCCTACTTAAATATTGATACAGAGTCCTGTATTTAGTAAATAGTTTATCTTAAATATTAATCTTTGCTCATTCCATGTAAATTCTTTACCGAATAATCTTGAATTCCTTTTAGCAAAATAAATGTACTAAATGTGGTAAATTATGGTAGAATAGGAGTTGATACTATTCTGTTTCTCTAGGGGTTAGTTAAGAGTTATCCTACTAGAAGCAGAGAAATGACATGTGGGCAAGTGAATCAGAAGAAGAATTTCTCACAGGAACCAGTTGACTGGGTATCTCAGGAAAAAACAGATTATGACATTCAGCCCTTCTCATGCATTTGGTTTTTTTTGTTTTGGGTTTTGTTTTGGGTTTTGTTGTTTGTTTTGGGTTTTTTTAATCTTTCACCGACTAAAGGAATATAAACATAGAAAAATAATATTTTCCTTTGCCTTTGGTTTGAAATGGGCCTCCAGAGATCTGGTCCAACTCTTTGTATCAAGACAGAATCTACTGTGCAAACAGACAGTTCTTTGAAAATCTATTACAACAGCTGCACAAAAGAAAGAAAACTTAACTGTTTGTAAGCTAATGCCAAGGTAGTTTTGTCTGTGTTCACATTCATGTTCCCAGTTCTTACCAGGAAGATAGTTCTATCACTTCCAAATCTTTAAACTTGTGATTTTCTGCATCAGGATAATATTTGGAATCAGCAAAGTTTCTGTTGTGACTTTCAGCCCTTCCCTTTTTTCAGTTCATACAGCATAAGAACTAAAGTCTGACTAAAGTAAGCTTGAGTTCATTTAGTGTACACTTTTACCCAGAAGCCCAATAGAATAAAAACCTTGTCCTCTCTGAGTGATTATGTGCAAGAAAGGATTATTTTTCAGTCTTCTTGGTAGACTTAATAATAAATAATTTCTTGTGGAAGGTACAAACCATTTATTGTTTATACAAAATCAAGTTAAGTTGAATTAGCTTGGAGATGGTGGTGGTGATCACAGCATGTATCCTGACAATTACATTGATACAGCTTGCATGGGATGTCTTTGACAATTTCAGGAATTTGGCCCTGTGCCCCAGCTCTTCTAAAACATTTACTGAAAAACTTCTGACTTAGCAATAATAATATTTCTCCAGGTATTTTGAAGGTATTAAAAAAAAAAATTTCTTCTAAAAGAGGTTTTCTTTGGTTTCAGGCTCATAGAAGGTGATCAAAGTGTCTGGAAATTTTGGGATGGTGATTCTCTAAGCTGTTCATATCAGTTTTTCATGAAATGTACAGTCAATTTCTCTAAAATTTTAGTTATCTCAAAATTTTAAAAAAGTTTGTTTAGAAGTTGGTGTAAAAAATATTTATTTCCAAGGTGAGAAGACATTTTTCTCATCATAAAATAATAATTCTGTTCTATTTCAACTACTAGATAAACTGGTGGAAAGGGTTGCTGACCTAAGCAGAGAAGTTACAGTGCACAAATATGATCTTCCTATTTTGACTCATCCTTTGGTAGGGCTCTCATGTTTAAGCTTGTTCTGATTTTAGAACACTATCATCCCTTCAGGTATTAAACAATGCAAATTTCTAAGCAAAACTTACTTGTCCTCAGATGTCTTATGCCTCTAACACCTGTGTTCAATTTTTGTGTTTTAGGGACTATTCAAAGGTCAGGGTAATGTCCCTTTCAATTCAAGACCTACCTTTTCTTGGTCTCCCACCTTTCTGGGGCCACAATTCCTGGTTTTATATGAGATTTAAACAAACCTCAAATCCCAACATATCTGAGAAATAAGTTTAATATGTTTCATAGGGTCATAGAATAATTCAGTTTGGCAGGGACTTCAGGGGGTCCCTGTTGCACTTCCTGAGATCACATCAGCTTGTTCAGAGCTTTGTCCAGTCAAGTCTTGAAAACCTTCAAGGCATTGTTGTGTCTTTGAAACCTTCTCTTCCCTGAGCTGAGCAAGCCTTGCTCACTCAACCAGCCTCCCACATCATGTCTCCACCCCTGAGGCCTGAGGTGGCCCTTCATTGATCTCACTCCACTTTATCAGTGTTTTCTGTGTAGTGTGTGTGTGCAAGAATGGAGAGCTGGCTGCAATATGTAGATGTGGTTCTAAGAGTGAGTACTGGGCAGGGGGAAACAACCCCCAGTCTCCTGGTAAGGCTCCTGGTGTTGCAGTGATGAATGCTGCTGGCCATTTCTGCTGCCCTGGATCACTGCTGGCTCCTGCCCAGCTCACAGCCCTCATTGTCCCCCGGGCTTTTTCTCTGATGGGCTGGGGAGCTCATCAGCCCATTTATTCCTTCCCAGCTGCATAGCTTTTTGCTTGTCTTTGCTGAATTTCACAGAGTTCCTGTTGGCCCATTTCTTCAGTCAGGCAGCCCTACTCTCCAGCATGCCCTATACAAACTGGATATTAATGCAGTATCAAAGTCCAGAAGTGTGTTAGAAATTGTCTTCATATCTTAGTTATCCCATGATACCGTCACATTTTCCAGCTCCTTGAAATGAGGTCGTATCTCTAAAATCTGTTTCATGCTCTGCTGTGCTATTCTTGTGCATCCCTGAGGTCAGTTGTATATAGTAGTGGTGTTTCCATGTCCGTAGTTTTGAGCTCAAAGGACTGTAGGAATTTTCCACTTCACAATATCCTTCTCTGTCTTCTGTAGGTGACATTTAGTGCACTCTTTTGCTCTTAAGTCTATTTTCGGATACATTTTTGGTATTGCTTTCCCATGGATTTTCTCTCACAGATCATCATGTCCCTGAAATGGGATGCCCCAAATTACACAGAATAGTCCAGTTGAAGCTTTGACATGCTATTTCATAATTCCTATATTGGCATATGTAAATTAAAGATTTTTCGTATGATGATTACTTTTTTTTTGTGTTATCAAGGCATACTTGGCTCTCATTTAGTTTATACTAGATGCTTTTTGATGATCCACTGCCTAATCAGCTTTACCTGCCTTGAATTTACATTCATTATCCCTTTGTCTTATTCTATTATTGTTTGCAGTTGAATTGTATCTTTATAATAGGCATTTGTGCTTGGCTTAATTCCTTGACAAAATGTGCTTTCATCTGCTCTCTGTCACTTTCTCTGACCAGTAAACTAGCATAACTTTTTTCAGCCCCTTGCTTCTGAGTTTTTGGGTTTTTTTTTTCTGTTAAAGTTATGTCCTCTCTTTCTAATTTGAGCACAGACCAAAAGCTTCAGAATACTCTGAGATTTCAAATGGGCCAATTTTCTAAGTATAAACAAATAGAAAATAAAGGTTTTTTTGCCTATAACCAGAGTTTTTTTTACTGAAGATCTTAACTGTGATCACTGAAATCCATATTACTACAAGGAACATTTACTGCACTATCACCTATTATAAAGTTTCAAGACTTGCAACTAATTTTGAATTGTTTCTCTTATATCAATCCTGCTATAGCCCAGAAAGCTTTTTGACAAAATGCAGATGTGTCAGCGCTCATCCTCCATCAGGAAAGGAGTCAAGTAGGAAGCAGCTAGATGCTAACTTAAAAAAAAAAACAAAACACAAAAAAGCCCCAAAAAACAACAAAACAAAACCTTTTTTTTCCATTGGAGGGTTTCATCCTAAAATTTTATAGTGACTTAGAACAAATTAATGATATAATCCCACAAATACATTTTAATTATTTTTTAATTTTTATTATTTTTTATTTTTAATTATTCATTATAGAATGTATTTACTTCAGGAAAGCCTTCTGAAAAGAAGTGTCCATCTGGCAAATCTATGCTTTCTCTTCATCTTTAATTGGAACCCAGCTCTAGCTGTCCTGACAAAAAGGAATTTCTGATGAAGTGGGCAAAACCTACTAATCTTGTTCAGACAGTTTCACTGTCAGATATGACTTGAACCACTGTAATGAACCAGTATTTCTGTATCATAAAGAGCCACGTGCCTATAGGTGCATGGCATAAAGTGACTGTTCTTAGAGAATATTTGGACATTTCAGGTGCCAGATTCTACAAATGCAAAGTGGTTAGGATACTGTTTTGGTATTGTTTTACTTACTCTGTTAGTGAAATATCAAAGTTTATTATAATCCTTAGGAAGGGTTGCTACTATGGGAGACTTGGACATGCCCTGGGATCTCTGTGGTCAGCGTTGTGTACCAAGGTTGTCTTTGATCACTTCACAACTACAAACAATAAAACTTGAAATGCTTTATGATTGTAATTGTCCACAGAGTAGATTAGGACAAAATATAATTTATTTTTCAACCTTTATTTGCTAGAGCTCAGAAAGGTTCCCTCATGCATCAACAGTTCATATTTCCCTTGAAACGCTGGTAACCACAATGTAGACTTTGATGACTATAGCTGCGAAGTTTACATACTGAATTCTGATCAGAGCATGAGCTAGATTTTCAAGACTGGAGAGTAAATCCAGTGCTAAAAGGTGATTGTTTTCTGGCTTTGCTTCAAAATAGTGAGAAAACATGGTTTTGAAAGCCTGTGGTATTCTTGAGCTTCTCACCTAATGAAGATGGGGAAAAAAAATTCCTGAGAGGACTGTGCTAATAAGCTTTTCTGCCTCAGCATGTACTAACTGGGCAGTGGCAGCACTTCCCTACCAGGGACATGGAACATGAAGGTTCAATATCCCATCATGCTATAGGTACTTCAAGGTCACTTTGAAATGGATTGTATGACATGGAGAGTTGGAAAGCTCCGGATCAGTTTGTGTATCATGCTGACTATGAGACCGGAAAAAGGGTACTCTCTTCTCAAATAAATACCCTAATTATCAGATTTGAGACTTGTTTATTTTTCTCTTTTCATAGATTTTTTAAAAATGCAATTCTAATGGCAAACAGAAATTACATGTTTTGTCTGTGTGGAATGATGCAGATTACTTCATTTGATATTAAATGTTCTGGGGAAAGTTCAAAAGAAAATTAATCAATGTAAATCAAATATTGTTTTGCTGAGTTTCTGTCAGAGCAGCAAGCTGATAAGTCAAAACTTTTCTTTTTAGTCTTAGCTTATCTCAGCTAGTCTTAGCTTTAGTCTCATTATTTGCTCAATCATGTAAGCAGAGAATTATTTGTTTGAACAAAGTTTTTAACTAGTATGATTCTGTAAGAATTTTTGAAATATGCATATGTCACAAAAAGTCAGTATTCTTCAAGTAAGCTGACATACATATTTCTTTCTTATATTTGAAATCTATTTACCAAATATTGAATAATTGTTATGACATGAAAGCATTATAATGAGAATTATAAGGTAAACAGGTAAGGTAATTAAATAATTGAATTTAAGAATTGAATCTCATAGTAATTACTTGCTTATATTCTTGGGCACACTAGTCACACCCTTACCTGAAAATTTTATCTATGTTGTCATTCGAATGATGGTTGAAACTCTGTATATTATGATAAGCAATATACTGAAAAATTACCACCATTGATTTTTTCCTTATTAATAGTAATTATTTTTCCTTTTAGAGACTACAATAGATGATACTGCTACAATGCTGCAAATTAGAAATGTTAGAAGAAAAATCAGTGAAAAAATCTATAGTCTCTTTTACATTTCTCAAGGAATTGTCTATCTAATGCAGCATTTCACTTTACTGAAAGTGACTATACTACAATTAGATTAGTTTATCTTCTTTAAAAAACATGTTTTGTGAATCAGTATTTCTTCTTTTTTGTTTTTTAAATAAAAAGTCAGTGATCACATCCTTAAAACTTTTTTGTATGCTGATGAACTGTTGAAAGTACATGCAAGTGTCAACATGGGGTGGCATTTAAACAAATGGTTAGACAGTCAACAGAAAGGAGTTAATTACTACAACTGCATAAACTCTTTGGTTTGTCACTTTTACCAGAGATATAAATATCATTTGTCTGAGTAGTATCTTCAATTAAAAGGCTCAACTTCATCCAAAATCTGAGAATCTTTTTCTAAAGCTATGGTAAACTAATGTGAATGTGCATTTGCAGAATGAATTTACATTCAGAGGTATGCCGGTAAGCATAGTAAAACTACACTAAGTAAACTGGTGCACAGCCTGCATGCAGCAGCTATTATGGAATGTGAATTCTGGATTGTATAGCAGCAGTACCTCTTTAACTACAATTTTCAGCAACAAAGAATTCAGGATACACCAGGTCTTGTTTACATTTGAACATAGACCATCTTTTTGGAAACCTAAGAACATTACACACACTCAAGTAACAGCATAGGTTTTCGTGGCTACAACACTACAGGTCACAGTAACAAAATTCTAAAGGCTCCATGGTAGCTTCAAAGTATAAATTTTTAGCAATTTAGTTCCTCTTCATCACTAGCAATGCCATTTTGTCCAGACCACTTGAATGTCAAAACACAAAAATATGCTATAAATACAAGGAAAACTAAACATCCTGGAAAAAAGTTTACTTTTCTTGCAATAATGATGTATCTGCAGTGAAGGAACATTTCATTATTATTAGGACTGTTGCACTGTGACACATCTCTTTCCCCTTTCCTTATTTCTGTATGAGAGGTGACAATTTAAAATATGTTCTGCACTTAGTTTGTAAGCATAAATAGGTAATAGTAGTAATATTGTTATAAAGAGTGTCTCAAGCCATTTTTGTCCTCAAGATCATTAAGGAAGAAAGAAGGAGATGCCAGATGTTTTATAGGAAAAAAAATAAATTTTATTCCTATCTAAATGTTAACTATGTCTCTGAGGTAGAATGAGCTTAATAATTAGGAAAATGTGTCCCTGTATGGCTAGGATATATTATGCTACACTATTTACTTCAGTTTGTGAGAGTTGTATGATATCCATCAACAGTTCCAAATACTCTGTACAATTAATCTATCCTTAGTGCATATACTATATATTATATATATATATATATTATAACATCTAACAAGTGTGCATATCTTCAAAGCAATTTTTTGTATTTCATTAGTCCTTAAATAGTTTGGAAAATGAGTGGGCCTCGTAAAATGTTCTAAAAGAATTTAATTGCTTTTAGACTGAGGATACTGATTCTAAATTGAAGTGCACCTTAGAAAATGTCCAACTGCAACCCTTTCCAAGGGCACCAGTACATCTGCTGATTAAATCTTCAGGACATATATTGCTGGGAAAGTCAGATTCTCTTCCCACAGGCATGTCCCAGAGGATGCTGCAGTTTATGGATGGGTTGTTAGAGCCACAGGCACCTGGTTTGGCAGGTACCCAGTTTGCCCCCTGCTGTATCAGCAAGAAGTGCTTGCGCTGAAGGCAACAACTGACACATGTTGGTTCATATCACAACTCAGCTCTTTCCTCTCAGGGAGTGAATGTTCTGCATCACTCTGCTGTACTGCAGCCTCCTTTCATATGTGTTGGTAGTGTTCACACATCTTTTTGCAACATCAGTACTCACTAGTGTGTCAACTGTGATAAAAAATACTGGTGAAATGGGGTTACTCAAAAGAGAGAAGTGTGGAATATTATCTTCACAGGACAGGAAAGACTACTCCATGCTCAGTACAGAGAGAGACGAAGAGTTATTTAAGGAGAACACCATTGAGGAGGAGGGTTTTTTTACAGAATTGGCCATATGCTTCTAACTCCTCCAACCATTCAACAACAGGATATTTTGACAGCAGAGTAGCTGCTTCTGTAAGTCTCCTAATTATGGATCAAAAATGCCACCGACACATGATGCATAGCACGTTACTGATATAAATTCATGCAGCAGTTCAGAACAGTGGAAAATTTTCTGATGGATTAACCTTTATACCGATAGGTTCTATGCCAGATTGAGTATCAGATGTGTTCTAGGCTACCTTTGAACCTATAGGCAGTGTTAAAAAAAAAACCAAATAACAAACAACAGAAAAAAAGCCCCAAAACAAAACATAAAGCTGGCCTATATTTTGTATCATCTGCTCTAGCTGGTTTAACAGCTGTGCTATCATTTGTATCTACCTGATTCTGATAAATTAATGTTTTTAGTAAGCTTGAGGAACCAGTGCTGTGCTCTGGCAGTGATGCTCACAGACCAATGTTCTCAATGGTTAATTCACCAGCTTTATCCACTGATATGAGGCTTGTTTGTACTCAAGGTATCTGCTGACTGAGTCCTCCTGTGGTTGCAAAAAGTGCTTATGCACCCAGGAACACATTTTTTTCCCCCCATCATTCTTCTTCTGCTCACCTGCTGGGGTAACTTATGCCTGTATTGCTGCAAGGGAAATCCACACTCTAAATCTGGTATCAGTCAACTACAAAGGCACTTTGTGTTTCCTTGTGTGTACCACTTAAACTTCATTATCAGTTAGAAAAGTGCAAGTAATAAATAATTCTTGCTACAGGCATTCACATAGAAGGCCATCTTTGTAAAAACAGCGACCTTTACTAGAGCATTGCCAGACCTTCTGTAGTAGTAGGGGTTTTATTTTGAAACTATGTCTCCTTTATCGTGCTATCAGAATAGGATTATAAACAAGAATTGCCAAAAATTAAACCAGTATTGTTTCCCATATTTACATGACAGATCATGGACTGAACATTAGTAGAGAGCAGAATAATTGTAGAGAATTTTTGTTGTAATTGTGGTGAAGGGATGAAGGGTGGAGTGTGTGTAAATTGTCCACCTTGGTTGGATGCCTTTGTTTGGATATAGGTGTGGGGAATTCTTTTATTTATGTAAGTGGCATTTGTAAAGATTGTAGATTGTGTGATGGATGTGTATTTTAATGATAATGATAATGATAATTTAATACTAATGATAAAAGAAAACATTGTTTTACATCGCAGCATGATGTAATTTAAGGTCAGATCCCATGAGATAATTCAGGCTCCTCACTCTTAGTCATTTGAGTACTTTTAAAAATACATTTAAAAATAAAAATGGACTTATTTTGAGAGTTAAAATACATTGTTGTAAAGGTTAGATTGCTGCACTTTTCAGTAATCTCTTTTATTATAGTTTCTATTCAATCTGTTTTGTGTTATTACTCTTTTATGTTGCTTCTTTGTGTTTTTCTTTCCTGAATTATCTGCTGCACTAGGTGTCTCTCTCTTCCAATCATTATTTTTGGGAGGGTTCATAGAATTTCCTTTTGCCTCACAGTGTGCAAAGCAGTACACCTTAAAGGCTGCAGACTTACTACTCTATATACTTAATTACTACTTTGTTCTAAGGATGTTGCGTATATCCGTCACCATTCAGCTCCAAAGGGAATGGTAGCTCTTCAGAGCTGATCTATTTCCTAGCAGCAGGAGGAGAATTTAAAACAGGCAGAGTTATCAGAGGTTCTCCTCAAATCTTTCTTCTGAAGAGGAATCTCTGGTAGTGCAAGAATGGCAAAACTGGCAGTAATATAAATTCAATCTGAAATTTTAGCTTACATATAAGGCTAAAGTTGGGGCTGGGAGGAATCCTAAGCAAAACTTCAAAAAAGAAATGGAAAACATTCTGGCAGTGGTACTGTTCTCTCCAAAGGCTGAGAAAAGTTTGTAATAAACCTCTGGTTAGAAATGCAAAGCTGGATTTTAACTTCAAAAGTTTGATCATGCACCAACCTGGTAAATGCCATATATTCTGTTTTTCCTCTGTGCAGGTATCTAAGCCAGACTGTACTGGAAGACACGATGCTAACATCCAACCCTCAAAACAGGGAGAAACTAACCATATTAAAACAAGCTCTAGGTGCTCTGGGATTCAATAGCCTGGTAAGTTGCACAAGCTTATGTTATTTGTGGCAAAAATCATCATATTAGTTAAAAATAGGCCATAAGGAACTTTCACTGATAACCTTTAGGAGGGAAAAGAAGCACCTTTCTGTCTTTTTTTTTTCTGTTGGTTAAAACGTTGAGACAATATACAGTACTTGCTCACTCCAGGGAAATTACTGTAATCACTTTTAATTAGACACAGAACCAACAATGTAAATCTTTTTAATTCTTAAAGATTCACAAAACAGCTTCAAGATATAATACCTTGAACAATTAAATTACATAGATAAAAAGAAACAATCAAGTCCCATGTGACAAACCTCATAAAGACCACCAGCATTTTTTTCTATTCCTGATTATCTCCCTGTCGTTTTTAATTTTGTGAAACACACATATGCTAGCAGCACCTGAAGTAAATACGTATTTAGTCAAAGAAAATTAGAGCTGGGTAACTTGAAAGAGCTGACTTAACTCCTCAAAAGCAACAAGAAGATAGGCCTGATGTTTGTCTTTGAGACTGTAAAACTAATGAGGAAGATAATTTGGAAAATTCATCAAGAAGAGGTTCTGGAGGACAAAGATGTGATGGAAATCAGAAGAAATGGAGGGATGAATGCAAGGACTCATGCAAACTATGTAAATCCCTTCAGGATACTAGAACGTTTAACTAATCCCCCATATTTCTTAAATATGTATATGCAACCTAAAAAGGTACGAATCATCTTCAAGCCTCCTCTATATTCAGGAAGTGTTAAAATAACCATTTATGAGGCTAGAAATCTGTGGAAGTCTGTTGTACTGCGCACTGATCTCCTGTGTTGAAGTTTAGAGGGGAATATGTAAAACACATTCCTAAAATTTCTACCCAATACTTCTATGGTATATAGAAAGGTCTGTATGTGTTATTCCTTGACTACCTAGCCACATTTCAAGATAAATTATCCCTTTGAAGAATTATGTAAAGAGTCCTTACCAGTCTTTGATGGTATATTTCAAACTATGTTAACATTTATTAAAAACAATTGTTTCAAAGGTGAGGGAACATGCATCTTAGAGGACAATGAGAAAGTGTTTGAGAATCCAGAATATGAGGTAAACGTCAAAATCACCAGAACAAACAGCTACCCCAGCCTGCTCTCATTCAGTACTGTACAGTCATCCCCAAATCAGTTCTGACTGGTCTCACTTCCAAGCAAGGAGTATGCTGTACTAGTGTGCCATTTCATGTTGCCTAAGCTATGATTCCAAGGAGCAGGGTGTAGCCCCTAGTTTAAATGCCATACTAACATCAGTTAACTTTGCTATGCATAATGACATGTAATGTTATAGTGGATATCAGGTTTCCTCATTTACAATTCTGAAGAAACACTTTTAAAAAACCCTCTAAAAAACCTTAAAAAAATTTCCCAAAACACACAATGCTTCCCATATTTTAGCATTTAAGGTTCATATATAATGGATCATATTTTTTCTTGAATTTAAAAATATTTTAAAAGTAAACAACCAAACCAAAACAACCCAAGAGTGCTAGTTTTCTTCTTGCTATGATAAAAATGAGACCAGGAAAAATCTGTCCTTAAAGATACCTGCTTCATAATATTAGAGGCATCAGAAAAGACCATACAGTCATGGAGAAAAAGTGTGAAGGCAAGGGAGGTTGCTTTTGTTTCTTTAAGACCTTAATTGCAGCTTTTACTACCAGCAACCTGTTATAATTTAGAGCTAGACACTTTGTTTGTGAATGCAGTTGGCTGAGGAAAAAAACAAACTTTGTTATTCCCAGATACAGAAATTGTCTCACTGGAAATTCTCTTTGGAGAAGATATTTCAGTATTTTTATCACATTCTGAAAAAACTTTCTTAACCTAGCAGTTAATGTGGCTTACATTAAAACAAAAGGAATAAAATTTTGTTGGTTATTGTCCTAGATAGATTCCAGTTTGATTTCTAAGTCCAAATTTTCTGTTAATAGTTCACACATTAATACTTTTTAACTTAGCAAATGCCAATGATACAAACTAGTAGAATTTCTGTTTTTATAAAGCATTGCCTTTCACAGATGTGCCTGACGGATCTGTTCTTTATTTTTAATTCGGCATAAAATATGTGCAGGAGGTGGAGAACTTGTTTGTAATTCTCTCAGCAATTCTGCATCTTGGAGACATTCGCTTTACGGCTCTGACAGACGCTGAGACAGCCTTCGTGTCAGACCTGCAGCTACTGGAACAAGGTCAGTAGGACATGACCTTGGAGCATTGCCTGCTTGGTCCCACAACAGGGAAGTTGCACTGTTCCACCGACAGATGGAAACATAATTCCAGGGAGACCCAAAAAAAAAGACCTCTGAAAATTAATAAGTTACTGTGGCAAGACAGTATCCAACTGACTTGGATGTTTTATAAACTGTGGATTTTTATGGGATGAAATAAAATGCCAGTGTTGCAAATTATCTAATTAAATGTCATATTTGATGCTATCATTTGCCAGAAGAAATTGTACAGTGCACTTTGTGCTGTCTTCTTTTAAAATGCTTTTGCACTGCTTGTCAACAGCTGAGCAATTTGCTTTGAATTGAATTCCTTACATTCAAAATCTATGTTTTAAAAGGGTTTCCTGTTTCCATGCTTTGAAGTTTGCCCTCTTGGTCACTAACAAATCTCCTTCATGTGGCATATGGATACAAAATGTCATTAAGTAGCATACCTTAACTCTAAGACAGTAGAAAGTCTGCCAAAGCATGGGGAAAGTCCTGAGTAGTCTTTAAAAAGGAAAGAAAGCTGGAATGTAATATACAGATACATTCAAACGTCACAAAGTACTGATTATAGTAATCCAATTTTATGTGTTCATTAATTTCAATTACTCCTATGATAGCACCTTTTTCTTTCATGTTTGGGTTCTTTCACTATTCAAAAATAGTATCTACAGAAGAAAATCTGTTATAAAAAAATGAAGTATGCAGTATAGTCCAAATCAGTCTTTCTTTAAAGTTTCTTTTCGTTTCAGTGGCAGGAATGCTACAGGTTTCACCAGATGAGCTTGCTTCAGCCTTAACAACTGATGTTCAGTATTTTAAAGGTAATCTTTTCCAAACTTACATTGTCATAGATCAGACCTGGTAGCATTTTGGTCTATCTGATGTGAGAATTTTAAAAGCTGATGATTTTTGTTTCTTGTATGACCTTGTAAATATTCCCTCTGAGGAGTATGTAGCGTTATCTGCTGCACAGTAAATCAGACTGGGCCACCGAATTAAAAATGTCTTTGTAATATGGAGCAAAGCAGTTTCACAGTGTGATGCTGATGGACTGCTAGCTTTATTAGTCTTACATAAGTGTGTCAAGATGATAATAAAGTGTGCCAAGATATTAATAAAGAATACTACTGAGAACTGAAGTCAACAGGAGTGTCTTGGAAAAAAAAAAAAAGATCTGGAAAAAATATTTTCAGTAAAATTCTCGTTCTGTGTGGTGCTCATACATGTTTCTTTTGAAGAAAGTATAAAGGCACGTATTTCCAAACTGAAAATCTTTTGAGTGTTGACAGTCTTCTCATCTTGCACTGGAGGTTTCAGAAAAAAACTAACACTGTGTAAATGTTTGGCAAGGGAGAAATAACTGTAGCTAAATTTACTATAACTAAAATTACTTAAGGCGAACTTCACAGCAGGCTTTCATCTCCATTTTCTGCTTTCTCTCTTAGGAGACATGATTGTACGGAGGCACACTATAGAGATTGCAGATTTTTACCGGGATCTCTTGGCAAAATCTTTATATGGTCGTTTATTTAGCTTTTTAGTCAACACAATCAACGGCTATCTTCAAAATCAAGATGAGACTGGCAGGTAGGAGTGCCATTGTGAACTACTAGGTGTTCCATGATCTGTTCAAATCCAGATCCGTAAAAGAAACATCATTCCATTAAATGGTGGAATTTAATGCATAATGATAGAATTTTAAAGCATTTTGTGGTAGTATGACCTATAGTGATGCTTGGATCTTTAAAGCACTGGCCATTCCTTCAAGTTGTTTCTTCTTGTATTTATTTGCTTGTGTAGGGGGACATGGTACTTTATGCAGTAATCTAGATTGATGGGTTACAACTAGCAGCTTTTTAAGAGTTGACAATACAGAATGAGCTAAGTCTTTCAACATGCAAAATGCTCCCTGGGGGGGTTTTTTACTGCAGAATATATTTGTTCTTTCTTCCCAAAACAGTGACCTTAGCACAGAGTGTTAAAACCAGAATTTTATTCAAAGGCCTTTAAATGAATGTTTAAACTTCACTGAATTAAATGTTCTAAGAATGTTGTCTAGGTTATCATCTGCTAACTTCAATTCTGTTGCTATCCAGTGTGGTTTCTTGAAAAAATGAATGTTAATGTGCATCAGTGAAGTAGTCAAGAAACAAATTAAAGAAACACAGAAAAAAAAGGAATCTCAGTAGAATCAAAGTAACAAGCAAAGACAGTAAACCCAATTAGATGATCATATGCATGTGACTTAATCAAGGTTCAGCATCTCACATGCTCAGCTGAGCTTTCTTGCAAATGCAAAATACAAGTGTTTTAGCTCAGTGGTAAATGATAATCCACAAATGAGACATGCGGGACTGCCAAAAAAGTAGGTTTTCCTTATATTATATCTGCACTGGCTTCAAAGGCGCCCTCTTTTAGAGTTTGGGGACTTCACAATCTTATTTTTATTCCTATTTGTAGACCAACTAGTGATAAATCTCATTTCTCTTCTATGGGTGTAGCTAACAGAAAAGCTACCATGCCTGAGTAACTCAGAGCCTTCCGCACCTAAAAGGTTTCTGTCATTTTGTATACCACCACAGTGCCTAGCTTTCCTGCTGGAGACAAAGGAAAGGTTTGCCAGTAACATGGAATGATTTTACTTGTCTGTTTCTGATACCAAGCCAGAGCAACTTTCCAATCTATGTCCTAATTTGAAATGCGCTGTTTATAATAAGGAAGGACAGTAGCATGAGGTCACAATTCTTCCTCATTCATTCCTAGAACTTATGGGCTTAGCTCAGTGCATGTCTGTGACAGACAACAATCCATCTCAGGCATTGCTAGTTACAGTGAGATTTTTTTTGTGGTTATTGAGGAAAAAAATTAAAATCAATATATTAAAAATTATTAAAATTATTATAAATCATTTTTCAATGTGTAATTTTGCAATTTTTCCATTTGATATCTCACGGTCTTTCAGAATAGGGTGTTGTGTATCTCTGTTGTTACTATAAACCTACAATTTCTAGATATCATAGGATCTTCAAATACTGAAAGTCAAAGTTGTTTGTATATTGTTTACCTTTTAATACAATCACTAGAAGAGGTGACTGTTTCTGCCTGTGAGGTAACTTGAAGATGATGTGATGTTGTAAGTCCTAGCTGAAACAGGACAGTTGTTTGATGCTGTCAGGAATGAGGAATTTGCGTTAGTCTCCTCTTGCTACATATTATACCTGTGTTTGAAAAGGGACAGTTCTTAATTTAGTCTGGTTATAGGAAGCTAACCAGCTCAGGATTAATTGGCAGTACTGACAAGACATTAAATTTTAGTGGGCCAAAATCAGCCTCATATCCCTTTCCAAACTTGAAGCTAACTAGCTTATTGTAAGTGAAAATTAAGTTGATCATCCTTCACTGATATTTCAACCTCAGTTGAGTTAGCCCACTCCCAGCTTTTTTTTGGTCCAGTGTAATCATATTGTTTAACCCAGAGTAGTAAATCAGGGCGCAGCACACTTCTAGATGTGCATTGGGTTACTGAATGAATCTGCGATTTGTGATTCAGATTTACTTCATATACATCTGAGCAACTGTGTCAGTTAGCAGCATTATACCTCCAGTTTGGTGAACTTCTAATAAACCTCTGTGTAAAGTAAAGATCCACCCAAGACATTAACTTATATGACTAAGTAAGTCTGATCCATTTCAGGCTACACTTCATTCGCTGTTTGGAAACTGACAGAATTACTACTTATCAGATGGGATGAAGCCTTCATCAGAAATCTGGAATAAGGTTTCTAACTCAGTTCTCTTGTTTTATTGTCAGGAGCTTAACCGTATTTCCATCCCACTTCAGTGAGAATTTATGAAGCAATAAAATTAAATTTATTGGCTTAGTAACTCTAAGAGAACCATTTGATCTTGGCATTTTTAAGGAAACTAGTTATCCATATTTAACTTTTATGGTGGAAATGCTTGATTTTGGTCTTTAATATTGATTCATATTTACTGTGAGATAGCTTGTGACAGGTTTCAGGGAAAATAAAAGTGATGATTATCATTAGATCTAAGGGAACAGGAGGTGATTCTGTGAATGGCTGCGAGGACCAAGCTCTGAAAGTATGAAGCAGAGGATAGAAGTGTTGCCAGAACCCAGGAAATTCATTACTTCGTAATACTATTCAATAGGTATAAAGCAAGAATTTTGATGATGTTGTTAAGTGAGATAATACACCCTTAGAAATGTTCACTTTCGTAATAACTTTCTTATAATTTTGTCCAGTTTTAACAAAATTATAACCCTACATGTTAGTTTAGATTGATTGCAAGATCTGAGGTTTGTTACTTTATTCATCTTGATTTTTTTTAAAAAATTGACTGTGGAGAAACTATTTTGCTGTAATCGGCCCCTAGAATGGGATTAGAAGAAAGCTATTAAAATTTCTCACAGGTGCTTATAATTATTTTTTCTTAATTATTTGTATTTATCTTCACTCATCTATATCATGATGCCCTTTTCTATGGATTTTGTTATCAAAATAGTCTAGGTGAATTTCTTCCCAAGACTCTTAACTCTTCAAAGTTTACTTCCATTTTAATTCCATTCAAATAAGTATTCTGATTTTCAGTTTTGTAGATACATGGGCATTCATGGTAACCTAAATGTGGCATTTCAAGGTAATTGATTGCGTGTTGGCAAAGCTGGATATAGTGATCTAAATGAGTAATGAAATGACTTAAGACAATGTTCTAAGAATTCCTGATTCATTCTGCAATAGGACTTTTCATTCCTGGGAGTTTAAGAATGTCTGTGACCTCTTGTGAAATATTGTTTTTCTTTACTGATGGAAAACAAGCTAATTAGGTGTATACGCTTGAGAAAATCTTGATATTGTGTTCCCTGCCTGCTAGCTGGTAGAAGGTATGTTGTTTTATCAGCTAGTTAGCAAAGAGTTACTCTCTTTGTAGATAAAAGCTGATAAATATTTTATAGATAAAAACTGGCTGAACAGCATGTCCCAGAGGGCACAGGGTCTAGTTGGAGGCCTGTCACTAGCAGTGTCCCTCAGGGTCCAATACTGGGTCCAGTATTGTTTAACTTATTCATCAATGAGTTGAATGAAGAGGTAGATGCCTCCTCAGCAAGCTCACTGCTGACACAAAGCTGGGAGGAGTGACCAATACCCCAGAGGGCTATGCAGCCATTCAGAAGGACCTCAGCAGGTTGGAGAGATGGGCAGAGAAAATTCCTTCTGAAATTCAACAAAGGCAAAAGCAAGGTCCTGCACTTGGGAAAGAATAGCCCTCTATACCAGCACAGTTTGGGGGCTGAACTTCTGGAAAGCAGCTCCTCAGAGAAGGTCCTGTGGGCCCTGTCTGTGAGCCAGCAGTGTGTCCTTGTGGCCAAGAATGATGCATTAGGAAGTGCATTGCCAGCAAGTCGAAGGAGGTGATCCTGCCCCTCTATTCAGCCCTGGTGAGGCAAATCTCAAATGCTGTGTCCAGTTCTGGGCACCTCAGGACAAGAGAGACAAGAGGTCCTGGAGCAGGTCCAGCAGAGGGCAATGGGAATGATTAAGGGACTGGAGCATTTCTCTTACAAGGAAATGCTGAGGGAGTTGGGCCTCAATAGGAGGCCAAGCAATAGGACAAGAGGCAATGAGCAGAAAATGATGGACAGAAAGTTCCATCTTAACGTGAGGAACAACTTCTTTCCTGTGCTGTGCTGTGATGGCTGAGCACTGGAACAGATTGTCCAGAGAGATTGTGGAGTCTCCCTCAGTGGAGATATTCAAGAACCATCTTGACACAATCCTGTGCAATGTGCTCTAGGATGACCCTGCTTGAGTAGGGAGGTTGGACCAGATGACCCACTGTGGTCCCTACCAACCTTACCCATTCTGTGATTCTTACATGACCTCAGACATATTGTAAAAGGAGTTCTGTTCACCTTGCCAGGAAGGGCAAATGGTTCAAGAGCATCTCTTGATGAATGGCAAAAAGTCTACCACGGCAGTAGATTATTAGACAGGATGTCTTCTGTATGTGTATTGTTTTTATGGGTTGCCAAGAATTTTTATGCAGTTTCTTTATAATATAATTGTTAAGTGTACAAGATCATGAAGGTATTACTACTGTTAAAGGACATCTTTAGAGAGACATCATTCTGAGGAAAAAAAGGCAAAACTGGCATTGTAAAATACTATTAGTTGAAATGATGTTTTGTAAATAAGAAAACCAAAATGAGTTATAGTGAACATCCATGCTTTTTATCTATTCACATTTATGTACTGGTCTAAGAGATAAAAAAGTTTTTTAACTATTGGAAAAATAGTTTGTATGGTAGGAAATATTGTCAAACTTGAAATCAACTCTTAGTCCCCACTAAAACTGCAGTTCTTTTATTTATACATAGTAAATATGGAATATTTGAAGCATAATGAGGAAATGTGTCAGTGATGTTTAGTAACCATAAAGTAATAAAATAAAAGAAGGGGATATTTCAGAACAAAAAGTGCTTTTTTCTAATATTTGTTCTTTTAGACACTAGTGACATGACCTTTCATTTGTAAACATGGGATCATTCATGCTTTATTTTGCCTTGGGAATCTCTGCTATGGTTAATTTAAGGAAAGTAATTTTGCTGGAATTAATATGATTGACAGCTAGCCAATAAAAACATATATGGACTCTCTTTCTGAGACGAAAAGTGGTATAAAAAAGAGAAAGACAAGAGGAAAAGATTTAAAAAAGCAAAGTAATTTTCATCCACATATACCACAACACTATATTTTTGATGTTGTGTTGTCCATTGTTATTTAGTTTCAAAATCTGAGCAATTATTTAATACAGAAAATAATTATCATGGTTAGAGAGATTTTGCACATAAATACGACATTGTTGTAGTAAAATATCACTATTCTAGAGGATACAGAGCCTTGTTCTGTTATACTTGCCCTGTAGGCAAGATATTAATTACATAAAACCTCCAGCTCTTTTCATGCAGCGTGTGCATCTCCTAAGAATACTAGACCAAGATTATCAACTGGAGTTTATAAAAACACTGGGATTACACGACTTCCTGTCAACAAATGCATCTCCAGCAAGGCAAGATATTTCTTGCAAATATCACAGTTTTGATAAGAAATGTTATTTGGGATAGGCAATAGGGTGGCTGCTAAGGATTTTACCCAGAGTTTTAGAAACTAGGACCAGGTTCCTGTTTTGCCTGACTTGTAATAATTCATTAAGTCAGTTTGTACTGGTCTTTTCCTTATGCAAATATTTATATATTCTTTGAGGGAAAGTAAAACAGACTAATTTGATGTAAATAGCAGTCATGGTCTCAACTCTGATATAAACAATCCAGCCTTAAATCTTTTTACTGAATCAGATAGATAAGGGATAAGCTGTCTGTGTTAAGTAGTTCTTAAAAACTGTGAAATATAATGCAATATTTCAGCCACGTACAGTGTTACATAGCAGTTCATATTTTGCCTTCCTGTAAGGAATGCTATATATAAATGGCAAAAAAGATTCAAACAATTCTTTTTATTTTCTTCTTTCCAAAACCTGTTTAAATAGCATCATAATTCTGGATTTTCAATTTTAGTTTTTCTGAAGTAGTTTGTTTTTAAAACATCTAATTATTCTTTTTAGAAATCGACAGGTTTTGTTTAAAACAAACCTTGTTGTGACAAGGAATGTACACCTTGTTCTAATCAGGATCAGTTATGAATGAGGCTAACATTTTAAAACACAATTTAAATTGCAGTCATTCCTAGAGATGGAGGTTGTGATATAGCATTATGCTTCTTGTAGAAATTCCCTTGGAGGCTAATTGACCTCCTGATAACCTCTCCTGCCCAACAAAGTAATTCTTGACTATATTTATTATGTAACAATCTGTGTCTGGCATTTACGCACATAGCCAGCCTTGTGACAATCAGTAGTGCATTGAACTAGTGTGCCTTAGAAGTTAAGACAAGCTTCTTGGGCATGATTTCTGAAAAAGGCTCTGCTTGTCCCTGAGGATTGTTTTTCCCAGCTTGTTTCGTAATACATTTTTCTTTAATGATTTTTCATTTTTGGTTCATATTTTTCTCCTTCCTGACTATATCCTGATATACACATAGATTTAGACGTAGAGGAATATGTACAAAAAATGCGGAAGGAAAAGTAGATTTCAGAACCAGCATATTATCTGCATACGTATAAACCCATACGTTTGCAAATTATGTTGACAAAGAGAAAGGATAACTTACCTGCTTTAGATAGTGTCCATATGCTTTCTCAGGAAACTGAATGATTTTTCTTTTGCTGATTTTCCCAGTTCCAGAAAGCCATCAGCTATAGTGTAAAGTCCTTCATCCTGCTGCAGACCATTTCACTCTGGAGAAAGTCCCACTGCATTCACATAGGTGAACTGCAACAAATTTTTTACTACAACCCACTTTTTATGTTCCCTGTCTAATAACACTGTGAAGAAAATAAAGAAAAATCCAGCCTCAGTGAGCCAAGTTTTTCCCTATGGAGCTCTTGAATCCTTGCAAAGTAGACAACAGAGTATCCCAAAACATTAATTTTGCTCACTGTAGTGAAGTTAGTTTCCTCTCCAGATCAGGTTTACGATGGCTCAGTCCCAAATAAGTACAGAATATTAACACCTCTGTCCCTTTCCCATTTCTCCTGTCCGAATCCTAGGTGACTGCTCTGCCCTGATCCTTCCACTTGACCAAAATAAAAGCCCTTCCCTGAATGCATGCAGTGACACATGACAGATTAGATGCACTGTCAACAAGTACTCTTTTTATATAGAGAGAGAAGAAACATCTTTCATCTTCAAGCCTGAACCCTGGCTGTTCTTCCCCCTGGGACATGTAACCTTCTTGTGCAGCCTGAGCTCGCTGTCTCTGCTTGATGCTGACACAGAGAGGACTTGGGCTTGGGCTTAGCAGGTTTCCCTTGAAGTACGTTTAGATTCTGGCTGCCAGAGAAATATAAACTGGAAAGGGTAACTGAGTGCAACCAAGCATTTTTGAAATGCTTCTCCTAAATGTCTATCCCTTATATGAGCAAATGGGTACCTGTGCTTTTAGAAACTGGACTTTAAAGAAGCTATGTCTTTCTTCTTCTCTTACAAATTTAGTTTTTAACGTGGCTGCTAAAAGAATCTTGATCCCTGCTTTATTATTTCTGTTCAATATAATAGGTTGGTGAGTAGAATTTGGATTCAGTTCTGTACATGGTCTGCTTGTAATTTCATCCCATGTTTTTGAAATCCAGCCTGCTTTTGTCCCAGAACAGAAATACTTTTATCAGAAAGAATAGATGTATTATTCACTTGCTTGAATTCTTATTATCTGCAATATCTTTTCTTGCCAGTGACCAGGTACTTGAAATTGGAGTATTAGATATTTTCGGATTTGAAGAATTTCAAAAAAATACTTTTGAACAGGTAGGTGATGATTTTTTTGCTGAATTTTTAATTAACCAGTGTTTTGATCAGAATATAAAATATACATGAACGTGAAAATTTTTTCTTAAATACTTTTTCCCATTCTGCCTATATGTCTGTGAATTATATCCAGGTCTTTATACAGTTGTTGATAATTTTAAAATAATCTAGTAAATATCTACCATAATGATTTTGAAGAAGGGTAGTATCAGCACTGAAAGACAATCTGAGGGAAATAGTGTTTTCATGCTTGTGGAAGTTACACTTCAAGTAGATCAGTGAGTAGAACGACAGTACACAGAATTGGAAGAAACATCAAAAGGTCTTCAGATGCCTTGGAGAAAAAGTAAAATGAAAATACTACATTATGCTATGTGCCATTACTGGCAGATTCACCTCTGTGTGACTTTGCAAAATGTGACTTTTCAAAAAATTGAATTGCATCCATGGAAAATACGTTGAAATTTAGCTGACCAAATGGTTAAAAATCCATTTAAATATTGAACTTTTTTTAAGTGGTTTGCCCACTTTCAACATTAAGTTCTGAACACCAAACTCTTGGGAATTATGTATTTCAGAAAGCATTAGTGACTTTACACAACACACTGAAAGAGGTGTCTGAGTTACTGTTTAGTTGTTCCTTCATTCTGTAATGCAGCAGAAGAAAATCAAAGCATAGAATAGAAAATCAAAGCACGGAATAGATATCAGCAGCAACAAAGGACTTGTTATTGTTTGAAATCAGAATTTGCTCCTGCATCTTCAATCCGTTGTTTTGTGGCTCAGCTTCCTCCTTCTAGTGAAATAGAAGTCACAAAGCCACATTAGTGCAGCCTGTATAGCATTTTGACATTGTGTCCCAATTTCCAAATGTTTGAAAGAACAAGCATGATGAGTTTACCTGTACCTTTAACAGAGCATGTAAGAAGGCAATAAAATATATTCAAGTTTCCCTCTCACAATATTCTTTTTGCTGTTACAGTTCTATCTTACTTGAAGGTTTGGTGGATTAAGGACTGTTGGTGTGTGGCAATAATCACAATCATTTACTCAGTGTGAATGCCTGCTTTGGGGGAAAATACAAAGTGAAAAATTCAAAACATTTTAACAGACAATATATGAAAAAAAAAATCCATAAAGCCTCCTGATTATTTAATGAAGTATTCTATGCAATTTAAATGCTTCTCAAAAGAGAGGGGTGCATCTTGGGATTTATAGGTTATTTTCCTTGGACTCTGTTCTGCATTGTTTTTTTGTCATGAAACTCATATAAGATCTGCAATTACATCATGAAATACCATGAATTCCAATTTTTGGGATAAGTCATTTTCTGCTTAATGACTGCAGGGAATGCTTGAAGAAAAAATATAAGGTATAAAGAAAAATGAGTAAAAAGTAATTTCTTCATGGCAAAGTGATAATTTCAAAGTTAACTCTGCATTTTTATTTTTTTCTGAATAAATATATTTCAAGAGACACTTACTATCCTTCCACTTGGACTGAATGCTTTTTGTTGAATAATGTTGAGTAATAATCTGAGTCATTATCTCAGAATCTACTTAACTGCATTCCTTAAAAGATAGAATAGAGGTGAGTGAATTACAGAGTTCATTCTTATATGAACTCTGTAATGCAATTAACATATCTGATTCCTGAAGTGATAGGTTGCAGGATCAATGAAGAGAACCAGTTTTTGTCACCATGTGGTACAATGTAATCGTGCAGACATACCCAAAACAGCCTGAACTTCAAAGCTGGAGCTGTCTAGCTGTCTAGCCTAGTTCAGTATTCTGCCTGGGCTCACTAACCCTAACAATAAACAGTCTTATTGGCCCAGATAGGGTCCTCATGCAAAACATTGCATCATGTCTGCAAACATGCCCAGTGTCAAGGCCTGTGATTGAGAATGTTAACATTAAATGATGCAGCCAGACAGTGGTGGAGCCATAAAAATTATTTTTCCATCTGATTTAGATTAGTGTGTTTTAAAATGGCATTACAAAAATAATTTTGGGGAAAATGAACCTTTTGGTTCAGATTAGCATATGATAAGGCATTCTTTGTGATATCTGTTTTCTTTCTTTCTTGGGAAAAAATTTACAACTGTTTTCAAGAAAAATTAAAACCTCTTGGTTGCCCAAAACTGGGGACATTCCAAGTAGCTGTGTGAATCTTTCTGGTGCTTCATATCAGGTTAGCTGATAGACAGTGTAATATCATAATTAAGAGAACAATAAGATACTAAATCACATGTCAGTTTAAGTAATTCATTTTAATAAACTATGTTTTAAGAGAGAACAGCAATACTGTATTTTCAGAGACACAGCGACAGATAAACCAAGTAGAATAACTTGTTTACTCCAGCGTATGTGCTGGAATGACAAGGCAGTAGAGTATTGAAATGTCAAAGTCAAACAAAGTATTGGTCTAGGAATGACTCCTGAGCAACACATAGGGAAATAGATGTCAAAGGACTAGAAAAGTAAGATTAATTATGCCTACACCAAGAGTCTGATAATTTCTGCAGGCAAAACAATGTGACTGACAGTTTGTCAGTAGAAAAGTTTTGTGGACGATTACAAAGAGGAAGGCATTAGAAGTTAAAAAACATAATTAAGTATGAAGTTTTCCTTGTATTTGGTGAGCATTGGTAAGTTTTCATTTTATAGAACGTGTGTGATAAAATATATTTATAAGAACAAAAATAAGACATGTAATTCTGAAATAACAGTAAATAAGTGTGTGGAATAAGCAATAATGAGTGGACTTTCAATTTTTTGGTATGAAATTTAAAAGCTGAAATTTAAGGAGCAATAGTTTAAGACACCACTGTCTGAAGGAGTCATTACTCAGTAAAGACTGAAAACTTCTGAATTGCCAGGACTCAGTAAGCTACTGCTCATCAGCTGAGCTATGGTAAATGACTACAGTACACTTTTAGCTCACCCAATTACAATTTACAATCACTTCCTAGCAGTGATCATTAGTTTGGGAACAGCATTTTCCTAGAGCAGCTGCATACCTGCTGTGCCAGAACAGCTTTGGACACATCCACACTGGAACATGGTCAGAAGTGAGCACAGATTTCTCTTTCCTGTTCTATACAGAAAAGACCTTTATTTTGTGGTAATTTCAGAAAATACAAGTGGTCTACCAAAAATAGCGATAGTAGTTTTCATGTTAATTTTCATTGTTTTTTAGGTTTCCCTGTTTGAGAGGAACTGTATTTGTTTACAGTTTAAGCTGCACCCCTTTAAAAGTAGTAATATCTGCTTCTCTTCTTATGCTAGTATATTTTTTGACAACAAACTGAACAAATTCATGACCAGTAAACAAAACAAGCAATAAACTGAAGAGATAGTTGCCTACACCATTTGCCCCCACACAACCATTTCTAAGAAAACTGTATTGCAGCAGAAGAACCAGACCTTAGAGTGGCAAGAGTAGCTTTTCCTCCCCCTGCGGAAAGTCAGGCCTTTCTACAGGAATGGAGGTCTGTAGTTCTGGAATCACAGAATATGCTACGTTGGAAGGGACTCATAAGGATCATCGAGTCCAGCTCCTGGCCCTGTACAGGACCATCCCCAAGAGTAATGCCATGTGCACCTGAGTATTATCCAGAGCTTCTTGAACTCTCTCAGGCTTGGTGGTGCAACTGCTTCCCTGGGGAGCCTGTTCCAGTGCCCAACCACTCTCTGGGTGAAGAATCTTTTTTTTATAAAGAGCAATAATGCAGTAAAGTAAAATGGACTCTACTCATCATCTCTTTCTGATGTCTAGTTCAAGTGGTAAACTGAAAAAAATACTTCTTGCTAAATAACATGTTTAGCTCTTGCATGGTATTTTATCTCTATAGGTGTCTTAAGTTTTGCAGAAGAACGTATGCATATATTATCCTTTTTATAGGAAATGTAAATAATTTATCTGAATTAGTACTGCAGGTGAAGTGTGTCTTGACTTCCATTCAACTCTATACTCATTAAAGTATACCCATTAATGTGCACATTAGCTGTGTGATGCACAAGAGCTCTGGGAGAGGCACAGCTTTGATGGCAGCTCCATGCAGCATATCCCTCATGACGGGAGCCAGCTGGCTCTAAGAGCGGAGAGCATTTCTGTCCCACTCAGGACTTTACTGCAGAGTCACTATGGTGAAGCAGAAGAGGTTGTAGAACACAGCTGTGTTGGAATTTTTGCCTATGTCTGTTATTAAGTGTGGTAGATTTTAACTTCGCAGTTTCTGTAGTTAACTCTGCTGACACTGCATTTTTGTCATGTAACCTTTCCCAGCCAAAACCGCCATAACAGATTATTTTTTATTAAATTGCCTTGTCTGACCCATTAGACTGCTTCTAGCTATCCAAATGTAAGGTCATGTTGCCTATTTTGAAGATGGATAGATATGAATAGACAAAAGTGAAATGATTTAAGTTTTCTATGGCCATTGCAGTCTCAGTGATAGCAGATGGGAGCTCATGCACTCAGGTTTTTGCATTTGGATAGTCTGAAAGAGTATTTCAATATTTTGTTTTGTGCAGAAGAAATTACCCTTCTTGGTTTTGCCTGTGCAGGGCATAGATGGATGGTCCTGCTTGGCTCTCTGAAATAAGCAGTTGCTGGTGCACAATGAGCTCTGATGCTGTGCAGGGACTTAATGCAGAACCTTCCATTCCAGTTCCCAGTGCTGAGGTATTCCTTATTCCCCATAGGATGATAGACAATGCTTACTATGTTAATTCAGCCTTTAACAAGGAAAAATAATGGCATATTTTTAAGTCAGAGTTTTGCTAGCCTCTGTGCATAGGAAGGTTTTAAGATCCTTTTTGTGGAGCAGCGAGAACCTACTGATCCTTGGCATCAGGAAGCCAGGGAACAGGAGGACTAAAAGGACAGCCCTAATGGGCAGCATCCCTGAGCATGGTGGACAGAGGCAGGGCTGGTAACAGTACCCATCAGCAGCCAGACAGGGCTTGGACTCTGTCACAAGCAGCTGGGGAAAGTGCTAGAAGCTGGCACTGACATGGTGTCACCTGGGACTGGGCCCATGGGCAGGGGTTTGGAGTCCCAGGGAAAGCTGAAGAGGGCTACAAAAGCCTATTCCTGCCCTCAGGGTCCTGGTGATTCTGTGTTTTAATTTGTTCCTTGACTCACTTCTGAGAATCTTACACTCTATGTTAAGTGCTGCTGCAAAGTAAAACAAATACACGGTTCTTAAAGGTACTCCCCAGACAGTTGTTTTAGGCAAAAATTTCTTTTTAGTTTTTTTTTTTAATTGTTATATTCCATCTAATTTTCATGGATGCAATTAAATACCTGTTTTAAAAAATGCAGTTCTCTGAACTTTTCAAATATTTAGACAGAAAGTGCATTATTATTTTATAAATACTTAGGCGACATGAAGCAAAAGAAGTTGGGTTACAAAGCTAGTTTAGTTCATTTTTATTCTATTTCTACATTTCAGCTGTTTTAACTATTATGTCAACCGGTGACAAGCTTTTAATTTGAAATATTCATTTTATTGCCCTTTCCCAGTGGGTTGTCTAAAACACTGAAATGGAGAGAAAGATAGGATCAGAATGCCTTGCTTTCCAGCAGTCCCTGGCTGGTCTCCTGGTTCTCATTCTGCAGAGCTGTTACTCTCAGCCACTGCTAGAGAGAGCAGCTTGCAGTCTGTGTAAGTGCCTGAGCTTGCTTTCTGGTCGGTTTGCAGTGCCTTACTGTCATTGTGGCGAGTCTGCCAAGCTGAATGACAGTGTTGCTTATGTTGCTAAGAAGCACACCAGTGTATGCCATGATGCACTGATCAGTAGAATTTAAAAATGTGGATTTTTGCTTTACCCCCCCAAGCATGCTATGTGTGCATGTTTTTAACAAAATACTATTCCTTTTATTTTGGTGCTTAAAACCACTGCTGTTTATCAAATCTTTCTAAGACATGTCTAAGACAGTCTTTCCCTTTGGCTCAAATTGTGTAGTTCAATAATTTTGCTGCACAGTCAGGTTCTCAAGTACTTCTTTTTCTTCTTTTTTTTTTTTTTAAAAAAATGCATTTTAAGAGATTGACTCAAGACAAAAAGTAGCTTTGAGTTTATAGGGATTTTGGCAATTTTTCTTATAGTAAAATATACCTGTGTAAAGTCAAATGACCTGGTTCTCTCTATAACTCATCTGCAAACAAAGGTATGCACAGAATGCATCACTTCCAGACTTTACCATATCCTGCAAAATATAAGCTGGTCTGCCTTATAAAATAATGTTAAGAAGTTTTTGGAAAGATTTTGTAATTAGAATTATAATTCCAAACATGATCAATAAAGAACATTCTTCCTGCCACAAGGTTAAAAAAGCTGCCTTTTCCATTAAAAAAGTAGATAGCGTAAGTCAATTGTATACTTTCATTGTTAATAAGATGAGATAACAATCTCAATCTTTATAAATACCACTTTAAAAGGCTGTCTTTTGTCTGCACTCTCATGCATTGCTAAAGACTGTTAATAATAGACATTTGGTTGTAAAATGGGGTTTTGTCTTATTTCTTCTTACTGGTGTTCACACTAGTCTATTTCATTATATAGCAAGTGCAAGTTGACTATACTAACATGAGGTGTTAATGGAAAATTCAGGCAACTGTTACCCATTACTTGGGTTCTCTTTGTTCACCTGGATGTTAAGCCATGTAATTTTAGGATTGATCTAAATACTTCATAGTTTTTAATATGACTTGCTGGTGGAATTGCTTTTACACACTTTATTCATGAAAGATACTGTTTATGGCCAACACAAATATGTGACTAGTTTGGTCCAAGAAGAGACTGCATTGAAGCATTCCTTGCATCATTCCTCATATGAAGCGCTCTTCCAACCTTTTAGGAGTTTCTGTTTTCTTAATTTCTTAGTCATAGCTAGTATAGCACTGGAGGAGATTTAAGAATTTTCTGCTAAAATTTCCATTCTAATGTCAATAAAACAGTTAAAACATTTATTCCATAAGATTATTAAATATTTACCTGTTTTTGCAGGTGGGCTTTGAATAAAACACAAAAGGACCTGAAATAAGCTGATATAATTCCCACCTTCTACATTATTTACCTCTCCAAACTTTGAACTTGCCTATGGAACACCATTTTCTTTCCAACCTTCCCTTAGAACATATATAAAATGGAGAGCAGCACTAGTAAAATGTCCCTAGGTATTTTATAACATATATTTGGGTAAACCAGAATGAGTTCTTCAGAGACTGCTTTAGACTTCAGTGACATTATATGTGGAAACAGAGTTTGAATGTCTTTGTTAGCATTGAACTAACTACTGGGTCAGGATCTTAAATAAATATGTAGTCATTTTTTTCTAAAAATACATTGCATTTGTATAGCCTTCCTGAGTATAAAAAGCAGAAGAATATTACATGTACCAATTTATGAGTTACCCCACTTCAATCAGTGGAATTAGTGTAAATTTGCACTGTATTTGATAATGCTGGTATTTGATAATTCTTTCATGGAATTCACAATGAACTGTGCAGGCAGAAAACTATGTATTCCCAATTTAATAGTAATAGCTGTTAAAATGTAAATTTCCCTAGAGTCTTGCTAAATCTATGATCTACCAAGAGGTAACATATTGGGGATTGACATTTCATCAAATTCAATATTAGATATGCAGTAAAACCTACATCGATGAATTATCCAGTAAACTTCTAACACTCATTTTTATTTCATTTTACAATAGCTGTGTGTCAACATGACCAATGAGAAGATACACCAGTACATCAATGAAGTGCTTTTCCTACAAGAGCAAGCAGAATGTGTACAAGAGGGAGTTGCCATGGAAACAGTGTATTCTCCTGGTAACCATACTGCAGCCTTGGATTTTTTCTTTCAGGTAGTTTCCAGACCCATTTTACACCATATACATTTATACGCAGTCTCTGCATTTTAGACTAATACAAACTTTTGCTTGCATTTTCTGATTTATAAATCTTCAGACAAGGTTATGGGTTCAAAGAGTCCACAGCTCTGTTGCTCCTGTATAATATAAGAAAAATCTGTTCTTACTTTCAGAAACCATCAGGTTTTTTGTCAATGCTGGATGAAGAAAGCCAATCTGTTTGGTCAGTGGAACAGAGTCTTTCTAAACGCATTCAGTCTTACTTGGATACATCAGACACAAATGCAGTATATTCCTCCACAAAAGATGGAAATGGTAACCTTGCCCCAAAGGATCTGGGCTCCACCTTCACTGTTATGCATTATGCTGGGAGGGTAAGTTGTTTGAATGATCATTTCCATGCAGTTAATGAAAAGAAGTAAACAAGCCAAAAAAAATTGCATGTCTTCTCCAACTCCTGGCTATAAATAACAACTCATTGTAAAGCGATAAATTTTCAGAGGACAACTTAAAATCTCAATGCAATATATCTAGTGTATAAAACGGGTAGCTTATATCATAGCATGCAGGATATAGGCTGCTTAATTCTTGCTCCAAAACTGTATCTTCACTGTAAGGATTTCATGTAGAAGGAGGTGATTCAGATCTCTCAACATAAATGTTTAATGCCATTTTAGTTGGCTGTCACTTTGCCTTCAGTTGTTGTTCCAGAACAGTACAGGTCCCCTGTAGGTCATCTGCTACGTATGTAGATACCTGGGATACCAGCATACATCTGGTAAAAAAATCAAAACCCCCTTTTTTTCTTAGTAGTCATAACATTTTTTCTATTTTTATTTCTACAAAAACCCAAGAACATGCTAAGCGTCTTTCAATATGGCTGTAAAATAAGATGAATATTTTGCATTCCCCTTCCTGCAATGTTCACAGGAAAAGTTTAATTAATTCTTTTAAATAGGCCTCTTACCCTTTTTTGTCCAATATTTCATTTTCACATGGTCTCCGCCACCACCCACAACTCAAAGCAAGCAAATTAGGTATGTGTTAAAAGGGATAATAATTTTTTTTAGGTAATCTGACCGATTGGCCCTTCTGTGATTAAACTGATATGCTGCCACTTCTCTCTGTTCAAAACATGGTATTTGAAATGAGCTAAGGAATTGTATGGCAACAGGGGCTCTTAGTTATCACTTTTCCAAAATTTCTATTGAAATCATGTGAGAACATAGACTGAAGACTGCAGAAATGAATCTTTACGGCTGAACAACTTGTTCTGTGTACTTTCACACTTTCTAAGCCTTATGCAGATGATTCTATGGGATATCCATCCACTGATGGAATGCTTTAGAAGCTTTGTGCATTGCATGTTTAGAAGCTATTTATCTACTGTGCCTCAAAACAGCCACATTGTGATCATACACACTGCGTTGTTTATGAGTGTAACTGCAAGTGTTACTAGTTGATGACTTTACATAGTAGGTCACTTTAAACCTGAGATCTCAATAAAGTCTGTTATCAGACAGAGCCTGGCTATTTCAGGATTTAGTGGCAGCACACTATACATATCTCATCACTTCAGAAGCCTCTATGAAAGGCACGTGGGAACTGAAGGTGCTTCAGTATAACCAGACATATGATATACCTGGATGCTCCTTTTTACCTAAGCGACAGGCAAAAGATATGACTTTAATGAAGAAGAAATTCGGCAGCTAAGATAAAGTCTTTGATTAGAATGTATATTGCAATTCTAAAGTAAATGCAGTATCTTCTCTGCTGTTTATTGTGACAGATAATCTTTCCTTCATATGATTTTCTGAGTAGCAAATGCAGGAGGTTTATCTGGTATGCTGCTAAAAATCTGTTTAGATTCAGAAGGAAAGTCTTCGTGGTTTCTAGGGCAAGAACACTAGAAAAATAACTAATCCATGCTGCTAAAGGTACTGGATGACACAGTTTCTGCTATCATGAGTATTTGAGGTAGATTTATGGTGTTGAACACCCAGTCTGTCAGCTATTGGTAGTGTGTATTCATATGATGTGTGTTCAAGATTTGTCTCCAAGTCACCAGAAACAGACTTGCTGGCTCTATCATATGTCAGGATAACACTGTATGTCCTGAGCTCTCCAGAACAGATGAGAGGTTGGCATATGTATGCTTAGGCTTCTTTAACTAGATTGGGATCTTTCACAGCAGAATAGATGTGGAGAGGTCTATTTTGTGGCTCCTCATTTGGAAATGAAGCTGATGGAATTCCTAAGTTGTGTTCTGACGCAAGCAAATTTGTTCCTGCTCAATGATAGAAATGTGGTAATTATGGAAAGGCTTAAGACTATTTGGATAGTGCTTAAATTCCTAACCTAAATACTCTGAATAACTTCCAGGAGGTTCTTCTTTCATCACAAGGCCTTCTAATTAGACTCAAATTATTTGCCAAAGTAAAGTGGCTTGAATACCTCCACTACTGGGACTTTTCAGTAGGAATGTGAGCACACAGTGGTTAAACAACAGTACAACGAGTAACTGGCCATGAATTCCAGATGTCTAATTTCATTTATAAACCTTTTTCCTACTTGTTACATGAGTATTTTTAATGCAGTTCTGTTTATACAAATTTATCACAATAGCTTAAAAAGGTTCCACACCCCAAAACCTGACATGGAAGCAGCAGCAAGGCAGCTGCATTGAAATCACAACCAGAATAATAAGGAAATGTTTGTCTTATTCTCTGAAGAAGCACTTGAAAGATTTGTTAAGACCAACATTTCAGGTGCCTAGTTCTGAAAGTTATACTGTGAGTGGTAAAGGGGACACTTTTCATTAACATGTGTTTTAGCCTTGCATGGTTGTTTAGATTTTGTGTTATAACATAGGCACTTGGTTTGACCTTTTCCTAATAATAGTAATGACATTTAATCTAAAAGCATGAACAAATAGACATCTCTCCAAGTAATGTAAATTCACACATTCTTTTGAAGTCAATGGAGATCCTTTGATTTACATTGGCCAAGGAACTATTCCAGACAGTCAGGTTGTTCTTTGCATCCTTAGAATAGTAAAATGCTTGGCCCTGCCTAAACAGAAAAGTTCTCTTGCAAGTGCTTAACTCTCCTTACTTTAATGAGTGTCCTTAAAGACACTTGCATTTTCAATATCTTGTGGAACTGTTATCTAGCTATCATAGATTGACATTTCCAGTGATGTATTTACATAAACTCTGTTGATATGACTATACTAAATGACACAAATTGAGTTTATTCTGAGACTAGTATGTCTTGTAAGTCGATAACTTGAATATGAAAAACTAGTATTTTAAAACTGCTGATGCTGTTCTTGAGATGGTGCTATTACTAAATTTAGTAGCTTTTTGCAGAAGTCATTTGTGATTTATGTTTTATAAAAGTTGTTAAAGGATCAGGCTTTTAAATGTATCAGGGTTTATTGGCACACAAAAATAAGAATTTCATATAGAAAGTAACAGTATAGTTTGGCAGGTTTTAAGAGCTATTTTTATAGTCTGATATCAATTAAGTGAGTTTAAAGTAAGTGAATTGTAGACCAATCTTATTCTGCATTGTTACCTTCAGAGATGTCCAAATTTGAAACAACAGAGCTTGAATTTGTTCCCACTTACCAGAATTTTTCACAAATTGTAGCTAATTTAACTTGGTAAAGCTTCTCATGATTTACGTGAGTATAACTGAAAGATGAATCAGACCCAAAGGGTAGAGAAAGATGTACCAGTAAACTGTGACAGGGAATTGAACCTGAAAATTTTCACTTCTAGGATTAAACATTTGCATTCAGGTGATGTGTCTAGGCTGGCAGTTGTGGAGGAAGTCACACTGAATGCAGGCTCCATGTTAGAAGGTGAAGCAGACATCCTGCTTTCTCTAGGTAACGAAAGTTGTAACCACAATATATTTCACAGCCAGTGTGAAAGAACTGCTACTCCGGGCCATCTAGAGGGAAAAAAAAATCTAATATTCTATGTTGACCCTGGTACGAACCTCTTATGACCCTTGTAATTTGGGATCTTCTTCAGTACTGTATGTCCAGAAGGAATTGGGTTCACTTCTTCACTCAGACACTTACGTACTTACAGTAACTATTTTAGCAACTTACAAGTGCAGTTATCCTTTTAACAAATGCAGTTGTTAAAAGTCTTTCTCACTGAAAAGACTTACTTTTGTATATTTAATTGGGATTGACAGACAACATTTTGTGAACAAAACTGATATCTCTAGCTTTATATTATGAGAGAATAACAGCTGATATAGACGTGTCCATGCAGTTTTAAACACCTCTATGTTCATACCTTGAAATTTTGTGTCAGAGAACTCATAGAAAAATTATCTTTTCTTCCACTATCAAGTCTTTTTGATTGATTGTAGTCATGAATTTTCAGGTATTGCCCATTCCCTTAAGTTTAGGCTCAGAAGCTTTTTCTAAGACTAAGCATGCCATATTATTGATTGAAACATAATGAGCCTTAGACCATTTTCTTATTTTCTTGACTCTTTTGGAACAAAAAAATAGGAAAACAATATGCACAAGTTAACTTCTACACCTGGAAAAAATCAGTATGGGGTGAATTTTTTAATGGAACTTGAGAGTGAATACTGCATTACACAAATATGACACAATGATCCAGTGGAAGAAAGAAAATGATTTTTTCCTCATTTCCCTTAAATTCTATTATTATCATCCCTGCAGAACATTAAATCTGTCTTTTTCTGCATAGGCAATATGATATATTGCTTGTGAACACACATGAACACATGCTTTGCAAAGGCCACTCTGAGCATTAGTACTTTATCTTACCAAGTATTTTACTTTATCTCCCAGTTTTAATTTTACAGATGAACAGAATCCTACAATGCCTTGACATATTATGAGTCTTTTCTAAGAGCTATTTAATGTATTGGTATCTGAGTGCTGTAAGACAAAAAGCTTATCTGTTCTGTTCAGACAGGAGGTAGAGAAGAATGATTTAGGGGGTTTATGAGTAAAAAAAAAAATCCTAGTGGAAGGCTTTATCTGAAGGCTGTTAAACACATTTCCCTGAACACTGGCAGTCTGATCTCTTTTGGAAAAATTCTGTTCATCTGGGGCATTGCATTGTTTTTGATGCCTAACATGAACGTGGGTGTCCTCAGATGCTTCTCACAGACTGTCTGCCTGGCAGCACCGTGACAGGACAGGCACACTGGTTCCACACTACACCTTGCAAGCTGGCCTTGAGAGAGCAAAGTGTGTTAAGGGTGCATCTGATCAGCAGCTGAAGCTATACTAAGAATCCGTAATACTGAGTTTCTTAGTTCTTTTATTGATAACATTAATATTTACACTGCAGGCTCTCATGTAATGAAGGGCTTCATGTGAATTATGTCTTTGAACTGTTGGATGTGCCAATAGTCATGATTTTTGAAGAATAACATTCCTATCATTGAACTTTCTCAAGGAAACAGTTTTTTATTATTTAAAATTTTATGAATTAATATATTGATAAGTAAATCAGAAATATGTTGCCTTAGCATAATGCCAAGAGACAAAGCTTTACCTAATAGAGGTATTTAACATACCAGTATTTGAGATAATGAACTATTTTTTTCATTGTTCCTGTAATATGAATAATAGGTTGTCATAATTTAAGCTTTCTGCAGTTTAAATTAAACTTGAATTTACAAATTAGATAAGCCCCTTGCCACTGTTTACCTTGCCATTGTTTTGACATTTCGTACTGTAATAAACCGATCAAACCTAAAGATCAACTTCTTTACTCTATAAACCAGTGCACATAATGTCCTTTAAGTGCAGATCAACGTCTTCCATTTCTCAGGTATGTGATTTCAAAAATACCTCTCAGTTGTCAGCTCAGCTTCACCAAGGCAGTCTTCTTTGAAATGTCTTATATATCCCAGGCAGACTCTGAAACTGAACCTCTAAATCAAAAGACAAAAAGAGACAGATTAATCAATAAGGATGCTTTCATTTTCTCTATTTTTTTTCCCCAGGCTGAATCCCCAGACTTAACAATGAGTCAGTCTAGTCTAATCTATAGTACCAAGGCCTATAAAGGTTACTTAACAGATTCTGAGTTTCACACAGGCAAGAGAGTCGTGGGGTTTTTTTCCCTTTCTCTCTTTTTTTCTTTAAACAGACTTGGTTTGGGACTTTCACTTACAGGAAAAAAATGATAAAACACTTCCCCCCATTCTCCTATTTTGTTTCTAAATATCTGCTTGTTTCGAAATGCTATTCTGTCATCGTCGTAGGATAAGATTTTACAGGCTATAAAATTATTTAGTTCACTCATTGCTTAACAGACTTCTTTTGTGAGGTTGATAAGCCCAGAGATCATTTAAAAATGGCACACACAAGCATATCACTCACATTGAAGTACTGGCAGAAAATTAGCAACTACAAGTCACCCTCTGTGCACTCAAATTGTCCTTGAATGTGTTCTCAAAAATTTCTTTTGCTACATGAACTGATTATTTTCTTATTAACTAAAATTTGCAAGACATGCAAAACTGTGAGTTTATGAGTTACATTTTGCTCTTAAAACAGTAATTTTTTTCCCTTTTCACTGTGAATACAGCCAAATCATTCTTAATATTCCAGGTGGCATTTTGGCCTATCACAAGATATGAAAGCTATTTCCAAAAAAAAAAAAAGGATGTTTTAAGGAATTGATGAGAAATCTGTGTAAAGGTGGTCCTGTTGATAAAGTATATTGGGAAGTCCAATAAGCTTAAAGAAAATCTGATACACAAGTCAGATGTTGTGACAGAGGCTATTTAGTTCAGAAGTGAACAGATACTATAGTTGAGATGTACAGTCTTCTGATTTTGTGGCATGAAGTTAATTAATGAAGCAGAGACAAGAGTATGTAACACAAAAGGAATTTACAGTTCCCAGAGTTAGCTCTGTGCACCTTTGGTGAGCCTCCTGTTTTCTGGGTGGGTTTTTTACCTCTTATTTGTATCTGGTAGTTCTCATGATATTAAAACCAGCTGTGCTAATTTAAATGACCAGAAAGCAAGTTGAAAACAAATAAAATTAAGTATTTTTTTCATACTTTGTAATTAGCGAACCTCCTTGACACAGTGGTAAAGATGCTGGAAATGTTAATTAGTTCTGGAAACAGAGACTTGAGGAAGAAATGCCAGTCAACAGATACTAAACAAGATACAGCCTGCAGGTCATGAGCTCCCTCCTGGGCAGAACCCTGAAAGCTGAGAGGGGAACTGACTGGAAGAGTGGAAGTATTCCTCAATAGTTTTTTCTAAATATTCAGGACTAGATGAATATTTGGCCATCCCCACTACCACTGTGCTTAGGTTAAGCTCTCTTCCTTTCTGAACTTAAATTAAGAAGGCAGGCAAATCCAACCCCTTTTTTGTTTTAATCTCTTATAATGAAATAAAATGTAGTGCGAAACTGCACACTGGTTTTGTTGTTTTTTGGTTTTTTTGTTTTTGTTTTTTTTTTTAATAAAATGAGTTCAGCTATTCAGGTAGTATCTAAAGATCTTATTTCCCTTGGTTAACACAGACACATAAGTTTGCATACTGTCTACCCCAAAGAGTTCACCATGTAAAGCAAGATAAAGCAAGCAGCTGCAATAAATAAAAGTGACAATAAGGAGTACATTTTGTAATACTGGATCCATGATCTAAGTAAGTGCACATTTCCTGTCTGAATCATATAATATTTGTTTGGATTTTGTCTCCCCAGATAAACTGTCCACTCTGCTTGACTGCCAATCAGTGCAGAGTTCTGGCCAGGTTCACTTTAGAAACCCAGTGGAAGAAAACTGAGGGAAATACATGTGCTTTGGGTGGTATGTAGTTTGGCCTCTCTGATGAGGGCAGGATTAAATTAACAAAATTGGCAGCTAGAAGAGGCCTTACTTTTTTTTTTTTGTGCGCCTGACAGTGAATATGGAACCCTAGAGTGTCATTTCACTGAGTCAGTTTTCATGTCTTTAGGTGGTGAATTAATTTACCGAGTCTATGGGAAAAGTGTTAGAGAGTTAGCAATTTCTTCATAAAAGAGAATCCTCCTAACTTTTATGTGTTTTATGTGATATATGTCTTATGAATATGGTTCTAGAAGCTGGTGGTGTATTATATCAGCATCAATATTGAAACTTCTGCCTGTTTCAATCTAGGCACTTAATCATAATATAGTATCTCCCACTGCTATACTTACCAACTCTTCCCACCAATACTAACTCTCTTCTAATTTAGCCAAAACCCAAGACACTCAATTAGGAACTGGCATTATGGATTTGTCAAATAAGTTCTGTTAATTACCTTTTACGGACTAGCATGGTAGAACATTTATATTAAGTACACTAAAAGCATTTAATAGTATACTTAAATTATTCTAATAGTTTGCTAACTATGTTGTATGTTCTTAGGAAATGCAATTAGAAGATTACATAACATTGCATCTGTCATGGAAAAGAACCATAATTCTATTGTTATACCTTTTTCATGTCAGATGCCATACTAATTGCATCATTTCACAATTACTCATTCTAGCAGATTATACACATCCAAGTCATACAATCTCTTTTGTGACTTAGATAGCATTGAATAATTGTCAAATGACCCAATGGAAAATTAATGCACTAATTAGTATTACTAATCTTAATTATATATTTGCAGCTTTATTAAATGTCCAAGGATAACATTTCCCCAAACACCTAAGGGTATTAGGATATAGATACAATAAAAAAAAAAAAAGAAGGCTTTAGATAGTAACATGGTCCCAAGGTAAATAAAATCAAACTGTATTCTAAGAAGTTCCCATTAAGTACCTGCCTGATCCTGGAGGTATTGCAATCTATAATTTTCTTCCTTTTTAAATTAAAAATTCCCTTTGGGGTCTGCTAGTGTGCAAGTTGGGGCTGTATATATTTAAAGCCTGTAAATTAACTAGTTGTTTTGCTTCCATCCCATACAAAGTAAAAAAAAAATCAACAGCTGGGCTCACTGACTGCTTTGTCTAAGTACTCCTTTTCTCTGTAGTGTCTTTGGGGATGGGTTTAGTGTTAAAAACAGATGTTTGGTTATATTTCTTCATTTTGGATGTACCCTCAGGACCTCTGGCTAGAGGCTCACATATTGCTCCATTCTCAGAATGCCCACCACATGTTAGAGTTTATCTGCAGTCAGATGGCAGATGCAGTGACAAGCCAACTATCTGTTCTTGAAATCATTACATTAGGCAATTGAGATGACCCAAAAGCCTTATGTGCGTAGTCCTTAGAAACGTAAATGGGATTTGTATGTAACCTGTAGACTGAACTTGCCTTCCAAGCATGTACCAATGGTTGGAACTTTTCTTGAGTGTGAGCTGGGACTCAGATTACTCCGTGAGTGTTTTTTCATGGTCAGTGTGGGCAGTTTCCTATTGACAAGGAGATCTGTGATCTGGGAGTGATTTTCTCATCCTACAGGGAAAGTGATGTTTAGGTCATTGTCTCCTGCTCTACAGTACATTTTTGACTCAATGTCTTGCATTGTGGCAAAATTTTACAATCAGTATGATGACATTTGTGTATATTTGCAGAGGCACGTGATATTCAACATCCAGTTCTTCTGGTTAATAATGTTGTCACTGAGAAAATGACAAAAGACACTACCTAGTGCCGGTCTTTAACTGTTGAGTGGAAAAAAAAAAGCATAGCTTAATTTCTCCTGCTTTAAGATTTTTAAAAGGTGCATTGGTCATTACTAATGATGTCACAATATTTTATTATAGGTCACTTATGAAATTGCTGGTGCGATAGAAAAAAATAAAGATTCCCTTTCACAAAATCTCATATTTGTAATGAAAAGTAAGTACATGGTTTTGTGGTTGCTGTTGTTGTTAGAAATCAAGACATTATGACTAGACTTTCATTTTATTTTTAAGAGATGCTTATATATATTTTATTCCCAGTAAAAAGAAAAGTCACCCTCATCTTTATGAAGTGTGTATGGATTGTTTGAAATTTGCTAATTTTGAATGCTTTTAGAATTCATGAGCATAAAGCATCTTCATCATGTGACATGATACAATGTATAGAATAAGAAGATATAGTATGATAGATGAGAATGACTTAGGAAAACAATGTGTATGAATTAAAGCAAATATAAACTCCAGGAAATAGGGACACAAAATTAAGCTCCCAAAATCATAGAGACTGCAGTGGGATGTGCTCCACTGCTTGAGTACCTTTCTAAAAGCAGGAACTTGTGGGCGTTCTTATGTTTTTCACTGAATAGATATAAATGTCCATTGAAGCACAAAATTAAATGCCTTTCCATGTGTATGTTGTATAATTATGCCTAATAATAACAATAATGCAAACAAGTGTATTAATTAATGATTCACAATTGAATTAATAAAAACCTATATAATTTCCCCTTTCTGTGAAGAAAAAACATTTTCCTCACAGAAATGTCAGTGTACCAGTGTTGTCTTCTCTCCAACCACTGCAGTGTCTTTCGCTTAATATATTATATACTTGTATTTCTATAGAAGTCTTTTGAAAGTCATATTTGTCTTCCAAATCAGCCCTGCTTTTGTAATATATTGGGCTTTAGCAATTTTACTGTAAAATTAGCCAAACTCCCCAATAAAATAACTGATGCATTTTAAAGGCAAACAGTGTACATTCAGAATAAAGAAAGAAATGGAAGAAGTTATCTTGAATATAACCCTATTGATTGTGGGTTTAGAGACATTCCAGTTCTCACTACTTGGAATTTATATGACAATCTGCCAAAGAACTAAGAAAGTATGGCAACTTCCAATATGCTGTGCAAGAGAGAGCACTCTTCCATTCTCTCATAGTCTCCTTTTGAACGTTCATTGCCATTTTGTGTAATCAGCTATTCAACTATTAAAAGGGAAGAATGGAGGATTGGGTTGGACATAAACGGTTTGATATGCTGAGAGTGAGTATATCCAACTGAGAAGTCATAATAATAACAATTATAAGTAATGGAAAAATTCTGAGGGTAGAATATTTACAAACATGTAAGTCTTTTAAGGGCTATGTTCTTTCTTTTTAAGTGACTTAGGCTTAAAAGCTGTTGATTATCAGCAGCATATTTCCTTTAGGGTCAGGTTCATAAGTTGTCTAGATGTATAACTGAAGTGCATGCTTCCTTTGACTTTCATTGGTTTCCTTAATCAAAGCTTTTAACTATATTATCGTTAAAATAACTTGCATATATGTGTAATAGTGTGGGACATACCTGTCTGACAAATAAATCAGGGGAGACTATTGACACAGGATTTATCTGGTTTAGTTTGAAAGACATAGTTTTTACACCTTTCCTAATCCTACTTATTACATTTAACAGATGGAAGTTGATGTCCACTGATTGTGCTGAAATAATTTCAGTTATTAGCTTCAATGTTGTCCTCATAATTTTATTGTTCTTTTTAAGTAAGGAATAGTAATCTCCACAGAAAAAGGGAAACAAATCTATTGCATTTAAGCATCTAATAATATACCTTTAAACAGTTAACAAAAAGAAAACAAAATTTTTACTTGTTATGCTAAATTATTATTTGTGATGCTTATCCCATTCATCTTTCTGGTTTTTGTTTGTTTATTCATATGGTGGTTGTTATCATAATGCCAGTTTGCTAGTTCTTAAAAAAAATAAAAGTAACAAGAATTCAGGGGTTGTATCACACATGAGGGTCTTCATGCTGTGTCTCAGTGCTGTGTCAGTACAAGCAACATGTAATTACCATGTTCATCTTAAAAAATATATGACCATAATCTCATAAAGGATAATTTGGCTGAAATTAGAATAAAGTACTCTGTCTTAAAACTCAGATTTTTTATGTTCAATAACAGCTCTTGGAAATGTGTTTATTTTGTATGAATATTAATATGTGTGGCATTGTCTTTTTACTGTACATATTTTTAACTGTGGTCTTGATGTAGAGAAATGTGGACCCAATTTGCTACAGTTCTGTCCTTCACCTTGCATTTTGGGTTGGTTTTTTTTTTTAATCCTTTCTCATATTTTGTGTATATGCAATTTCTTAGTGCAAAGAGTGTCTATCAAGTGCCTTGGTTATTTCTAAATACCACATGTTAGGAAATTGGTGTGCAGAACTCACCTCTTACACTGCTTTAATAGATGGATCAATTGGGAGTCTGTAATGGAAAAAAATCAGAGGTGATGATCAAATAAGTAATTAAATTTAGAGAGATCACAGTCTGAAAGGTTTTGGTTTGTGCCTTTTTTTTGTTCAGGACAGGACCTAAATATGTTTAAAAATACTGTTATTATCCTTAGATAGTGAATGCTGTTTGATAATTAGCGTAATCATTTATCAGTTTGTCTAATTGTTTTGTGTTTACTTATTTAATTCTCTCCTAGTGTATGTCATTCTAGTTCCAAATATAATATATATGTAATTTTCTAACTTGTATTTTATCTTCATGCATTCCTTTCTTATTTTGTTTCCAGCTAGTGAAAATGTAGTCATCAATCAATTGTTCCAGTCCAAACTGACACAGACTGGATCACTTATTCCTCCATATCATTCCCTTAAAATCAAAGGGTGTAAAGCAGCTTTGCTGAGTAAAAAACCATCTGTAGCCTGTGCAAGTGGAGAAGCAAAAAAATATATTGAGCTCAGCAAGGTAAGAATTTAGAACTCTTTCTGATCTTTGGTCCGTGAAGATTTTTCTGTTTTGTCATTTCTGAAATCATCTTGTTCTCTGCTTCCTTCTCTGTAGTCATTAAGCTAAAATAATTTAGTACTTTATATCAACACTAAACAGCAAAAATGAGAACAGGTTCTGATTCACCAACATTAATAATTTTGGTTCAAGAATCTCTTTCTTGGTCTCTTTGAGTGGAAGATTGGACAAGGTGATGAGGTCTCTTTAAGCCTGAATCATTCCATGATTTCATGGTTCCAGGGCTTAGTGAATGCATTACTGATTTTTTGGCTGTATAGGAACACTTCTTTGTTTTGTCTCCTTGACTGACTTTATGATGAATAGTTGAGTAAATTAAGACATAGAAAGTGCAAAAATAAAACTTTAATATCTTTATTGTGTCAACCTGAGAAGATTTTTGGTTTGCAAAAGACAGTCTGTGTGGTTTTGCGTGAAGATCAACCCTTTACATTTTGGCAAACATTATTATTTTAAATGGTCACTTATGTATAAATTTTTCCAGTCAATTTGAAATAAAATCAAACTCTCCATTTCTGAATTTGTCTCTTTTCCTGCTAGCTAAGCCAACCAAAAAAAGTTAAGGGAAATACCCAAACAAACAACAGCAAACCACAACCAAAAGCAAAAGAGGGGAGTAAGAGGGAAACTTTGGAGACTATCAGAAAATTGATTGTTCAGTTCACATGGAACATCTCTCTTTTGAAGAGAAATAATGTGATTTGTAAAGTCCGTTCATGACATAGCTTTGGAATTCCTCCTTCTAGAAAAGAAGCAGTTCTTACAATGCATCAGCTGCCTTGCCAGGCTTCTTGAATCGTACAACTCTATTTTTGGCTTACAGCTGCATAAAATTGATTCTGTCATGGAATTAAGGAGGCTGCTCTCATGTGTCATTGTGGAAGGCCTTATGCAAGTACATCCACAGAATAGCAATAGGACTTTCCTTATAGTGTCCCTGCTGATTTCAGCATAATTCGTGACTACTGTTCTTGTCAGTAATCTCAGTGGAGAAACCAAAGCTGAAGTGAGTGGTGTTGATTTAATGCTATATTTAGCAAATAGCTGAGGCATTACAAGGTGCCTTTACGTGCCTTTCCTCTACAGTAACAGCTTCCCAGAGGAGAAGATCCTAGTCCCATACATGGGAGGAAGTATGAAAAGCACATCTAAGTTAGAAGCCTAATCAAGCCAGGCAAAATACTGCACAGCTGGGATCTCTGAAATTATGCAGGTTTTAACCTGTCCAGAATGGCTTTTAACCTGGAGTTACTCTCTTGATAGATAGAATTCAATAGAATTGATAGATTTAATTCCTTTGGAAAGCCTGATATTTTAAGTCAGACATTTCAGATTGAGTGAGAATGCCCTACACATTTAAGTATTAGATGGAAAGTGGGAAGAACTTCATCCTTCATCTGTCCATAGAGACAAGGATGGCTTGGCTTCTCAAAGGTAGGCTTTGAAAAGAGCTGTGCAGGGGAGACAGAACACCACTTAGTTTGTACATATTAAGTTGGCCCAGTTTGAGTAAGGTACTGTGCTGCCTTGCAGGACTGAAGCAGAACTTTAGGTATCTAAACTGTTCCAGCAGCAAAAAAGAGGCACTTTTTATTTTGGAATAGGCACACAATGCAGGAGCTGGAAGTAGGTAAGTGCTTAGATTCTCTTGTGGATCAGCCCAGCATCTGTAACTGTGTTGTCCCAAATAATTCCTTCTCTTGTCCATTATATCCTGGAAAATCCATTCTGATGAACTGGAGTAATGTTGAGTTTGTTATTTTATAGTTATCGTAATTGGAAATGCAATTTAAGGGGCTTTTTGTTATCGTCTTAGAATTAAAATTATTATATGTTGGAAAATCACAACCACTGCATTTTTATTGCAGTTTATCCTGAGGGTAAAGGCAACTAAGAAAGAAAAAAAATGAAAAGGGGAGGGGATGAAGGAGTCAGCAAAAGTAAGGCAAAAGTTACCAACCAGAGACTGACATTCCTTTTATGTCTGAAATTCAAGCTACAACATGCATCTTGCTATAGGCAATGCAAAACATAAAATGGAAGGTACTCATGTTGCTGTCATCTACACTCCACTGTGTAGATGAAAGAGACACTTTCCAAAGTCAGATAGGAGTTTGTTCTGATTCCCCTTCCCTTTCAGCTTATCAACAATCCTAGCTAATTGCTAGGTTATGTCATTTTGAATGTCTCTATATATGACCATGTATCTCCCTGTTTATCTTTCCATTAATGACTCTTTCCTGGATTTTGAGAAATCTGTAAAAACTGTACATCTTTAAATTGACAACTCTAGCATGGTACAATCCAAGGGAACAGTGCATCCATCCTAACACAGGCATGAACAGATATACTACCTGGCCAAAATTTTGGAGCACATAAGGAGTCATAGGGATTTGGTGATGCCAGCTCAAGTCTCTGTGACTTCCAAAGACAGTGTCCCCTTTTCAAATCAAATATATCTTCATTGATACTCTCCCAGCTCTTGCTCACATCCACTCTTGTTCTCTTGTATTTCTGTAATAATTTCCTAGTGCATTCTTTGGCCCTGTTGTCTTCTCCCATCTTTGGAAGAGTCAGTGTGTTTCAGAGTTCATATAGCAGAACTCTTTAGAGATTTTTTTTAGGAGGAGATTATAGCTTCTTAAAAGAGATTACAAAGTTACATATATGTGAGGGGTTTTTTTCTGTAGATTAGAGATACAAGATTTTCCAACATAAAGCTGTATATTAGAGGGTAATAGAGAAGTACAGTTTTGGTCATGTAGCCTTTTTCCTTAGTCCATAGCTGAAGTTTGAGAATGTCAAGTTTGGAGAGTTTGAATTAAAGTAATTTTTTGTCTTCACCCTGTTTCCTTTATTTTGTGTCCCTCATTCTGAGGCAAATATTTCTTTCCCATGCAATGCAGTGTGTAACACAGGACACCAGGCAGGAACTTTAGCATCTAAAGTGTTGTTCCTGGCTCTCCCAACAACTCAGGAAACAGTCTTGGACTAGTGACTTTATCTGTAAGGTGGACAAAATTCTATTTTAGTTATATTCCTCAATTATTCTGTAAATATTTAACTAAAAACTGTCATTGGCATGGTAGCCCTTTTTATGAGAAGACCTGGAACAAGTAGATCTCAAGAACTCAAGAACAAGAACTTTGCCAAAACCTGGAAAGCAATAATTTTGCCAGCCTTTCTCTAGAAAGTGTAACTAAAGCTTCTAAATTCTGGGATGACTTTTAGGATAATTATTTCCATTTTAGTGTCAAAGATAGGAAGTAGAACAGTGAAAAATAAATTTGTTCTCCACTCCCAATTCTAACGTATAGGATAACATTGGTTCTAATGAGATAGAAAGTTGCTGATAATTTATGTCCATAATGGGTGAAAATGTGTTAAAAAAGAAAAGAAAAAATAAAGGTTGACTGCATTCACATGTGCAAGAAGAAATGAGATGTTTAAAATATTATTGTTTTGCCATCAAGATTTTTTTCCTTAAAATGGTCTGCACTCTTACATTTACTCACTTAAACATCTGCCAGTCATAAAGCCCCTTTTCAGAGAGTTACAGAATCATGCTACTTATAGGCAGACTCTATGGGATACTAACTGCACAAGTCCTGCTCCTGCAATAGAGTTCCAGATCATATTGATTTGCTCAATGTTTGTTAAAAGGTGTTTTATCTTTCCAAATGGTATACTGCTGCTTTTGAAATCAAAATTGTCTTGCCAGTCATGAATCTGAAACTCAAATGCTCAAATGTTGTCTATGGCATAGTGTTTGTATAAACGTTTGCACTTATTAGTAAATTGTGTAACAATGAAAATGAAGGTGTACTGCCCATCTTGAGTGTGTGCTTTTCTTCATCCACAGCTTTTGAAAAAGAAAGGAACATCCTCATTTCTTCAGAGACTGGAACGAGGGGGCCCAACCACTGTGGCAATGCAGCTCAGGGTCAGTGAACATCTTATGGACAGAAATTTACAAAAAAATCCCCAGATATTTTAAGTCAGGATTAGATTCTTCCACTCTACAGATTGCAGTGGAAGAAAGAAAGATCATATGTTTGAGAAAGCCACTTACATGGCCAGGTCAACTCTTTGGAGGAAAAGATGTTAAAAAGTTAGGAGTGTGCATGTTGAGCCTGTGCTGCACAAGAATGGTTGATAATTGGGTTTTGGTTTTCTTTTCCTACAGAAATCACTTGCAGATATTATTGGGAAACTGCAGAATTGCACACCACATTCTGTTCATTGTATCAAGCCTAATAACTCCAAGCTGCCGGATACTTTTGACAATTTTTACGTGTCTGCTCAACTGCAGTATATTGGTGTCCTAGACATGGTCAAAATCATACGACATGGGTATCCAATACGTCTCTCTTTCACAGACTTCTTGTCAAGGTAAATTCTTTCAAGTTTCATAAAACCTTTTTTCTTACCTACAGTACAAAGCCTTCTGTCGTGTTCTGGTAGTACTTGCTGTGTTGTTTTGCTGATGAGTATTTCAGACTTCAGAGAAAATCATGTCTGTCAGCAAGAGGTGTAGGCTTGTTGTGTTTTAATGGAAGGAATCATGAACTTTGTAGTAATATATTTATAAAGATTGTCAGCAAAATGTATTACATTTTAAAAATATGAGCTATATTTTTTATAATTTATGCTAGTTATAGGATTTACAGAATATAGAATATCGCATATTGTCTGCAAGTAATTAAAAAGCAGGAGAATTAGTCTTAATTTCTCAGGTTTCTAGTTGTAGGTGTCATGGGCTCATTATTTCTGTATCATAAGGTAGGATTTGTTTGTGCATTGTGATGAGTTACTAATGCTCATACCACAACTCCGTTTTTATTATTGTTGTTAAAAAACAGTGAAATACTGAACTGATACGAAAAGACAAAAAGATACATGCCACTACTTCTGCCCGAAGGCAAACTCTTTTTTCCCATCCCCATTTCAGTGGTGAAGTTTTAGCTCACTTATGTTCTCAAATGTTTCAGGAAAGAAAGAGAACTGTCTTGGCAAAGAGATGTTTCTTTAGCAGCCTCATGCACGCAACAAAAGTTCCTTCTCTGTGCATGTTCTACTTCTTGACTGATATATCAAGCAGTCATGATCTGGGCTTTGTATTATTTTACTTCTGAAAAAGAATATGGGAATATCAACTGTTTACACATAAATTTCAGTTGCCTTGGAAAGAGTTGTGGGTGTTAAATTACTGCTTGGGCAGAATATTTTTCTCTCTGTAAATATTCAAAAAGCGGAATAATATAGGAGTTTATAATCCCACGTTTCAAAAGTAAGCCATTTCTGTCCTACCACAATATTCATCCTCCAGTGTGAATGGAGAAGTTCAGACTGGTTGAGGAGAAGATGCAGATAATGGGAATTTTGGAAAAGAAGGCTGCTGTCATGTTCAGAATTGGTATGGGAAATCTCTATATAGCCATTTCTGTATTATTGAATTGGACCTTCAAGGGACTCTTACATGATCACATAGCCACAATCTTGTCCACTGTTCCTGGCAGAGATTTGGTCCTTGCCACCCAGCTTTTTTCATTGCAATTCCCAGATACAAGTTGGGAATTAACACAGGCCTGGAATCATTCCTGGTGGGCAGAATGGAAGTAGCTGCTCTCTTTTGGAGAGTAAAGGAGAGTAACCATGTGTACAAAGCTACTTTTATCCCATTGAATTCAGTGCTAGGTAATGGTACCATGTGTGTTCACTCTAACAGTATAGATGTGAGTCTGGCATGTTTTCTTCTTTCTGGGGAAATTTTCTTTAAAAATACCACTAAAAGGATGTTTAAAGATTTAAATATAATTTTAATATTTTTCATCCACACCTTCAAGTACATCCCAAAGATAAATTTTGCCTAAAATCTAGAGAGCATCTCTTGCCTCACAATAAATATTTATTTGCAGTAGTGACAGTAAAACAAGAATAGCAAAAAAAAAAAAGACCCCAACAATATGATGCCAGAATATATTTATGCTGTTATTCTAAAGCATTCTAGTTTTGTTACTGTGCAACTTTATCCCTTTTCCCCTACAATAAAATATTTTTACAGGCTCTTGCCATTTTTACATATTTGCACCAGGTCATAATAATTTTATTATTATACATAAAGTGAATTAAACAGTCATGGGGCTAGCATAGTGTCACTGAAAGTGAAATTCATTTTATAATACTGCCTGTGAATATATCTTGAACATACTCAGAAGTTAGCAATAATCACTCTGCATACATGTCTCAACACTACAGACTTTTAAATTTGTGTGCAAATAGAAACACAGATCTCTCGGCCCAGCAGTATTGAAGAAGACCATCAACATTTGTAAGGTTTTTCTAGTAACCATTCCTGTCACACAGGCCAGAACTTGCCTTGCTTTGTACAGCAGAACATATGAATTCTTCACTTTACTCACCATGACCAGCTAACTTTCATATTCATATTTAGTGTATTTGGATGATTCATTTCAAATAGTCTAAGAGTGTGGCTATTTGTTCTGATATTAGATGAAAAGTATGAAATTTTTAAGCAGAAATGATATTATTAGATTGCAGTTCAAAGTACCATGACTTCTTAATGCTGTGGGTTTTTTCAGCCAATAAACTACAGGTAAGAAAGAAATACTGAATTCAGTGATTATGAGTTAGCTTTTCAAAAAGTTTTTTAAGTAACTGTCATTTGTGCTGCATCTTTATATTGCTTGGGTAATTGGACAGGGTATTTTTGGAAACCACATAGTTAGTTTGGGTGGGGTTTTGTTTCATTGCCTGCTCAGCCAAAATCTGGTCTTGTCTTACTATTCATTGATTAGAATGAGAAAATATTTTGTCAGATTTCCCTATATGCTTATAGACCTGAAGTTGATAGCGTTTTTCACCTTTCAAATTTTTATTTCCTCTGATGTCAAACTGGTATTTCTAGTATTCTAAAGAAAATTTGTGGCCCAGATCCCAACTTGAATTCCCCAAAAATGGTGAATTGCTATCCTCCCCTGCCCTCCCTGCAGTTTTTATGCATTTACCTTTAGGGTCTTCCTTATCATAAAGGTAATGCGGTCAGAGTTAAAAAGAAAATTAAAAAAAAAAAAGAAACAACTTTTATTTTTTTGCTGGCTAATAAAAGAGAGAATGTTTGAATTAGGGGCCTTTGTGGTGAAAGGACGGAATATTGGAAAACCTGGATATTCTATCTGGATATTCTATCTAGACAGTACCACTTCTTTCTTAAATGTATGAATTTAAATAAATTTCTACTGCTGTCTAAGTAGTGATTATTATGCCTTATGTCTATATTTATGAGTTGCATTTGAACTCCTACAACAGCTAAAGAAAGACAGTAACTAAGGAAAGGTCATATTTTGCAAGAGCACATTTTCCTGGACTACAAAGCCTAATCATTACCTCTGTTACTACCCTTTTGGATTTACTGGTTCTGCTTCTGTATTTTCAAAGTAAAAGTTGGCAGCTGGGAGGTGAACCTCTCAGTCACCAAAGTTTGTTAATCAGAAGAGAAATCTTGTGGAAATTCTTAAGTGGAAGCTGTGACACTTACTCTCAATGAAAATATAATAAAAATAAGGTCAGATGCCTGTAAAAACAGGCAGTGCCAGTATAATTAAGAAATTATATATGTGATTTCAACAGATTTGCCAACTCTAGATGCAGTGTTTCTGATGAATTTGCCTGCAGTATTGGCTTCATTTCTGAAGCTCTTTGAGTAGAGAGACAGAGATCAGTTTTCATGTTATCTTAAAAATAGAAAGCCATGAGTAACATCATTTTAGACTCCTGGAAAAGTTTGCCCCTACATTTCACTTTGTATCTTCAGAATTGTTCTCAGTGAATTAGATTTTTAAATTGTAGCTTTGTTTTTAAGTCAAGGCAGCAGCACAAGCAATTTTTTATAGAGTTTAAACTTTCCAATTTGCAGCCCAAATTGTACGCATAGGTAAAGTATCCTCAAATATCTTTTTTCCTGGGAAAAAGAAAGAGAAAAAAAAAAGAAAAAGGTAAGATAGCCGTGGAATTAGGAACTGTCTGCAGATGGCTTTCTTTCTAGTATTTAATTTTGGTATCTTATTTAAAATGAGAATAACTCTACATAAGATATACAAAAGCAGTTTAGTATGAACATAGTATTTTATTATGTTTTTGGTACGTGGTTCATGGCAAAAAAGTATATGTCTATGCTCTGTTACCAGTGCAGAACAATAGGACTCAGTCTCTGGGGCGCAAAGAGAGCTTCATTGTACAAGCTTAATATCTATAACCCAATCTTTTTACATCAATTAATAAAATTGATTCTGTCTGGCTTTTGTGTCATTCACCTCATGTTGTGCTCAAGGAAGACATGTAAAAGTCATTTTGAATATAAATTTTTAAAAATAATTATAGCATTCAAGGACCCATTTAGAGTAATGAGGTAAGCTCAGCAAAGTACAGGAATACAGCTGTTCAGGCATGTTCAGGTAAAAATGAGGCAGTAAGATAATCTGTTTCACCCACTCTGAAAAATTTTATTTGGGTACCATCCTCTTCTACAAACACTCCTCTAACATTAATGTTCTGTAAATTGAATTAAAAATTAAAATTCATTTTTCCTCTTTCTTCCTTAATGTCATTCACCAAGTTGCCGTACTATACCCAGTTCCTTTCTCTGTTTGTATTTTAATTTTCTTGGTCAAGGAAGAATTTATGAACTTAGAGACTGAGGTTCACATATCCCATGTTTCTTGCGTCTGGGACACTGCTTAGCAATGGAAACTGTAAGGTCCAGTTGCACAGGGCCTGAAATGAGATGTGTTAGCCTTCCCTGACAGTTTGTAGGAAACACTCAGAGCTGTTGAAGCTCAGGCTAACCTCTGTGGATTATGTGAACCGATAAGCAAATGGAGCCTTTCACTTAGCTGATGAGAATTGCAGGATGTCTATGACAAAAGCCATGTTGTTCAGAAAGACCAAATAATTGTCTTCTAGTGTGCTATTTCTTGCATTTATTTCTGCACTTCTTGAGTGTTTCTTGGAATTTCATTACTGTCTCTCAGGTTTCTAGACTGTCTTTCTTGAGTTTAACTATATCAACTCACTCTTGTGGTTTCCACCATGGAGGTCCCATCCTGCCTTCCGTTGCTGCTCAGGGAACAGCAGAGAAAGTTTCATAGTGTGAAGGAGAACATGAAGGATGTATTTAGAGACATTTCTTACAGTATTGTTGCAAGGAGAGATAAGTGACTAGAATGTTATGATTTACTATTTCTAATGATCTTTTAAAATGTCTCTACCTATGCATTTGCAGTCATGAAACTTAGATTATAAGTAGTTATTTGTGCTATTAAAAGTGTCAGACTTTCTCCTCCTTCTTGTCATTCTCCTCTTCTTCTTTCCCTTCCTCCCTTCTTCTCCCTCCTTTCATTAGCTAACTTCACTCTCCTATATGAATAAGATATGTTAAAATATGTAAATTACCACATGTAAACTTTACTAAAAATAAAGAGTTAACATTCTGATGATTTTTTGTTTTAAAGTAACTTCAAAAGATTGCAAAACATCCATTTTAATGGGAAATATTAGGAAGGAAGATATGGAACACGGTGATAATGGATTCTTATGGTAATCATAGCAGTGAGGGTGAAACAAGTGTGTTCAAAGACTGTTCTAATTACAGGTTTTCCTCCGATTTCAGTATGAAGTTCTTAGATTAATTTATTCTTTGAAGTTACACTGAACTACAGATTCTTAAAAATGCACTTCTAGTCAGGGCTGTATTCACTAATGTTGAAATGATCTACTAGTGGTCTGTACATCAAAACTGGCTTCAGAGCACTAAACTGTTACTAACTCTTTCAGACAATTGAGTTTGCTTAGAGATCATCCTGAAGAAATATCTTTTTTTCTCAAGAAAGTTTGTGTTCTTGCTGATGTAATTGCTTTGTCAAATAATGTCTGACATTTTTCAACTGCTATAAAGCCATTTTTAATAGCTGTTGTAATCTTTTGAATTAATTTGTACTATTAGCTGGTAAGATATTGCACAGATGTGTTGTTTACATTTGTGACGCTTGTGTGGGACTCACCATTGCATATCTAAACTCCCTTTGTCCAGAAGCATTCTGGTGTTCACTTCTTTTTATCTTTTTTTTTCTCTCTCTCTTTTTAACTCTTGAAAGTGGGGAAGTTATAATATTTTATAATATATAATTTGTGAATGAAAAAAGTCAGCAGAACATTTCAGAGTTTCATGAGCAAGTCAGGCAAGGGATTAGTGAGAATGATGTACTGAGTAGATTGCAAAGTGGTAAGTCATCATCACACTGGCCCTTTTAGCTTTGTTGTCTTCTGTGCAGTATCAGTAGTCTTCTCATAGAGTACTACATTGATATGTGCCATGTTATCTTAAATCCTTGCCAGGACAGCAAGAAGTAATCTGACAGATCTTAAAAAAGCAGTATTTCATTACAGTAGATGTAGTAATATCAATTTATATCAAATGGCAACCTCACCATTCTGTAGTTCGTTGCGTGAGGCCTAGAGCTAGAAGTGATATTTCTAGTCAAAGGTAATAATTTTTGTTTGTCAGAATGCAAGAAAAGGTGAGTAAATGAAGTATTTTAAAGTCATCAGTTTTGAGGGCACTTTAAACCCAAATTCCTAAAGGTGGTAATGACTCATTTCCTGTGAAGAATGAAGATCATCCACAAAGTTTAAAACCATGGTTTTTGAAACATCTACGTCTTTGGCACTTTTGATAATTACTACAGAATCATAAAATGGTTTCGGATAGAAAGGACTTTTAAGATTGCCTCATTCTAAACCCCTGCCATGGGCAGGGACACCTTCCATTAGACCAGGTTGCTCATGGGGCCATCCAGCCTGGCCTTGAACACTTCCAGGAATGGGGCATCCCCAACCTTTTCCAGTGCTTCATCCTCACAATAAAGATTTTCTTCCTAATGTGTCATCTAATCTTGCCTTCTTTTAGTTTAAATCCATTCCTCCTGGTCCTATCACTACCTGCCCTTGCCACAAATCCTTCTCTGGCTTTCCCATAGGCCACCTTTAGGTACTGGCCATAATAAGGTAACTTCAGAGCCTTTTCCTCTCCAAGGTGAACAACCCCAGGTCTCTTAGCCTGTCTTCATGGCCCCCTTCAGGACTTGCTCCAACAGGTCGATGTCCTTCTTATGTTGGGGACCCCAGAGCTGGATGCAGCACTCCAGGTGGGGTCTCAACAGAGTAAAGGGTCAGAATCACCACTCTTGACCTGCTGGTCACATTTTTGATGCAGCCCAGGATATGATTGGCTTTCTGCACTACAAGTGCACATTGCCAGGCCATATCCAGCCTCTCATCCACAAGCACCCCCAATAAAACACTTCGATAAAGTGTCATTTGGTTAACCCCAGCTGGCATCTCACCCCTATTTGGCCCATTCCTTTGCTACTGGGGTAGGGAGAGAATTAGACATTGGCAAATGCATAGGATGAAATAAAGACAACTGAATAGGGAAAACAAAACCTGCATGCACAAGAAGTAAAAATAAAGAACTCATTCTCTAATTGACTTCATCAGCAGGTATTCAGCCATCTCCAGGAAAGTTATTTAATCATGTTTAATGGACACTTGGGAAAACAAACACCATCACTCCAAATGTCCTCTCTTTCTTCTACCTCAAGGGATTTTTTTTGGGGGGTGGGGGTTCAGTTTTGCCAACCTTTCTGATAGAGGAAGACAATTTGGGATCATTTACAGCATTCTCAGTTACTCTAAATTACAAAGCCCTCACAAAGCTTGCTTATAGGGGTTGGTTATACTGTGAGAGATGACCAGAACCAGAATGCTCTGACATTCTACCTGACAAGCCTAGGATTGATTTAAATCATACTGGGGAATTGCTGAGTTGTAACTAGGTATTTGGGATTGTCTTAAGGGCCATTTCAAATTTTCTTGTGCAATGTGATACTGTAGCGATAGTTACTGGGCTATTTGTATTTTGAAAAACAAAATAGCTCTTTTCACATAGTCTGACTGTAGATAGACTATTCTGTTTTATGCCCTTTGGAATTGCTTCTTTGTATCTGCTTGGCTTTTTGCTCCATTCTCCCCCTTAGGTCCTTTTTAATATTTGAAAGACAAGACGTGCTAATTTCATATGCCTATGGTGGCCTGCCTAATTAGCCAGGACTTAATTTATAGTGTGTAGAGAAAAGTGATCATTTTTAGAATGTGATTCAACTGACTTCTTTTAGATTTATCTATTTTTGCAGGTATTTCACAGACTTGGTGTAGCTCCCATCTATGTCAAGGAAAAGAATTAATGATTTGTAACAGACAAACAAAATCAGAGAATAATATTTGGGACTTGAAACAGAGGCAGCTTTTGAAGTTGTATCATGGTATCATTGATTCTCTAGCCCACAGAATTAGTATTGTACTTGCAAAATACCAGTCCTTACGTTACATGTCACAGAGTTTGGACTCAGGAACTTACTGAGAATGCGCAAATAACTTGACTATAAAAGAAAATAAAAGTTTCTTTTTTGACTGGAATTTTCAGTGGTAGGTCAGATATCTAGCTTTATTTAGAAGACATGTAGTATATTTTGAAGGCAAAAATAAATATCAGCATTGTTTGCTGAGCATCTTCAGAGTTTTATAACGCAACTCTCATTTGCTAAAGCAATTACAAATGGGTGTAAACTGTTGAAGTCAGTTGAATTATTCATGTCTCCACTGTACTTAGAATTCTACAAGATTGACAAGAAAAGGGATCCCTTGAGCAGGGGGATGTAATTAGGTCATAAAATAGCCAGATACAGTGAAATAAAGATGACATGGTCAGTTAAGTCTGACAGTTCCTAAATGTCAAATGTTTGGTGTGCAATCTAAATAATCTTCCAACATTATTTATATTACATTTAGTATAGAATGCATAAAACTTAGTGAAGCTTCTTACAGAGAGTTTATTGTTTTGTGCAATAGGGAATGTCCTGGCTTTTAGGCTGTTTCAATGAGAATCTCAGGGTATTGTTCTCCCTCCACTACTCAGTGCATACAACTATGTTCATTTTCTTAGGCAATCATAAATCTTTTGGGCACACAGGAGCATAACTCAGGCTGAACTGTTTCAGCAATTTCAGTGGTTTTCTTTCTTTTAACTTAAGGAAGGATCTGGGAAATTTTAAAATGTTTGTTTCATTTCCAACATTAAGCACCACCCTTGGTACCTCTGGTTTCCACTAGCACTTGACATTTCTTATCCCTCAGGGTTAACTAAATGTTTATTAAATCACTAAATAACCCTGTTACTCTATGATATCCTTATAATATCTCTGTGTGTTTTACATCTGTGAATTTAAAAGCTTGTGCTGTTTCTAAACATGGAAAAATGTTTCCACGAGGTACTAAAATACCTACCACAGCACTGGATTTCATTTAAAAGCATTGGAAGATTATTAAAATAGATAGAATTATATTTGTGTATGAATAAGCATGTTGAAAGTTCCTGACCCATATCTCATAAGCTGACTGAGTCCCATGTGCCTATAACAAGCAGCTAATAACATTAAATTATGTCAGAACCTTGTGGTTTCAACAAAAATAATTATTGAGTACTTCATAATTTGCTGACATCACATAATGACAAAGATAATGGATGTAGATTTATATGTGGTAGTAAGAAGTTCAGTTAAATGCCTGACATAGAAATAAATCTGTTAAGATACTATAAACTACTAATATCTTCACTAATCCTTATACAGTGAAACTCTTTTAAGGAAATGCCTGTTAAATTGTTGACCTCTTAAATTAATACAAACAACATATATCTAAAATAAATATTTTAAAGAAGTAAGTATGCAACAAATTAGTTTATGCCAGTGGCACCATGCAGGAACTTTGAGTTGTCAAATTAAGGTGAAAATTGCCCCACAGATAGCTTACTGTGTAGTTTTAAAATAATTCCTTTGTATATATTGCTTAATTAAATATAATTGCCTGCTTTCAGTGCCTGGAAAAATATTAGTTGCTCTTGAGTGTTTTTTTTTATGCTCGCAGGACTTGCATAGATGCAGTCCAGCTGCCCCCACACTCTGTGGGGGAGTCACAACTGTGACTCTCCTGCTGGTTTTCTTTCCTGTGGCTCTGCAGCTGTTAAAATTCTTTCCACTCAACTCAGATATTCATGGCACCCTTTTTCTCCTTACTTTGATATTCTTTACAACTGTTCAATCTTCAGCAGAAGAACCTGGAATGACACTTCCTAAAGCTAGATTTCCTAGTCAGGCTGAATAATAGTAGGCAGTTAATACTGGTGACATCTGAGAGCAAACACAAATCCTATGCAAGCATGCATGTAAAATCCTTTTACGTGTTTTAATCACTGGATCTTACTTTGCTTTCTTATTTAGACGAATGTGGCATTAATTTAACATCATCTCTTTCAGCAGAATTACTCTGGCTGTACTCTGCTCTAAATGAGAGCAGAATCTGGTCCAGAAATGGTACAGTATGCCAAGGGGACAGCCTTAGTCTATCTTGAAAAATGTTGCTTGAGTACAGTTTGTCTAACGATTATACAATTCAGAGCCAGGAGAATCCCTATTGCCCAGACTGATAGTACTCACAGGGTTCAGAGGCACAAGGGAAGTTCCCACAGAAGAGTAGAAGTAGAGATGATCCCCCAGAGGAGCTATTTTGCTGTAAGGTTTAGGAAGGTCCAAAAATCCTTCCCCATAGTCCCAATACAGCTTGTCTGAGCTACTAGTGAGGATTGTGGAAAGGGTTTTATGTGTTTCCATTCCTCTTTGTCTGAGTACAGATTGCACAGGAGGAAAAAAAAAAACACAAGAGGAAGGAAAAAACAGTGTTATCTAGGTGGAACAGCAAATCTAATCCTATTTCCCTTTTATACCACAATTCCCATTTTACTCTGGTTTTACTTTCTGCCTCTTGGTATTTCTTGGTATATTTCCCAATGCACAGGGCAGTGCTTCCTTGGCAAATAATGAGCCAATGAAGTAGCAACCCCACCAGGAGACCAACTGGGAAAGTTGTACAAGACCACTGAAGGATTTTTAATTTTGATGCTCGATTATCACATGGCTGTGTCTGCGGAGGAAGAAAGCTAGCTTCATTACACACCAGTCGTATGTCACCTCTGTGTTAAACAGAATCAAATTAGCAGGTTGAAAAAAAAAGTTAGATTTGTTCTACAGTGCATCTATTCTGTGTACAGTGAAGCATTTTATTGCCCTATGTGCCTGTTTGTGAAGTGCCCAAGCATGAAAAGGCAGTTAGCTGTGGAAAAGACCTACCTATCGAGAGCTAAATGTAAACATTTGCTGAGTTAGAGTCAAATGCAATAGAACTGCTTGTTTGCTCAATGCTAGCGTATTTCTGAGTTAATGTGTGATTTTTGACAGTTTTTAAAATAAATATGTTTTACATTGCTTTATCAAGATGGAATGGGAGTGTCAGCTCTAAGTAAGATGGTACAAAAGTATTATAATGCAAATCTTTAGCAGATGTTGTGAATTCATTTTTTTTTTATTTGCGTAGTTGAATCCCCTAATCCCAAGAGCTGAACTATAATTTATATTCTACTTATTATTCTGCTGCCACGTTGTCTGAGATGAGGAAGCCTCTGCCTAATTACAGGAAGTGTATGAATAAATATTCAAAGATTAAGACACACATATCTTCATTACTTCTCTCCAAAAATTGGACTTCAGATGTCTAGAAAAGACTAAAGGTCACAAAACCTAATGCAAAAATCCCATAAAATTTAGGGAAAAAAATTCTCCCAATTTATTTCTTTGTTATCTGACATAGGGTATTACCTCTCTCTGAGAAATTTATCTTGCTTTTTATTCAGTCTAAATTGAAATATCCCAAATGGTCACTTCTTCTGAAAAGATATTCAGATCCAGTGGATTTCATAGTCATGATCCTCTGTCAAAAATCTGAGTCCCAGATGGACCCAGCAGCTGGCCCACATTTGGGTAACTAAAATTTTGTTCTGGGGATTTTCTGAGTTTTTTCCACTTTTATTTCTTTTATCCAAGTTACATACCATTTATTGTCACTGTAAATGTATTACCCTTTTTCCATAGACATGTTAAAGCATGCTATGTATTTCCCTATGCCTCTTTATATAGGAACTGAATTTTTAACTGTTGAAGGAAAAAATCAGTATGTGTCACCATATAAAAACTTTTTGGCTTCCAGTGACATATATACAAAAGGTGTTGTAAAAATAAGGTACCTGATCATTTTGCTGTAAGATCACTTTTAGCATTATTACTTTCCAGGTTTCTTTTTGTCAGCAAATGTCTGTGTGCCAGATTCACCCAGAGCCTTTCCAAAAGTGCTATAATTTTATTTTCTCCCTTAATTCTTATTGGTCTTGCCATTTAATACATGTGTTGCTTGATAGCACTTAAGGTATTAAAAAAACTAATACTGGTATGGCAGACAGATGCTTTGAAGTGCTGGTTCATTGCTATATATACTTACTCATTGTTTCAGGCACATTGCATTTCATCTTCACCTTTGCAGCAATCTGAATTATTTCTATAAGGCTTTCTGAAACAGTCTCGGTGCAAAAATTTTCATAAAAAGGTGAACCTTACAGTCTTCTTACACTGTATTTTTGTACTTCCATAAAAAAAGCCACAAATGGAGTCTGTCTGCAGTAATCTGTTATTTATAAAGGCATCTTCTTTTCAACATCCAAAGATTTATTCTTTCAAAAATTTTGAATACCTTCTTTAGTTATTAATATTTATGCTGTATAATGAGATCTTTATGTCACACATATTGTAGAGGGACTGACAGAATCACTTTTATTTTCTTTGAAACTGTAATAATCTGTTTCCCTTCTTCTAATTACCTGGAATTTCCCATGTTCCTCATATTTCAGAAATAATTAGGTTATTTCTTCAAGAAAAAAAAAAAAGAAGTAATATAACACAGGAAAGTGGAAGGAATGAATATGTATCAATTATATACAGGTAACATTAATCAAAAATTCATCCTGTTCTTTACTGCTGATTGCTTTTATAAGTTTTCTGCTGAAAATTTTTCAGGCATCCTTTTATTTTCTTTAAAAAAAATAGATATTGCTCTTCGGTATATAGTTACTAGATATTTCAGCTATCATTTGATAGATTTTTTCAAGTACAAACCTTGCCTAACCTGCTCTCCCCATCCTCTCTAAATTCAAACAAACAAAACTAAAAATCCTGAGGTATGAGCACATAGTGGCAAGTTCTGTAAACAAAGTCCATTTCTTTCACATGCTTCAGACATCAACAATGCATCAGTCAGTTACTGGCTGTCAAAGAAAGAGAAAAGGAAGTTTAGAAAGGGGAAAAAAGAGAATTTACCAAGATAGCACAACCTAATTGTACTCCTTTGTGATGGCAATTTTTACATTTCTTACAGCAGAAATACAGGACACAGTTTAATTTTGATTTCTGCCTTTTATTCACTACTGAATCATACCAGTTTACCTAGGTGAACAGAATACATCACAGTAAACAAAAGAGAAATGAAATGAAACTACAACATAATTAATTACACTGACAAGAGTGATTATTTTTCCTTCCATGAATTGTGTTTGGATGTTCAGAACTGAAAACTATATAACTTAGCATTCTTATAAAGCAGTTACCTGCCAGTCGTATGCAATTTTTATTTTTTAATCATGAAGTTAAAGACATGGAATAAAAGGAGTTGCTTTCAGGAAATATTTGAGTTCTGGTTAGAAACTATGCTCCTACAGAGGACATTGGATTGCAGTCAACAGCTACCTCTAACTTTATTATTTTTGGTCTTCCTTTCTTAAGGAAACAAGAGACACATGAGAAAAAGAATAACAAAAACAAACAAACAAAGTAGTTTTGTGGCTTCAGTTCAAAGATATCTATGTGGTTTTATTAAGCTATTGATTTGGAGCTGCTTGTTTTTTTGCTCTTTGTGTTTGCTATGTTCTTTCCTTTAGTATCTTCTATCATGTTGATGTGCTATTGAAACCAATGAATGGTGTTTATTCCAATGCTTAAAGATTTGCTGTGCATACAGAACTGTGAGTACAGCCCTACAACCTATTTGTGCACACTCCGTGTAAATCAAATAGTGTGCTGAGCCTTAGGATACTGTGGGTTACTGTGCCATAACCTGCACTGGAGAATATTCTGTCTCAGGGAAAAACAGCCTGCTGGATCTTGTCAGCTGTGCACTTAGGGAAGTGAGGGAGAAAATGATTAGATAACGTTCTTATCTGTGAAGACCCAAGAGAACTGAGTTTTCCATATTCACAAGCTACCTGGAGGTATTGGCAGCAATATCTACTTCAAACAAACAAAAAGTACCCTGATAGAGAGCATCATTCAGAAGCAAAGGAAGAGAGGTCAGAGCACCTTTCTGCAACACTGGAGAATCCTGGCCAGTCTGTACATACTCACAGTGGAAGCCTGTCTAGCCAGAACATCTTCCTTCTGTTTAAGTGTGTGGAAATGACAAGTTAGGGCAAGGAGGGTGCTAAGGAAAAAAGTAGGGGAAATGGAGCTTCTCTCGCACTGATGTCTTGCTGAGGGGCACTGGGGAGAGACCCCATGCCAATGGTAGTGTTCCCTCTCTCAACTTGTAAATAGAAGGTGTCTTGCATTTATTTCCTAATCCACACTACATTAGTCTTGACATGGCGGTGGAGGCAATTAAGATCCTTTAGATGTCCCTGTTTTGTATTTTATTTTGGATCCCTTAGTGGATGAGTTGTTCTGGCTATGCCTTGAAAAATTGGGGTTTATCACCTTCTTAGCTAGGAAGGAGATTCACTTTTTCTCATCTAAAATGTCTAGGCTGGAATTAAGAGCATCTTTTTACTCAGTCAAAATGCATGGTGGTCTTACAGTATACAGTTCATCTGCTCTATTGTAAACATCAATATTACATGGGGAATATGACACCAGAATACTCTATTCTACTGAATCTTAAGAAAGTCTAGACAATTAATTTGCCAATTCAAATTTAGCTGAAGGGCATTTCATGGGATTAAATCAAACCACGGAACCATTCTGGCTGAAAAATATTTCCAAACTTTGTGTTGTTTTTATTTAAGCAGTCTTATACAAGATAAAAACAATTGATAGCAAATTTTAACACCGGGCCTAGAGATACTTTTTCATTCTAGGTGCTTAACTTACAAATTTTAACAAGAGAGATGGGAAAAATAAGTTTTCTTAGTCCCTCTGTCAGTTACTCTGCAGGATGAGTAGCTCAGTTAGACAAGTAGACATAAAGGTGAGCCTCCTCTCAGTCACCCAGAATGCAAGCGTCCAGTCTGGACTTCTCAGTCCATTTATGGTTAGTGGAGAAAGGCACCTCCGGAGGGCAATATCTTCTCATTTTAGCAAAAATATCTAGAATGTATAGAACAAGTCACCCTAGCGAAATACCTGTCTTCCCAGACTGCTTTGAGAACAAGGTGACTAGCTCGGATTAGGAGCATAGCTTTTCAATGTCTAACATAGGGAAAAGTACATTATCTTGCAAATGTCCTGCTGTGTTCACAGAAATTTATGGCAGAAATAGATTTCTGTAGTTAGCTCTTTGTCTGCTACCACAACCATTAGCCAATCCTCTTTTTCTAAGATAATGTTTTAATGTATAGAAGGAAACTGCGAACTCTGATAGACTTCCATGATAATGTAGTGGAATTTCAGAGACTTACAGCTGGAGAAGTACAGTGGATCATTTTTGTCTGGCTTCCTGTATAGTATATAGACTGTAAAGAATGTTTGGCTGTCCTTTAATCCTGTGATGTGCATGTATCTAAAGTAAACATGAGCCAAACTTAGAATGTCAACATTTTAAATTTTAATTTGGCTCTGTTTCAGGAATTAAATATCTTTCTTTGGGTTTTTGCTGTAAGGAAGTTTCAGGCTGCCTGCCTTTGCAGTTACTTCTTCAAGCATTGGGAGTCAATGCTGAATCATCTTTGTTTTAGTCAGCAGTTGCTAAGGTTTCCAGCAGTTGTCTCTCTTGCACCTCTGATCCTCTATGATTTCTAAGAAAACTGTTGATACAAGCATGGAAACAAGGTGGCCCCAGCCTTAATAGAAGTCTATAAAATAAATGTCTTTGTGACCATACAGCTATTGGGAAAATGCTATCCCCAGTTCCCTACTGCTAATTTGGAGTGTGAGACTAACTAGAAGGATCTGTGGTGAAGTTTTGGACCTTCTTACCAGCATTCCTCCAAAACAATTCCTAGGCACTATTTGGGAACTAGGACAGGTTAGTGATCAGTCAAAAAAGCTTACACTCTGTTGGAAGGTGACAGAGTTTAAGAGAACATAGCAGATTTCATAATATTATGGGCATAAATAAATCAACAGCCTGGAGTTTTGCCAGATGGTTTCTATGCCAGAGAAACAGTCCCTCTCACATTTCATTTACTAGTATAGACTTAGCCATGGAGTCCTCAGCAGATGTGCTACCAGACCAGAGAACATTTCCAGACTGCAGGAGCTGACATCCCCAAGGGTCTGTGCAGCCACATGAAACTAGAAGTCTAGGTGAAGTTTGGTCCTACAGCAGTTTACTTGCAGATGTTGCATCAAAGTTGCCACAGCTTCTGGGACCATTGAAGTTCCTGGAATCAATCCAGCACTGCAGATTTGCCTACCGTGATCTGTGTGATTGGTCCCAGGACAGCACAGTTTTGGATTGCAGCAGAGCTGTAGGTGAATTCAGCTGTCAAAGAATTAAATAAATAAAATGTCAGGAAATGCAATTAGCACCCAAAATTCAAAACTTATCCATGTTTCATTGAAAGTTTAATCAAAAGTGACATGTTTACAAAGTATATAGTTTTCAAAACCTGGCTATTTATAATGAAAAGCATCCAATTCCTTACATGTGGTCAGATCTAGACAGAGCAATACCTTTGAGAAAGTATAGTAATAATATGTAGCATCAAGATGTGTAAAAGTCATCAATTTCTTTAGTGCTAAGTTGGTATTAAACATGGTAATAAGTCCACAGTTAAAATTTGAATTTTATAAATTAATGGACTTTGCATTACTAAAGTTTCCTTCCTTCTTTTATCTAGTACATTAAAGAACCCTTGAATATCCATCATTTTCTGTCTTTGAAATAAAGTGCTGTAATAAAGTCTCCTCTTGCACTTCTTTCCAATAGTGTAAACTCATGAAGTTCCTTAAAGTCTCTTTTGTATATGACTTTTTGCTCAAAATTAAAAAATTATTTCAAAATGATGAAAAACATTTTTGTCAATGTCACTTTCTTATGAATTACTCCTTAGGAGGCATAAGTCATATGACACACACTGAAAACATATTTGCCTACTTTCAATGGCCCAATTCAGTACCAATGATATTGACTGGGGAGGCTTTTAATTCCTTTGGCATTAACTTTCAGTGAGGCATCCAAAGAGCTGATAGGAAGAAAATCTGGGTTTTAGACATCACTTGTCCCACACAGTTATTCACCAAGGTCATGTCTAATAGCATACAGGATTTACAGTGATTTGCCTTCTTGTTTTCTTACCTGTATTAGAATCCCAAGCTTCCAGTTTGAATATTAAAGATTTGAGTGTCAAAGGAAAACTGACAATTTCTGCAAAAATGTCAGCCAGACCAACATTAGAGTAACTCTGCTTCTGCTGATTTTTCTAGGTATAAAGATTTGTGTGATACAGCAGCAGGAGAGAAGAAGTTGTCTGCCAAGGAGAGATGTCGTCTTGTTCTTCAGCAGTGTAAATTACAAGGCTGGCAGGTTTGTGATCTACAAAGCAATTAAAATATCATTCTTTAAACAAGCTAGCTGAGTCATTTCCATTGTGGCAATCCACCAGATCCTCTGCAGCAGTATATTCTTTTGACATTTAATATATGCTTTGGTATATTATCAAACTGATTTTCTGATTTTTCTAGAATGTGAGTAGCTGTCATCATTGTGTCAAAAAAATCAGTGTATTCTTGTGGGAAGGAAAATCTTTCAATTAAGCATGGCATACCGTGTAAATTCATATCCAGGTTTTTGAAGATATTTGGTATATACATTTTAGTAGTTGAATGGTTCTTGAATTACAAAAAAGCCCTACATATTTTCTTTCTTTAAAATCCTATGCTAAATGCTATACTGTCAAAATAGAGAGACCCAAACCAGGTAATTAGGATTTAACATCTAGCCAGTGCCTTTGTAGGTGCCAGCATGGTGATCCACAGATATACCAGAGTACCAGGGGTTGCTGTACATCAAGTTGAAAAAACCAAGAAAAAGCACCAAACACTGAACAGAAAACTCTGAGCTTTCTGTCTCATCTCCTTACCTGATTTATGTCATACTTAATTCTCATCAGCATGAACATTGCAATGTGAATGTCTCCCTTTGTCCAGGGTACTCAGTCATTTCCTTTGGATAGTCTTATAATTGAGCGGAACTGATTTCTTTAGCATATGTACTTTCTAAAGAAAATGGTGTTTCCTTGTACAGTATAGAAACTGTTGTACAGAAATGAGACCTTCTGTGACTTAGTGTGTAGAGCATTCCTCCAGGTGACAGGAGCTTCGGATTCAGACCTATTTCCAGCCTAGGAAGACTGAAATAAGAGAGCATCAAGACCAGTTTCAGGGCCAAGTATGAAATTTAGGGACTGGACAAATGTTAGGGCACTTCTATAAGCTTCTTTGGTTTTGGAGTCTTCTAATTCATGTATGACTTCTAAGTATTAAGATGTCTGGAAAAAGTTTCTGCAACTGCTTATAAAGGACAAGGACTATGTCACATACGGGTCTTTCTCAGTGGCCCAGATTCCTTAGCAGTAACAGGAACAAAGGGAGGCCCTCCCCACTAGGCTGGAAGCACATATGCATGATCACCTGCACTCAGGCACTTAAGAAAACTTTTCTTTGATCAAAATACTCTTAAAGTTCCATTTTACTCACTAAAGGAAGTAGCAGACAAGTATAGCCCCACTCCCTCAATAGCAAAGACCCTGAAAGATAACAATATGCAGCCAGACCTGCTTTCCCTACCCAGGTTTCTTAAGTGAGCTGTAGTCTATGTTCTGCGTCCTTGACAGAAGGTTCCCTGTGAAAAAAAAAACAATCATCAACATCAATAAACTGTATCTTCCCTTACAAGTACCTGGAGATGAGAGTACCACTCACCTTCAGAACTTGTGTGGGGCTACCTGCTTGACATTGGGCAAAAGCTGGGTAACAGTAATTGCATAGTGTATTCCAGTCATGAAACACAGAGCAGGATGCCTGTGAAGTTTATTTCCTCCAGAGCCAAGAACCAGCCTTACAGCACAAAAAAAGCAATTGGCCATCAGTGAAGGCCTAGAGCTAAAGACTAGTGATTCTATAGTGACTGGCATTTGAAAACAAGCCTGAAACCTTGGAAGACAAAAATGTTAAAAGAAAGTTGTGAAACAGAGTCCCTCCATCATGCAGAGGACTGAAGCCTCTGATCTCAAACAGATTTTAGAGGTTCTGACTCCAGAATCTCATTAACACCAGAAAGAGTCAGATGTGCAAAACTACAGCAGTGCATAATGTGTTGTCCTTCAAACCAGAAAGGAACAAAATTATTCAGAGACATTGATAAGTTAAGTGGAATGGGGGTGAGAGTTGTACCATTATCACTCAGTGACTAAGAAGCACATGGCAACAGACTAAGTTTAAAGGAACAAGGTCTGAAAAAATGAGTGACCTTCTCCATATACCTTTTTGAAGCCACAGAGAGCTGTGACAAAAAAATGGAAAGATGAAAATCATAGAAGAAAATTTTAGGAGAAAATTCACTCAAGTCCAATTTCTTAAATGCCCAGTGAATACAAACTTGGTACCAACGTATTTTGTATAGGTGATACAAAACCATATACCCAACTATCAGCAGTAGTGACTAATGTCTGTGTCACATAATGTCTCTTTCTCTGTTATCTTTTTAATTCATTTGAGTAATCATGAATGTTGAACTTTAAATAACAAATTCGATGAGGAAGCTTATGCAATCTGCAGTTGTCACGTGTGCTCTCTATGCTTTTACAGCAAAGGATTCTGAAAAGCGGAAAAAATTTAAAAGGGAGAAGGAGGAAGGACAAAAAGGAAGGAGAAAAGGAATGAGGGAGCAAGAATGATGTCAGTTAGCAAAGTCAGAAGAAAGGAGTCATCTATAGTGCATCACTAAAAATCATCCAAGAAGCAGGGGGTTACACATATAACCAGTCTATTCAGCCACTGTTGCCAGCAGTAACTACTTCAAATGAGTCACTGCTGGAACTGTAAATCTATTTGTTGCAGGGGTTCATGAATAAATCAAAAATTGTCTTCCCCAGCACTGTTACCTACAATTCCCTGAAGAGCTGGTGCAAATTCAAGTAGATAAACGGACAAAAAAAGCAACTAAAATAGCCTTATCAAAGATGATGATGTTTAGGAGAAAGCACAACACATCTGAAATCAACCTCCTGCTTATATGTCATCATCAGGAGATGAGGTTGCCAAAAAACACCCCAGCAGAGGGGGAAAAATTCTGAACTTTTCAGCTGACTGAATCTGAATGATACTTTAACTTCCTTCTGGCAATCTACCTCACCATCCCATTTTGAGAAAGGTGATATTAACCTGGAGGAGGGGAAAGTGTTCTGAAATAAAAGCCTAAAATGTGTAAAGAAAATGATCTCTTTGTATTTATTTCCTGCTTGACAATTTATCTTTTTCTTCTCACATAAGTTGTGTTCGGAGAGTGTTTTATTAACCAACAAAACAACAAATCCCAGACCCTACTCATGGTACAAGCTCTCTCCTCTCTTGTAAATAGTGCAGTCTGTTTAGAAATGGAGAAAAAGTCCAGAAGATCCAACACCAGAGTTCAATTTCAGTTTATTTTCTACCATTTAGCAGAGCATAAGAGCAAATACTATCAGGTAGTCAATGCCTGATGCTTGATTCAGCAGCTTGTGTGTTATATGAAAGTATTTATTATCACAGAATCAAAGAATTATTGAGGTTGAAAAAGATCTCCAAGATCATTGAGTCCAGTCTTTGACTGAACACCATCACGTCAACTAGACCATGGCACTAAGTGCAACGTCTAGTTGTTTCTTGAACACTTCCAGGCATGATGACTCTACCACATGTTCCAATTCTTAGCCACTCTTGCAGTGAAAAACTTCCTAATGTCCAATCTGAACCACCCCCGATGTAACTTGAGGCCATTTCCTTTTGTCCTATCACTAGTTGCTTGGGAGATGAGGCTGACCCCCACATTGCCACAACTTTCTTTCAGGTAGTTGTAGAGAGCGATAAGGTGTCCCCTCAGCCTCCTTTTTTTCCAGGCTGAACAATCACAGCTTCCTCAGCTGCTTCTCACTGGACTTGTGCTCCAGACCCTTCACCAGCTCTGTTGCCCTTCTCTGCATATGCTTCAGCACCTTGGTCTTTCTTGTAGTGAGGGATCCAAAACTGAACACAGTACTCAAGGTATGGCCTCACCAGTGCTGAGTAAAGGGGAACAGTCTCTTCCCTAGTCCTGCTCGCCACCCTATTTTTGATACAAGCCACAATGCCTTTGCCTTCTTGTCTCCTGGACACACTTCTGACTCATGTTTAGCCAGCTGGTGGCCAGCACCCCAAGGTCCTTTGCCTTTGGTCTGCTTTCCACCCATTCTGCCCAAGCCTGTTGCACTGCATGGGATTGTTGTGATCCAGATGTCATATAACACTTAGCCTTATTGAAGCTCATACAATTGGCCTCTGCCCATGTATCCAGCCTGTCCGTATCCCCACAGCCTTCCTGATTGCTGGCAGATGAACACTCCTGCACAACTTATTGTCAGCAAACTCACTGAGAATGACTCAATCCAAACAATTGATCATGATATTAAACAGGACTGACCTACTGAGCCTTAGGGAACCCCTCTAGTGACTAGCTGTCAACTGGATGTGGCACCAGTGGCATTCACCACCACACTCTGAATCTGGTCATCCAGCCAGTTTTTAACCCAGCAAATAGTGCACCTGTTCAAGCCACGGGCTGTCAGGTTTTCCATCAGGATGATGTGGGAGACATTATCAAAGGCTTTACTAAAGTCCAGATAGACAACAGCCTTTCCCTCATCTACTAGGTGGATCACCTGGTCATAAAAGTAGATCAGGTTGATCAAGCAGGGCCTATCTAAACCTGTGATGACTGATCCCCTGATGGGCCTGTATGTGCTGCATGATGGCACTCAGGTTGATCTGTTCCATAACCTTCCCTGGAGCCAAGGTCAAGCTGACAGTCCTGTAGTCCGCTTGTTCCTCCTTTAGGCCGTTGTAGACAGTCATCACACTAGCCAACCTCCAGTCGTCTGAGACCTCCCTGGTTAGCCAGGACTGAGAATAAATGACAGAGAGCATCTTAGCAAAGTCTTCTGCCAGCTCCCTCATCACCATAGGATGAATCCCATCCAGTCCCATTAACTTGTGAGCATCTAAGTGGTTCAGCAGGTCACTACCTGCTGTATTACAGGGGTTCTATTCTGTTCACTGACCCGGTCTACCAGCTCAGAGGGGCTGGTTGCTTTGAAGATAGTTGGTTTTTCTGTTGAAGACTGAGACAAAGAAGGCATTAAGTACCTCAGCCTTTTCTTCTTTGCACCCAGTAAAGGATGGAGATTTTCCTTGGCCCTCTTTTTGCTGTTAATGTATTTATAGAAACAATTTTTACTATCTTTCCCAGCGTGGCCAGTTTGAGTTCTAGGTGGGCTTTTGGTTTTCTGGTTGTCTCTCTTCATGACCTAGCAACTTCCTTGTACTCTTCCTGAGTTGCCTGCCCCTTCTTCCAAAGGTCATAAACTCTCTTTTATCCCCCTGAGTTCCAGCAGAAGCTCCCTATTAAGCCAGGCTGGTCTTCTTCCCCGCTGGCTCATCTTTTGTCACATAGGGATGGAAGTGTTGATAGCTTTATGAAATGTTGCTGTTCCTTGGGTAAGCTGAGCTCGAGATAACTAAACTTGGACAATAGAATAGCTGTTTCATTGAAGCTGACATACCATGCAGTCTCAGTCATGTACTTAGCTTAACTACTGGAATTATGAAAGTGCAAAGCTACTAATGAAAGGCAATTTTTGCATCCTGACTCTGTGTGCAGCCTAGATAAGGTATTCTTTCAGCTTAAATATATACTTGATCACTACAAACTTAGCTACTTGCTGGGACTTTTAAGCAGATCCGATGTAAGAGAAAATCATATTTCTAAATCAAAACAAACCATCGCCACTCCAGGCAGAATGAAAGTAACAGACTTCTTTAACCCCTGGAGAAGTCAGTGATAGTTTTGATGTTAATTTCAAAGAAGCCAGATGATATTTAGTAACTTTAGAGTTAAATTGAGTGGATGTACTGGCTGGTCCATGTAAAGCAGAAGAATCTCCTGCTCCCCAGAACATCGGAAGGTCTTTATATTAGGAAATGCACGTTTTCAGTGTTATGTTCACTTATTGTCATGCAGTGATGCATTAGCAAAGCGAAACCTACCATCCCAATAGCATGACTTAACTTGCAAACATTATCATGCTTTCGGAGAAGTACAGAGCACAAACAGTCCTTGGCTCTTTTTACTGACATAAGGAAACTTTCATTTGTTTGGATTATCATTCCTCACACTGTTAAGCTTGCAAATATAAATTCAATAAAAAAGAGTTAGCTCATAGCTTACTGAGCTTTCTCATCAAAACCTGGAGCTCTATATTTTGTTTAGCTAAGCTCAGTGGTCTGCAATTAACCCTTCTCAGTTACTTCAGATGGAGCTTGCTGAAATGCAAACAACTTGTATTATACCAGAAGAAAAACAAAACATCAATTTAATTTGCTCTTGCTAGACAACGCAACTGTTAAACACAAGCACTGCAAAGGTCAGACTTCACTGAAAGTGAATCTTTCAGCCTTTTTCTGCTAGAAATGCCTGTCTGGTTAAAAGATAGCAATCCTTAAAAAGGTCTAATAAAAGCTTTGTCTTCCAGTTTTTAGCCTGCTTCTTCTAACCCACAATGATTCCTTATCAGTAGCCTTGATTTCTGAGCACGAGTGATCACTCACTTTGCCTAGAGTAAGACAAGTCTTAAGTTTGAAATGGTGTGATCCAAAGACTGAAAGAATTCCAAAGAATGAAATAAGCAGTACCAGGAGAGTTAGTCAGAATATTTTTATGAGCTCCAAATCAGCATCAGTTAGTTGCATGAGATAGACACTGTGTTAATGCCAGTTCACATTTTTACAACTACAGACACTGCTGAAGTTGTTTCAGGAGCCTGCAGTGTTTCTGGAGAAATGATCCATGCCAGCTGTATTATTAAACTTCCACTCAAGAAGAATGTTAACGCAAAGAATAAGCCCTCAATAAAGGGAAATCCCAGAAGTCCATCTAGAGATTTTAAATTCTTCTAAACCTTCTAGAACTGCAGAGGTAAAGCAAAGTCTGATCCTAAGTTCTTACCAGTCAGGAAGAGAACCATATTTCACTACTGATCTATGGGTGTTTAATTTATTGATAAAGCTGTCTTTAAGTATTTTTCAATTGCAATGTATTAATATATGGTATTAGCCTAGCAGAGCCCTTTTTGGGAAAAGTATATTTATGATTAAATAGCAGAATGTAAAACATAAGTGGCATATGATTAAATCAGAGAAATGAGCAGAAGTATATGAAATCATACATATGTTAATTTTATGATTAGTTCAGAGAGTCTTTTAAGTTATTTTTGAAACAGAACTGTTTATTTTGGCTAAGAATTAAAGTGGTCACACTGTATGAGTTGCTTTGTACTTGATATGCTGAAGTACTAGAGTACTTTGCAAGCAATCTAATATATAAGGGATTCTTACCTTTTTTTGTTCCCTCAAGTAGGAAAACTTTAGTGCTCACAAATTGTATGCCAGTTCATTCATTTGTCATTTAGTAATTTTAACTGTGCTGGAAGACAATTTCCTGTTTCTTTTGAATATCTTACTTTAAGACTCGAATTTTTTTTTTTAGACAATTTAAAGAAAATTCCAGAGGGGTTTCCAGACTAACAGTCAATGGCAAAAACACCAGCGTATATTCTTCCTTCATACTTTGAATTATATCAGTAAAATTTTATTGTCCCATTATATTTTTTTTTCATTATATCACCCCATTATATACTGGAAATAATTTGTTAGTAGCAGAAATTTCTAGAGAGTGAGTTTGGACCTCACCAGTTCTACCAAAAGATTGGCCTGGCCCAGCCACTGCACACAAGCTTTCTCAGTGGCTTTTTACCACACAGTGCAAGCCCATCCTAAACCCTCAGCCAGAAAATAGTTCACTTTGACCTCAGAATTCTCAAAAGCTCTCAGTCTTTCAACACAAAGCTCTATTTTCTGTTCCTATTTCTACTTTTTTCCCCTCTAGAATATATTTCTCCCCCTCTCCATCCACATTTCAGGTTTTGCTTATTATTGCTAGCCTTGCTAACTCTTTATTTTCTTTCTGATATTTTTAGCTCAAATCTGGGTTCCACATCTTCTCCTTCTTTCCCTCTCCCCCATCATCTCTCCAGTCCTTCCATCTCTTTTGATACTTTTCACTTGTTTTCTTAATTTCTTTTTACTTTTCTAGACATATTGCTTCATATTTGGTCCCAGTCTTCATTCCGTGTTTGTCTAGGATTAGTTTTCCAGTCTCCACCTCAAGGTTTACTTTCTGTGCCATTGCTGTCCCTGTTGCCTGTATTTCTCAGCTTATGCCGAGAGACACTTTCATATGTCACAAAGGAGTGGATAGGTTCAGTATATTAATGATATTGTAGAGCAGGCCTGGGAAGGAGGTTATACCACCACATATTGATGCTATAGCTATTTCTAGAATTTTGAAAACTGAAATGATAGGTCCAGTAAATACCAAGATCCCATGAGATAAAACTGGGATTGGGGTTCGTTTTCCTCCACTGAGTGTTTCTTACATGCATGTTGTATTTCCTGATCACTTCCTTTCCTGTAAGGCAGTTCTTGTTGCCTCACTAGTGTGAAGAACTGTGAGGTTTGTACAGCTTTTGGAAAATGAATGACCATTTTTCTGCCCTTTCCCAGAGAGCTAAATGACAGTTTTGCTCCCTAAAGTCCAGGTCCTGACAAGCACTTACATAAATGCTTGGTGTCATTTGCATAAACACCTGACTACTCACATACTTTATATTAAGGCCATATATAATCTACACTAAAATATAGGTTTATTCAGTAGGTACCACAGTGCAAGGTCACTAGTTTGCAGCGAGTAGAGACTAAGGAGGACTCTTAAAATGTATGATAAAAAGCTAACAGGGTAGAGAGAGTAAGCCTTTAAAAATAACATTTCAGTCCTTAAAGATCAGTGCCCTGTAAGTGTGTTTGTCGCTACATTTTTACAGACATGTACACTGCAAGAAGACACATTTTACAATAGTTTTAAGGCTTTTTTCTACATTTCATTAATGCACTGTGAAAATGTGTGTCATTGTGTAAAATATCATTAGATTATAGTTCTCTGTCTTTTGTAGGTAGCTATTTTGAAAGTACTGCCAGAAACACACAGCACTCCCACAAATTGCCTTTTTTAAACTAAAGAACAGCTTTACAGATTCCCTTGACACCTATTAAGTATGAGCTAATACTGCCTCCATGCCACCTACACACCATCTCAGCATCCATTCCATAGTTTTGAATGTCTGTACTTCTACATCCTACACCTTTTCTGTAAAATTAAAGACAAAAAAAAAAAAAAAAAGAAAAAAAGAGAGAAGGAAAAGAAAGAACAGCTCCCTCCCATTCTTTCTCCTTCCTTCCAGGAAAAAAAAAAATTAAAAAGGGACGCCTGGAGCAGTAATTGAAGCTTTGGTAGTCATCAATGACAATTTTACTCAATCTTTAAAAAATGTGTCATTTTAAAAAATAACATTTAAAACCCTAATGCTTTTCTAATTAAAATAACTATGACTGTAATTCACAGATGGTTTACTTTTACAGGAACCTGAATGACATTAAAATTTCAGACTCAGATGAGAGCACTCTGTAGTCCAGAAAGTATTGCAAAGTGAATGTTTTAGTGGAAGAATATTTGAACCTTTTTTCCCCTAGGCAAGTGGGAAGAATTTTGTGATTAGAGAAGAGACCAGAATGAAGACAGGTGGCAGCCTCCACTCTTTTGATATCTGACATGTGAAATTCCAATATTTTTCAGCATTATTGCTTTCACTGAATGCCAGAGCTGTACTGAGGGCAGTGAGACTGGTTTATTCTTGGTCAGCTTTAGAGAGTATCAGATTGAGCTCAAAGACTAAGCAACACAGATCTCCAGCACTACTAACATATTCCAATGTATTATAGCAGTTTCTGCTATACATGTCTAGAGCTCTGCTCTCTGTAGACCTGGCAAACGATGTAAAATCTATACATAACTTTCATCTGAATGTAAAAAATGGATTTGTATTGATATTTTGTATTTCTTCATTCACTTAAAAATTATAGCAGTCTCCTACTAATGAAGTTCATAGCATAAGTGATGCCACAATAACTCCATTTATGTTGTTCCTGGGTGTAGGATGACAGAAAAGAGCAGTAATGCTTTGCATGCCCCTTAGCTAGCTTTGTGACTCTGCCAGCCACTTGTAGCTAAACTGACCATAAGCTTCAGCAATTCTCTTGACTGTGACTTTGTGACTGCACAGTGCAAAATAAATTGCAACTCGATGTTTAGCTGTGTGTCAGTCATGAGACTAATTGAAAATGGGCTTGTTTATTTTGCTGTGGGCATTGCTGATTATCAGGTCTTTTTTATGGTTTCAAAATGCAACTTTTCGTCCCCTTTTCTACTGTCAGAGTTCCATAATATTACTCTAGTAAGTGAAGAAACAAGCATTCTTGAGCAATGAAGGGTAAAGGGCAGAAATGAGGAAAAAGGCATAGGTCTGAAACAGAGGGGGGAAAAAGACTCCTCTGTAATGTGGAGGGTTTGTGGAAAGAAAAAGTGGAGTATAAAGAGACAATATAGTCAGACTAGAGAATTATAATTTTATTAAGTATTTGTGTCCAGGCTTTGGTTGTCTGAAAGCTGCTCAGATAAAACAGTAATTATAATAACCACATGATAATTTAATTACAGTTAACCATATGAATAATAATTAGGTTATTCTTACAGAAGAATTCTAGATTTAAGGTGATGTAAGCAAGAAGATGAAGACTTTAGTATCTAAAGCTAGTAATAAGCAAGGTCAATATGTGGTTTGACAAGATGGATGGAAAAATAATTGCTTGATGAGTATTTATTACACAATTTGAAGGGTTTAGGGACAGAGTAGATGTGGTGGGAAGATGTCCTGGAAGAAAGTTGAAGGCGCAAAAGTAGAATGCTGTTTGGAAAGAGAAGAAAAAATTTAGATGGTTTGCTAGGAAAACATGAAAAGTTTGCTTGTTCATGATACAAGATTAGATGTCTAAAAGAGAAGCAAATTTAAACTAAAGAAGAATGTAGTTGATCGCTATTTCTTAGTTTTTTTGATTAAATAAGGGGGAAAAGGGAAACATTCCTAAGGAAATTTAGCAAGCCATAGGAAAGAAACAGCTTCCAGAATAGATGAAAGAGGAAATCAGAGTGCTAAGACAAGCAGGCAAATAGAGAATTTTGAAAGCACAGGAAGAAAAGTGAAAACTTTTGTTGGAAGTCACTGGTCAAAAAAATGAGGATGGAAGTATGTCCCTAAGAGCAAAGCGTGAGAGCACAATTGGATCTCAGTGAGATTGCCTCAGGCAAACATGAAGTTAAAAATTGGAAGGCATCACTCAAGATAATCTATTAAGTAATTATAAAGACATCATTTTACAGGGGTAACTACCATTGTAGCTACATAGAAACAAGATCTAGGAAAATTAATATTGTTCTGGAATAATAACTCCAATTTACAAGCAGAATGGTTATTCCAGAACAGCTAGTCTGAATAGAGGAGTTGCTCTACGATAGCTAAGTTAAACTAGTATGTGTTCCTGTCTGCAGTCGGAGGGCTGGAACTGGATGATCCTTAGGCTCTCTTCCAACCCAGACTGTTCTATGATTCTATGATTTTTGTAGCTGCACAGTTTTCCGAAATAGCTGTTCCAGGCATTTTCCACCATGCAAAGCAAGCCCAAGTTTATGAGTTTATATGATGGTAAGACAAGTAAAATGTGTTTTTTATCACCTTACCTCCACACACTAAGCTATAATTCAAAAGGGACTATTTTACTGGGAAAAGAGATGCTAACAGAAAAAAAATTTTAGAAGTCATTCCAATTTTGCCATTTGAGTGCATCTGATTTTAACTAAAAGACTAACAGTTGCATCATCATTGTCTGTCAACTCAAACTTCAAAATTACAGACTTTTTAAAGCATTTGATTGAAAATAGCTCTCTAGAATGGATAGAGGGGAAGCCGAGGGACAAAAATGTGGCACAGTCATTTCTGAATTTTGTTGATGGTGTTTAGATATGATATGTATGTCCTGGCTTTCTGTCAGTCCACACTACCAGGATATATATCTGACAGTGTTTGGATTAAAAATATTGAGTTGAAAAGCTGTGCAAATAACTCTGCTGGTACCTGTCTCCCCGTTCTAAACTAAAAAACACAGCAGGATGGTTCAGTGAGCTTGTGAGCTGGAGACATGCAAGAGTTAGAATGAATTTCTGCAATTTCAATGAGACTCATATTAATTAATCAGTATGTCTATTAGCCATACAAAATTAATAGGCAGAACTAGAATCTTCACTGGGTAGCACAGTTCTCTGTTACTAGTCCTTCTATTTCTAAGAATTGAAGGAAAGTTTCTTCTACAGAATTCCAGAGAAGAAAATGGTTTTATTGTTTATCTTTTCTTTTTTTTTCATTACTTACTGGGTTTAGAGTTGCTAGGTTGTATGTGATTTGTTTTTTTTTTTTAAATCTATTAGAAAGGAATGCTTTTGAAGATGATGCAGAAAAGAATTTTAAAGTATTGTTTCAGCTTGTTCAGAAGGTATCAAAAGAAAGATGTTTTCTTTTGATCTAATGAGCTAAATTTGTCTGTAAAGGGGTAAGAACATCTAATGCTTCTTATTTCAAGAGCTAGATGAATTAAACCAAGCTGCTACACAACACCAGGATATGATCATACACTCAATCAGTATTTAGGAGATTATTTTTCACAAATGAATCCCTATGTTTCTCTCTGCTTAGCCTTGATTCTAAAAGGAGACCCACAACAGAGCTTCAAGGCAAGGCTGGGAAGTAGGATTCATAATTTTACTGAATGTTAGAAATCGTCACCAATGACAGTGAGTTTCTCCCATCTTCCAACTTCAGTTAAATTCTTCCTGTTCCACAAATGGCAGATACCCGTTACCATTTCCTTCTCCGCATGGATTTATGTCTTGTCACCTTTCTCCATTCACACACCCCTCTGCTTTATAAAAGCTACTTTTTATTTTCTATTATGTTGTCTAACACATTAGCCTAATTAGATTCAGAATGCTTTTTTCCCCAACCTGTATTTAACTTGAAGATTGTAATATTTCTTCTAGATGTTTTTGGAACTGAAGTGGAACTATACGTCTGGCAGCTTGCTCATCTTTTCCAAATACATCTTTTATTCAACAAAGTGATACTACCTCTCTGTTCAAGAATTGTTATACTGTTCTTAAATTGCAGATCTTATTTCAACCCTTTGCTGGATTTTAAACATATTATCGTTATTTACCTGTCATTGTTTTGGCCCTTTTTGTTGATGATGAAGATTTGCCTGCTGTTTGTATTCTAGATGGGAGTCCGAAAAGTGTTTCTTAAGTATTGGCAAGCTGACCATCTCACCGATTTGTGCCTTCAGCTTCAGAAGAAAATTATAACCTGCCAAAAAGGTAACAATTACAGAACAAGTGGTTCTGAGGTGTCACTTTGTACACTAAGCACAATACTGTATAACAAAAAGATTTTTTCCCCCTTGAATAGATGCTGTATTTTATACATTTCCCTACAGATATATTTCCAGCTCACTACTTACACAGATTTTTTGAAATGGTATTAACATTTGTGATGGTTGCACTTTCTGTCTGTCACACATAATTTTCTGTACTTAAAACTTAGGCGATCTTGAGTATATTTTTTTAAAGTACACTCAGTGGTTTTTTAAGGCATTAATATCACCTTTAGCTTCTTGTTGCAAATTAAATATTGTAATGATGACACAAAATTGCAATATTTTCAAATATATCAACAGTAAGTACAAAGCTAATGATTTAGTATGTTTATTTGTCTATATTTTTCCCCTTTTCCTACAGCTTTCGTATTTGACTGCTGCTTTTTATGTTTAGGCATTTTTCCCCCTTTTATGCCTGCATTTTTACTAAGGTTGTACCAAAAACTTTTGGCACATTTTTAAAAGGTGGTATTATCCACCTTTTCCCAATTTCCTCTTACTTAGGCTCCGTTTCCTATCAAAATCTCAAATGACCACTGAAAATGTGAATATTGGTTTGTTTGAAGAAGCTTCCTTCACATAATTCATTATTTATCTAATTGGCTGATGTGTGCAACAATTCCCATTTTCACCTATTTAAAGGAAATTAAAAAGCCAGTCTTATCTTGTAAGGGTTTTCTTGTCAGGTATGTAATATTGCAGACTTAAGAAATACAAACCCCTTTCATTTTAACTGTTCTTCACTGTGAGCATGTAGTGAAAAAGAGGAAACCAAGAGAAAACCTGAAGGAAGTGAAATCAAAATAGTTCAAAAATGAATGTGAAGAATGAGAGGTAACTGAGGCCACAGTTCAGCTGAGTTTGTAAAAAGGGCCTGATGTTTTTATGCACATTACCCTGTTGTGTTTACACATTTTGAAAATCAATCATGGTTTATCCTCTTTCCCTTCTCACACTGACTTATCAAAGAATGGAAATATTTGCCTTTCAGAGTCAAATCTGCAAGCAGAGTGCTTCAATATAACCCTACACCAAAATTTAAAACATTCTCAGATATGTTGATATTTTCTAGAGGTAAGAGAATAGCCTGCCAAATCCTGCCTGAAGAATGAAGATAGTAGGACTTCTTGGCTCCTTACAAAATATTTTTCTTATTTTTGCTTCTAGCCCTCCTTAATTAGGGTAACTTGAAAAGTCATTTTCACCAAAATTATGTGTTCAAAGCTTTTTTTCAAAGCTATGGCTCATCTGCATGCTTTTTATGATCTGGGAAACCTGAGAAAATCAGGAACTTGGATGAGTAAGAAATAGTTAGACATCCATTTCATGACAGTAGCTCATGAAACAAGTTGCCCTTTGCAAACAGGTACAATTGTAAACTTGCAGAATTAGCATGCCAAAGAGCTCTAGTAGATTTAGAATAGAATAGGGTACTAGTGAATTGTTCTTTTGTAATCCATATACTTTACATTGGCATAGGGAAGCTTAGTGAGTAAAGGTGTCAGTCTTGGTGCATATCCACAATTTTCCCTCCTTGCACTTTACATTCAGGTCTTTGGAAGCTGAAGATCTCCTGATAACATATAGAATAATAGCCAAACTAGTCAATAATCACAATATAAGAACGAAAGAAAGCTATTAGAAAACATGTAAAGGAAGGCTATGAAAATGGTGAAGTGTCTAGAGGGGAAGTTGTATGAGAAGCAGCTGAGGGCACTTGATCTGTTTAGCCTGGAGAAGGGGAGACTGAGGGGAGACCTCACGGCAGTCTACAACTTCCTGGAGGGAAGCAGAGGGGCACTGATCTCTTCTCTGTGGTGACCCAAGGGAATGGCATGAAACTGTTTAGCAGGGGGAAGAGCAGGTTCGGTTGGATATTAGAAGAGGATCTTTCACCCAGATGGTGGGCACTGGAACAGTCTCCCTAGGGAAGTGGTCACAGCACCAAGCCTGACAGAGTTCAAGAAGTGTTTAGACAATGTTCTCAGGCACATGGTGTGACTCTTGGGGTTGTCCTGTGCAGGGCTGGAAGTTGGACTTTGATGATCCTTGTGGGTCTCTTCCATGTCAGGATATTCTGTGTGCTTCTAAGATTCTAATTTCTGTATCAGACTTCAAATGTAACATCATACAACCAGATAAGGACTTTAAGGGGGAACAGGTCTTTTCCCAAATTCTTACCTACTCTTTTTCCTTCAGTCTAAATAGCAACCCCTTCCCCTAAATTTGGGTGGGGAAAAAAAACAAACCAAAACAAGCCAGGTGAGTCTTTGTTTTTTTTGAAGTTTATCTTACACAGGCAAAGAAAAGAGTCAAACTAATGTGAAAGTATGTGTAGAAACACTTTTTATTTAAAAATACATCTGTGAGTTTAGAGTTTGACATTTTTTTCACAGTTATGAGAACTACATATGGTACGTTTTGACCTGAAACACTGTAAAAATTGTTTGTACCTGTAGAAGAGTCAGTCATGCTGAAGTTCTTCCTTCATAATTCATGTAGATGAGGAATTAACTTTAATACATTGAATACACAATAGTTAATACATTTCTCTCATAACCCAGATCCATGGTCTACTTGAATTTTGATTATTCTAATCCTTATCCTTAGATGTACTCTAAAGAAGTAGATATTTTTCTGCCCTCTGGGTGCTAACCTCAGTTATTTTAATTTGCAGAAGTGAGAATTATTTTAGATCTACATAAATGAGGAGCAAGTTCAGAAGACAATCATAGTACCAAGTACCTATATGGCAGTAGACAAAACTGAGCAATAAAGGTCTAGGAGATGACAGCTTCATTTCACAGCAGTTTTTAGGTTATAAAATTGGGGGGTTTATTCTCTGTTGAACTGAGGAAAAAAAAATCTTTCAAATGTTCTCATAGAGAAAGAAATGTGGAGAAATGTCTATCTTTTAATGAAAAACCTGAGTTACTCAGTTCATGGAAATGAGTGCGAAAGTGGGATGTCTGTCTGCCAACCCTTCCTGTCAAAGTTGAATGTTAATTTCAAAACATCTTGACTTTGATTAAAGTGCATAATTCAGAGTAGCTGTACAGTATCTAAATGTTACCACTGGCTCTACTGGATCTCATTTTACTGGCCCATTTTAGCAGGCAACTTAAGGTACTCATTCATGCCTGCTAACCATTCTACCAGAGAACTGATCTCTGTATTTCTTTATCCTAACCAGACTTTGTGGTAAAGGCACACACATACACAGAGTCTTGTTACTTCAAAATACAGACTTTTCCAAAGTCAACCAGGATTTAATGCTTAACTATTTGTGAAAAACCTGTCTGCTCTGCAGCAGATAGGTTTAAAGAGAATAATTTAGGAAGAAGAAATTTTTGATTATTAAGGTCTTTTGAAATTTTCATATTTGTGAGCAGTGAACTCTGACAATATGCTATGCACATATTCATTCTTTTGCAACAGCAACATTTAGATTCAGATTCAGTAATATGTATATCCAATGTAAATACTCTCATAAAATTCTCAGCAAATACTATTAATTTCCTTTACAACTAAATTGGGTAAGTGCATTACTATGTCAGGGTTTAAAAAAGTCAGATTTTGTGGAATGTAACTAAAGGAATTGAAAATGGCATGGGTGGTTGTGATTATGAAAGTATAAACGTTCAAAGCTTTCTACTATAAATTATTTCAAAGTACCTAAACTTGAATACTTTCAAACTGAGTGAACATTGTATAGAACCAGCATTAGTACATTAATGCTAACCTTTCCTATATCTCATCAGCTGTGCAGTGAGCATCTCTACAAAAATCTTATTTTTAGTATCTAAACAAGGACATAAAAGGTGATAGAAGATATCTTACATTCCTCTATGTTTTAGCTGTTTATTTTATTCAATAACATTTTATATTCATGGAAGACTAATTGTATCTTTCTTTGTTGACATTTTTCTTTTCAATTATTTCAGCTTGACTCTTTGTCATTTAATGTTCTGCAATGTTCCTACATCTGAAACTTAATTACATTGTTCAGAAGGCCTAATGCACTTTAACAATTTTTTTTTTCTTGCAATCTTAATATTAACATTTTCAGTATTTTCTCCAAACGCAAACAAACATCATACACAGGCTATTGCCTGCTAACTTCACACATGGAAAACTTTTGTTTAACGAGGTTGAGAGTAACCATGATGAGCAATGATGAAGTTTGACCTGGTTTTTATACATATAAGTTGATGTACTGAAAACCAACAGTATTTCAGGCAAAAGACAAATAATTCTAGAACACATTCTTCCCTGTGAGGTGCACAGCAATGGTTCTAGATCTGGAAAGAAACACAATCTTGTGGAACTTTAAAAAAAAAAACAAACGCACCCACACAAATACAGTACCTTCTGTTAACTTATTTCTTCCTTCTGAGCCAAAACATATTCTCTGAGAATACTAATATCACATGTTGCAGGTGCAGTGATTAAAATGGTGCCGAATTCATCATGGCTACAGAGGTCCCTGTGCCTTATGTTTCTGATCAGCTGAGTACTTCTGAAAGTTCAGGGGACTAGATGGTATTCAGGTTGGGTTGAGTTTGTTGTAATGAACTTCTTTGGAAAGTTGTACAGAAAACTATTACAGGAGATGCACCAAAATCGTTTCCCAGCATAAAACTGACAGGGTGCGAAGATAGATACATGAAGCTGATGCAATGTAGATGAAAATTTTAAACTGAAAAATGCAGACATGATGTGACAGATACATTTGAGAAATTTGCATTAAATTCATCTAATTGATTTTGCTGAAAGGAAATGAGCAATGAAAGGTCTTTAAGTCAAATAAAAAAATCTTGTGTTGGTTTTGATGGGATTTTAGGTACACTGAAATATTTAAAGCACTTTTTAAAGCTACCAAAAGCAAGTTATCATTTAATTCCTACTGCATTCAATGCAATTCATTTATCTAGGCTTCTCTTTTGAAACAAACTACATTTTGACCCTTGCAGTTTAAATGTATGCTTTCACAATCTGTAGTATACATCCAAGTTTCTGTTGTAATGTAATAAAAAATAACATTCAGCGAAAGTAAACATTTTGAGTTGTGATAGTTCAAATTTATGAATTTACTGCCACTACTTTGTTTTAAACACTGGCAGTAGAAAAGAAAAAGAGTTCCATTTTACCATGTTATTTATATGCCATGAGAATTCTTTCATTCTTCATTTATGATATTGACTGAAACTTGATTTGCTCATATTTGCAGGTGAACACACAGTAATATTAAGTAATTCACCAATTAGTTGTCTTTCATTGGTCCATATTTTCTCCTTCTGCTATGGTAGTTGTCAGAGGATTCCTAGCTCGCCAGCGCTTGCTACAGAAGATGAGCATCAAACAGCAAGAGGTCACCTCAATCAAAAGCTTCTTGCAGAACGCTGAGGATATGGGATTGAAAACATATGATGCCTTGGTTATTCAAAATGCTTCTGACATTGCTCGGGAAAATGACCGGCTCCGCAATGAGATGAATGCTTCTTACCACAGGGAGAAGTTAGAGGCTAGAAACAGAGCAGAAGAAGGCCACAAAAGGTAAGATGAGAAACACCTGCTGTGAAGAATTAACATGTCTCTTCAGTTTTTGTGATTTCCTTCTCTGCCTAAAAAAACCACAGAAATGACTGAGGAATTGCAAGAGGATTCTCAGCCCAAATCAATGTCAGGTTGGTTTTTTGGTTTTTGGTTGGTTTTGTTTTTGTTTTTTTTTTTTTTAATATCAGATATTTAAGTCTAGAAACTTAAGGAAACTGCTATATCCTATTCAGAGGAGTCTGAGCTTTAGAGGAACTTGTTCAAGTATCTGACTCTATTTTACAGAAATATTTTCTAATTCTATGATAAATACATTATAGTGCAACTTTCATCAAACCAAAGAAGCAAAAGAAAAATTCCCCTAACTTAAAATTTCAACATTGAGAAACTGCTGAGATAAAAAAGACCAGCTAGGAAAGCGTTAAAATGCTATAAAATCCGGACTAAGAACATATTGAACTAAGTAGATTGATTGTGAGGAGGATCTTTTTATTTAAAAATGGGCAAATGTTTTTTGTTTAACTCGCATCAGGGTTTTCAGGAGTACCTATTTTATGAATACAGTAAATGCAGAAGAGTCTTTCTCTAAGACCTGAGTCTCTGATCTCTTTCAGACAGCTGAATGGACAGAGTTAGCATTTGCAGTTAATCACTATGTGTCAATAGCAAGAATGTGTCTATAACTTGCTGGACATATAAATGTTTATTTTTCCATAGGAACTTAATTTTCATCCAGAACAACTCCCCTTGCTTTCATTACTTTTGTCAGTGACTTTTATTAAAGTGAAAATGGCAGTGCATCTGCTTAATTAGCTTCAAATGTCCCAGTGATTACATATTGGAGGAAGTGCCTTTGTAGGAAAGACTGTAATTAAACATTACAGTGAAAACAAATTATCCACTGAGCGCCATGCTTTCATCTTTTGCTATTTCATTTACTACATGGGCAGCTGGCTATATCCTGTGCATGAATTTCAGCTCTGCTTGTGATTTGCTATGCAGAAATACAATTTAAAAAGACAAATGCTTGGGGATTTGTTTGCAAAATGACAGTATAGACATCTATACAATACATTACTACTCTGAGTTAAAAAGGTTTCAGTGTTTTGATTCTTGGAGGACTAAAATATAAGAAGAATTTTTGTTAAAAATCAATTGGTTGGAAGCAGCTGGAACATTATTTCTCAATATGTATTCAAATAACAAAAAAAAAGAAAAAAGAAAAAGAATAGAAAAAGTAAAATTCCGAAACTGCAATTGAAACAACTAACCTTAATGTCATAATGGTAACAGTTATTACTAAAGGTGATAACTAATAATTAAGTTTAAACTGAAAGATATACAGATATCTGGGTGGAATTGTTCCAGCAGCCAATGTAGCCAGTTAAAAAGGTGATCTAATATTTTAAAGATTTGCATTATCTAAATAGAATTTATAGTTGTCTTTTTAGAAAATAATGATAAAGGCTCAGCATTTGCTGCCTCAGTAACTTTCTATTAAAATGGATATCCCAGAAATTATCATTCAGATTGAAAATGCAGCTTTTGATTGTATGTAGCAATCAAAGTGTGAACAATTCATTCGGTGAATGTCTGATCAACAATATGAAACTGCTTAAGCAAGGCTGCATTTGTGTGAAAAGGGGCCCGTGTCCTGATTTATCATGAAACAGGAAATGGAAGAAAGCTAGCAGCTTGATCTGGATTTGTTTGTCAGAAGATTACTACACACATCCCCTCGGCACAGCAGGGGAGTTGTGAGATTGTTTACCAAAAAGCTGTTGTTACGTTTGCATGAACAGGTTCATTGTTATTGCTTGAATAATGCATCTGGGCCTCTTTTCTGTGTTTTCAGAGCTGAAGACAAGAGTGGGAAGGTCTCTGAGGACAGCTTTGCCGGCTGTCGAACGCCTAAGCACTTTCATTCCAGCTCCGTCCCTGTCCCCATGGCAGTGGACAGCTTGGTACATTCTGCGGCTGGGTCATCCATCAGATCCCCCTCCCTGCACTCTGTTTTCAGCATGGACGATAGCAATAGCCTGCCATCACCAAGGAAACAGCCTCCTCCCAAACCAAAGAGGGACCCCAACACACGACTGAGTGCCTCTTATGAGGCTGTTAGTGCTTGCTTGTCGGCAGCTTCTAAGGAAACAGCTAATGAAGGTTAGGCATAAAGGCAGAGACGGTCACAAATGTTACTCTAGGTTATTGATTTATTCTTTTCACTTTGATCCTTTTAAACACACTGAAGCACCTTTGAAAGGTTCTGCTTCCTTGAAATATTTCAGTGGCAGTAAATAAAATTAGCCAATTTGTCATTTGTTACCAAATCAGCAAATAATACTCATGTGTTCTAATTGCCTGGTTTGTCAACAACCAAAACCTATTTGTAGAACTCCCTTTAGAAACAAATGATCTGTCAGATTGAGCTATTCTACCCCACTGACTATTTCATTTCACCTTTTAAACCGTTAGAATATCTTTAGTCTTGCATCACTAAAATAGAATGCTAGAATCGTGAATTTCACCAACTTAAACATTACATTTTCTCCTAGTTTTTCTATATGTTCACATGAATAATTTATTCATTCAGGGGTTTTATGCATTTTTTTTCCATAATTTGCTTACAATGATTTTTATTTTGTTTAGAAGGAAAGTGCTGCAAAAGTCCTAAAGTGTCTCAGTCTGTTATGGTGCACATAGCACGGGTTTGAGTTCAGTTCTCTATTCTCCTTCACCCTTGAAATGAATGAGTAGAAGATGAAGGGAAGGAATACGTTCTGTTTTCCTTGATAAGCCTGACTTGTCATGCTTTGTGTAAAAGATCCTCTGGGTTTATTGGGAAAGATCCTCCAGGTTGAGTTTAAATCTCTGTATAAACCATTCCCTAGTCCTGCATACAATGGATAGAAACCTTTGCAGCTCCCTCTTCCAAAATAATTACTTTTCTCAGGTCCATTGCATTAGTTGCAAGTCCATTTTTCTTAACCTCTCCCTTGGTCATTCAAGCTCTGTATATGGAGAGATGAATTATGTCCAATATACTTTTAAACCAGTATCATTTAAGGAGGTCTGTAATTGTTTCATCTTTCTGTGCCCAACTCTGCAAGAGATTTAACCAAAAAGTTCTAGCAGAGGTTTTTTGAAAGAATGACAATTTAGATATGTATCTGTAGTCTCAACACTCAGCTTATATATGCTCACAAAAAACCTTTGGCGTTCTTATGTGTATGAACCAATAGGGCAAGTTTCCCTACCAGATACTCATTTTGCAAGAATTATGCCAGTTTCATGAGTCTTTGTTCAAAACCAGCTCTGATTTACACCATCTAATTTTGATCTTAAAAGACCAATCATCTTGTTATCTAGTCTCTCCACTCCGTAAACACCTGGAGGCTATGAAAAGACATCTAGTTTAGTTAACTGTATACTCAGTTGGGGATTTGCCCTTAGGCTATGGGATTCCCTAACATTATCAATTATTTCCACACCTGCAGTAGGGAAAGAAAAAAAAAAAAAGGAAGAAGAAGAAGAAGAGGTGGGCATAATATCTGCCTATAATTAGAGTTTCGTAGATATTGAATGAAAGGAGGATACTTAGTTACTGGTAAACATATATGTTTCAAAGTAACATCATGCTGAAACTCTTAGTTAAAAGCATGCCTCTCTCCCTTAGAGAAAAAGGAGAAACAAGCACATATCCCTATGTTTTACAGATCTTGCAATGCACATTTGGATTCAAAATATACCTCCTCAGGTATGAGTTCTCATCTTTAAGTGGCAGAAGAGATTACCAAAGAGATTATATGCCCAGGTTGCAAAGACCTGTGGTTCGAAAGCTGAAATTTCTTCATTTTGTTCCTAGAAGTATTTATACTTTTACCTTCATTCCTATGTTTGTATTTTTGTCACTGCAGCTCACTGCAAAACTAAATGGGCAACATTTGAGGGCTGAAAATATTAGACCTGTGTAACAAAAGACTCACTTTGATGTGTTAATAACACAGACCTTTTTTCACTTTCCTAGTACTGACTCGTCCAAGGCCACACAGTGATGACTATAGTACCATGAAAAAAATACCTCCCAGAAAACCAAAACGAAGTCCCAATACAAAACTTAGTGGCTCTTATGAAGAAATACCTGGCCAGAAGCCTGGGGATGTAAAAAAACCAAGCACAATAGTTAAACCAGGTGGATACGACACTGTGACAGTACAGAGAGCAGCTTCTGCTGATCCACCACAACATGGTGTGTTGAATCTCTATCTGTCACAAGAAGAGGAGGAAAATGAGCCTGTCTATATTGAAATGGTAGGGAATGCAATCAAAAGTTGTTCTGCTGAGGCAGAAAGTCCAGAACAAGGAGAGTCTGTATATGAAGAAATGAAGTATTTTCTACCAGAAGAAGGAAGCAATGGTAATGGAATAATTCCAGTAGTGACTGGATCTCCTCCTCTGTTGTTTGAAATCAAAAAAAATGTTAGCATTGAAGATGGAACATTGGACGGAAATAGTCAAGCAGCTTTGATCTATAAAGACTCGTGTGACATTCCAGCCCCTTTCCCTAACTTGCTCCCACACAGACCACCACTTCTTGTATTCCCTCCAACCCCTGTGACATGTTCACCTGCTTCTGATGAATCACCTTTAACACCACTAGAGGTCAAAAAGCTTCCTGTCTTGGAAACCAACCTAAAATACCCTGTGCAGTCAGAAGGCTCAAGTCCATTGTCACCTCAGTACTCCAAAGGCCAAAAAGGGGAGAATGAAAGACCAGCATCTCCAGGCTTGGTTGTGTTCAATGTTTCCAGCAAAGTAACTCCACCTTCCACACCACCTCCTCCTCTCCCACCACCCCCTCCTCCTGTACCACCCCCTGTTTCCTATCGGGCTTCCACACATTTTGCATCTCCTCCAGAGACTTGTGCTAGTTTTCTGATTAATACAGGGAAAACAGGTGCAAACTCAGACCTGTCAAAAGCACCTCAGAGACCCAATCCTGCTCAGTTTGGATGCTCACCTTCTCCATTCTCCAAACTGCCTTACTCCCCAAAGGTGGCAAGAGCAGATCACAGGAAACTGAACTCAAATTCATCATGTTCGTTTCCATACAGCCCTACAAACTCGAGGTCATTGACCAGTCCCCTTGATGAGTTAACTAGCTTGTTCAACTCAGGACGGAGTGTGCTACGAAAATCTGCAGCAGGACGTAAGATCAGGGAGCCAGAAGGTAAGAGAGTTTTCTGTGCTTCTGTACTGTTCATTTCTTTACATCAAAACTTTCTTACATTGCAAATTGATAGAGCAGGCAAAAATACAAAATGAAAACCTTGTTTGGTTTGGGTTTTTTTAAAGAAAGTTCTTTTGTAGCGATAAGATACACATACAAAAACACATTTCATATAAAAATTGTGGGTCTTCAAGTTTTATCTGAGATATTGACTTTTACCAAAATGTTTGTATGACACAAATTTAAATGTTCCTTAACATTGCAGCTGTTTCAGTAAAATAAACACAGATGATATAGTATGTGAAAATGAACTTATGTTACTGATCTATAAAAATATTTTGAATTAAATATATCGCTAGGTGTCTGGTAGATGTACATTACTTTGAAGACTTTCTTTTAAGATTTCATTATTTCACTTCCATGAAGGTCTGAATTTTTTGATACATCCTTTATTCTCCTAAATAAAGCTTAGGTGGAGAGTTATGCAGTGACAAAATTTAAAAAGTTAAAAGTAAATCCCTGTTCTGCATCTCAATTATAACACTGACTCCAGCCTTCAAATTATTTTTCTGATTAAAAAAAAAATAAAAAAATAGTCTCCTATTGAAAATAGTCAGTACATTTTCTCCCCATAGTAGCATCTCCCAAAAAGAAAACTTTGTGAATTTAAAATTCAGAGTGAGAAAACCTCTACTTTTCTCTGCTTCTTCTGCTTCAAGCTGTCCAAACAGCTTGTCTTAATCAAGAATTGTGTGCAGCATATTCTAAGTAAGCAATATAGAATCATAGAATTATTTAGGTTTGAAAAGAACTTTAAGATCATTGACTCCAACTGTAAAACTGACACTGCCATATCAAGCACTAAACTGTCCCTGAGTGCCACATCCACACGTCTTTTAAATACTTCCAGGAATGGTGACTCCATCACTTCCCTGGGCAGCCTGTTCCTGGTTTTGGCAACCTTTTCTGTGAGGACATTTTCTCTAATATCCAATTAAAACCTCCCCTGACACAATTTGAGGCCATTTCCTCTTGTCCTATCCCTTGTTACTTGGAAGGAGAAACCAGCCTCCACCTCACTACAACCTCCTTTCAGATAGTTTTAGAGAGTGGTAAGGTATCCCTGAGACTCTTTTTCTCCAGGCTAAACAACCCCAGCTCTATCAGCCACTCCTCTTAAGACTTGGGCTCCAGATCTGTCACCAGCTCCATTGCCCTTCTCTGGAACATGCTCCAGCACATCAATGTCTTTCTTGCAGTGAGAAGCCCAAAACTGAACACAGGATTTGAGGTGTGGCCTCACCACAGCTGAGTACAGGGTGGCAATCACTGTCCTGGTCCTGCTGGTCTGTATTACTGATACAGGCCAGGATGCCATTGGCCTTCGTGGCCACCTGGACACACTGCTGTCCCATGTTTGGCCAGCTGTTGACCAGTACTCCCATGTTCTTTTCTACTTAGCAGCTTTCCAAACACTCTGCCCTAAGCCTGTAGCACCACAGGGGGGTTTTGTGACCCGAGGGCAGGACCCGACACTTGGCCTTTTTGAACTTCATACTCAACCCATTGATCCAGTCTGTCCATATCCCTCTGCAGAGCCTTCCTGCCCTCCAACACTCCCACCCAACTTGTCATTGTCTGCAGACTTACCAGAGGACAGCCTTTCGGCACTTGGGGACTGCCTACTCCTGCACCTTCAAGTTTTCTTTCTTAAAACACGTCCAGCCTTCCTGGACTCCTTTTCCCTCCAGAACTGCCTCACAAGCCGCTCCATGAACTAGTCTCTTGAACAGGCCAAAGTGTGCTCTCCAGAACTTCAAGGCAGCAGTTCTGCTGACCCTTCTTGTGACTTCTCTGACAATCATAAACTCTTTATCGTTTTGTGATCCTTGTGCCCAAGATGGCCTCCAACCATCTTATGACCCACCAGTCCTTCTCTGTTCTCAAACAGCAGGTCCAGCAGGGCACCTTCCCTAGCTAGCTCACTGACCAGTTTTCTGCCACACAGTCCAGCACTCTGCTAGACTGCTTCCTCTCTGCTGCATTGTCTTTGCAGCAGACATCTGGTAAATTGAAGTCCTGCATTAGAACAAGGGCTAGTGAGTCTTCTTCCAGCTGCTTTTAGAAGAGTTCATCTGCCTTTTCTTCCTGGCTGAGTGCTCTATAGCAGACTCCCACCATGATATCTGCCTTGCTTCCTTTCCCTATGATCCTTTACCCTTAAACACTCAGCACTTTAACCACAATCATCAAGCTTTAGACTATCAAAACACTCCCTAACATACAGGGCTACTCCCCCACCTCTCCTTCCTTGCCTGTATCTTCTGAAGAGTTTATAGCCATCCATTGCAGCACCACAGTTGTGTCAGTCATCTCACCACATTTCCATGATTTCAACTATATCATAGTTTTCCAGCTGCACAATGCCTTCCAGCTCCTCCTGTTGCCCATGCTGCATGCATCAATGTAGATGTACTTCTGTTGGGCTCTTGATGTGCCACTTTTTTGGGGGAGAAGCCTGAGCCCTACTTTTGAAATACAAAACAAAACAGTAGAGAATGGGATGGATGAATTCTCATATTATCCGTTGTCTGTTTTCTTAAATGTATACTGCTCCATTGATTTTTTATCATATCCTGATTTACATAGCTATAATATAACAGAAGTACGTGTTTATTCTTGCTCTGCACATGTGTGGGTCTGTGTGCCACCCTACCTGTTTGTAAGAACCCTGACAGCCTTCAGCCAAAACTGCTTTCAACCAAATACAGCAAGGAGATGAAGGTCTCAAAATTAATTGAGTTTTTATAGGTCTCATGAAAGCAGCTAGGTAGAGACAAGAGATATTCTGGGAGAAAGGTTCCTACCAGCTATCAGAGAAACCATGGTGGACAGAACCCTTGTGAGTCCTCCGGATATTGAAAAATCTTTAGCTGGACCTTTCTTGTTCCTGTACACTGAATGCAATCCTGTGTGCTGAATGAGCTATGAACTGAGGCTTCATCAGTTCTCAACCTCAAGAGAATGTTTTGTTTGTTATTCTAAGTATATGAACTGATGAAATTGGTAAAGGAGTTATTGCAGTAGTTTTGCTCGATTTGGCAAAATTATTAATTTCCACTGCCTATAAATATATGTAGAATGTGTTTTGTGGGTTTTTCATTGGTTTTATGTTTGGTTTGACTTCTTTTTTATAAGTTGGAGTTCTATTATATAGGTTATATATTTTTATCTGCTGGTAACTATTCAAGTCAGTTCTTTGGATGCATCTTCTCAAGGCTCTCACAATGTACCTGGTGAGGAAGTGTGGTAAACCTACTCCAAGTTAAAAAACTGACCTTTACCTTAAAACAAACAAACAAACAAACAAACAAACAAACAAACAAACAAAAAAAACCCCAAAACCAGTTGCTTTGGGATGGAAGATCTTTGAAAATGCAATTATCAACTAAATGTGACCAAGATAGAGTTCAACTTGGGTCTCATGTGGGTTGAAGCTAGTGCATTAACAGGGCTACCATAAAAAACCTCTAAATTTACCTTTCATAAGGAAAATATACTTCTAAATATTTGATCAAGGCAGCACTAAGTATGAAAGATCAAAGTTCAGGAAAGATACACGATAAAAAACCTGAATCAATATTTTATAACCTAGAAAGCTACTGTATACTAAGTGCAGTTACATATGAAACATTCAATAATGAGTGAGTGGATTGAAAGTATCTAAAATACAGGTGAATGCATGTGTGTGTTTTTACAGTTTGCCTTTTTTTCATGTACTTCATGTGTTTGTTTTCTAAGGTAACAGCTGGAAAAAGTATTGCTTAAGTTTTCATGCAAGGTAATAAGATGGCAGTCATCAGAATGGACTCTTTACATGTTATGTAGAACTAGAAGTTGTCACGTGTTACCTTCTGATTTTTTTATCACCTATTGCCTAGTGCATATCAAGTTTCTGGAGCACTCCTCCCTTTCTTTTTGTCACTTGCAGTTTTTATTTATAGGAGATGATATGGTTAAAAAATAATTTTAATAGAAATTTGTTGCAGTTGAAGATGTGGCCTAGAGCAGCACTCTATAATGTGCAGTTTCCTTTATTTCTATAAGTTATAACCTACCAACAGTCTTAATTAAAACCAGAAAGTAAAACTGTGGACCATTTTGAAGTCGTGGACAGTTGCCCATGGGAATCAGGAAGTTTCTGTATAGGATCATCACCCTTGGAGATAAAAGCTTCCTTGCCAATATAAGTGCAATACAGACAGATCCCCCAACATGCCTTCTTCTTGCCTAGAGGAGTAATTTCAAGGCCTGAGAATGCTGATGTCCTTTTGGCTCCTGACCTCTTTGTGAGAAAAGCTCATTCAGAATTACAGAACACATTTGTAGTTTCTGACGGGCTGAAGAGTTATTGTGAACTGAACTGAGAGCACTCCTCTTTCACAAAGGCAACAGCAACAAAAAAATAAAATGGCAACAACTTTCATTAGCTGGCAGCTTAGCCTGGCCTTTTTTTTAACACAACAGTAGCATCTACTGGTTCAAGGAATGGTCAGGATCATATAGTATGCAATTTCATGCAAAATACGTCATGTGTAATCAGATAAGTTCTCTGCTCTGCAGAGTTTATAGTTCAAATAAGCAGAACTGTAACAGGTGAGAACCAAGATAAAGTGATTTCTCCAAGGTTGAAAAAAGTGGTCATTGAAACTGCAGCTGTATTGGTAGAGAGGGATTTGGTTTTACTCCTTATAAAATGAGACTTGAGTGCAGATAAGTGATAATACACACACACAAATTTCTTCTATGCTCCCTGATTTACAGAACTAGCAACTTCAGTTTGCAAGACAGATTGAAACTAGATAGTCATGTGCAGAGCTCCTACTGAAATATTTTTAAACAGAACCTGAGATTTGAAACTAGACCTCATGAAACCAAATTTACTCCCTCAATCACAAAACCACACTCCTTAGCAGAATGTACATATTTTTTTATCCGACATATAATACAATCCTGATATAAGGAAGAAACAATTACATGTTTAAGCATTTCATATTACATAGTTGTTTTTCTCAGCATGGATGAATGACACTTAGAATTTGCTTGATTGGTACAGCTGATATTATTTCATACAAAGGGGAATTGTTTCAGCTTCAGAGCAAAAGGTAGAATAAATCCTAACCAATCATTTATGGTCAGATTGGCAGAGGGAGTATTCATGTGGATTCTAAAGGGAAAGGAGCAAAGGAACTATTATTTTACCTTAATCCAGGTGGATTTCTTATCAGGCTATTGATATAAAGATGCAATGATTTCTCTCCTTCCTGCTTGTTGAGAAAAGGTTGGCATAGATACTTAACTTCTGTGTCTGAGCAAAAGAAAATGTGCAAACTTTCAAACCCACATCTAGGTGCATAAGAAGTAAAGTAGCTTCTCATACCAGTGTCTTATTCAATGTTCTCCAGTTTAAGCACTGAAAGTCACAGGAAGATAGTTACAAGTGACAAATAATACAGGTATTAAGATGTACCTAGTTGGGACTAAAGTTTGCTGAATACTCTTTGTGGCTCAAACTTGGAAAATAACAAAAGTTAATGTGTCTGAATAGGAAGAACTGTCCTGTCAAAGGCAGGTATGCCTTTGATGGTAAATAATTTCCCTCTGTCAGCAGATTAAAGCAACATATTTTGCAGCTAACATGTCAACAGTGGATTGCAACTTAAATCCCTATTAGGTTTCTGAGATGAAATCCCAGTCCCTTACCCTCTAAGCCACTCAGCTTTTTGTCTTAAGCAACTTAATAAAGATAACAATAATATATGCATCTCATTCCTGTTATACAATGAAATAGTTTTACTTTGTGGTAAAAGCTAACTACAAACCATGAGGAATAAAGCTGCGTTTTCAGCTTTTATGTTTTACCTGTTAATACTGGAAGAATGATTGCATAAGGCAATGAACTTCTATAATATTTTTCAAGTAAAATTCTCAAATCATTAAAACTTTAATCAGTTAAGCTTCATAACACTTCTCAGAGAGAGATTAATATCTAATTGCCTTAATTACCAGAGAGTGAGAGTGACTTTCGGTGAGTAATTTTCAGATCAGATATCTAAACACAGGAGAGTCATCAACTTCTGATTCATAGAATCATAGAATATGCTGAGTTGGAATGGACGAATCTTGGCCCTGTGCAGCACACCCCAAGAATCTCACCATGCGCCTGAGAGTGTTGTCCAAATGCTTAAAGTCAAAAAGTCTTGGTGTTGTCTGGGGAGCCTGTTCCAGTGCTAGATCATCCTCTGTGTGAAAAACCTTTTCCTGATATCTAACCTAAACCTTCCTTGACTCAGCTTCATGCCCTTTCCTCGAGTCCTGACACTGGACATGAGTGAGAGTGAAGAGATCAGTACTTAACCCCTCTCCTTCCCTTCCAAGGAAGTTGTAACTGCAATGAGGTCTCCCCTCAGTCTCCTCAAAGCTGAACAGACCAAGTGACCTCAGCCACTCCTCATATGGCTTCTGCTCCAGGTCCTTCACCATCTTCACTGCCTTCATTTGGACACTCTCTAAGAGCTTAATATCTTTCTTATATTGTTGCACCCAAAATTGCACACAATATTCAAGGTGAGGCTGCCCCAGTGAAGCTGTCCCAGAAGACTGGGACAATCCCCTCCCTTGACCAGCTGGTGATGCTTTGCCTGATGCCCCCCAGGACATGGTCGACCCTCCTGGCTGCCAGGGTACTGCTGATTCATATTCAACCTGCCACCAACCAGGACCTCCAGGTCCCTTTCCACAGAACTCTCCCAGTCTATACACACAATCAGGGTTGCCCTATCACAGGTGCAGAATCCAGCACTTTGCCTGGTTGGCGATTGCCCTTCTTTAATTTGTTGAGGTCTCTCTGCAGGGCCTCCCTACCTTTGAAGGAGTCAAAAGCTCTCCCAAGTTAGCGTAATCAGTAAACTTACACATTCACTATTTACTACATGCAACTCTCAATCTGAACCTCTTGCACAGAAAAGTGGGAGAAAGCCAAAGCACTGCTGGTAAGAATTTAATGCAAGTCATTACAAAAAGGCCCGTTCTTGGCTAACCATAGGTGCCCTGTGCAGAAAATTGCAAAGGGGAGACAGAACTGCTGGCACTATGGTTGCCATCCAGCCCATACTGGGTGCTTTTTCTGAGGAAATAATTGTGATTTCCATTATTGCAGCAGAGAAAGGTATTAGAAGAGTCTGGAGAAAGTACATTCCATTCCTATTTTCAGAATATCTATGAACTTTTGTACAGCCTGAAAGATACCACCTTAATCTGCAGTCTTCTCATCTGTGAGTCTGCCGTTGTCCGAATAATGTATCACAGAAAAGATCTGTTTCAGGATAAACACAATGTACCAAGTTTTCCATTTCAGAATATCTGAAAACTAGTTTATTTTACTGCTGAAGAGTGTTTTGGCTTTTTGATACGACTTTTTTTTTTTCACGTAGCATTTCTCTTCCTGGTTGATTTCACTGTTTGCTATTATAGATTAAAATCATGTAATGTGGAATTTGCTTTAGTTTTCTGTTTTGACATGGAAAAGAGGCTTTGTGTGTGATTACTATAAACAATTGTAACCTGAAGATTATAAGAATAAATCAAGTCTAATTTTCAGGTGAAAAAAGAATGGGTATTGTCATAAAACTTTATTTTGCATTTTAAGTGCTTTTATTGAAAAAAAAATCAAATCCTTAGCACTCCTCCATTTCCAAAACTTATATCCACTGAAACAGAGGTTGAAGAAGACTGTGCAGCCTCAGGATCACAGAGGAAATATCACTGTATATTTGATTTCCATTGGGCTTATACTGTAACTATCTGTGGCTGTTGAAAAAGGATCCTGAAGTAGGCAGCCTCTTGGTCTGATCCAGTGCAGGCTCTTTCATGTTCATACCTGGTCACTGCTTAACAGGAGGAAGGCTGAGGAGAAGTAATTGCATTGACTTCTGTTCCTTTTACATGGTCCATTTCTGAGAACTACAGGCATTTCTCTTTAATTAGACTCTGCTTTGTATCGTTTTCATTGAGTTGGATTTACTTTGTGTCCCCTTCATGCTGTCTAATATGCAAACACAAAAATCACACCATACTGGCTCAGCTTAGTACATTTCAAACCCATAGATTTTAACAATATCACACTTTTAATAGTGACTTTGGTCATTCAGGTAGACATTTACAGGATTAGTATTTTCATAGCAATGTCTTTTCTTTAGCATCAAATGTGATATCATAATTTCAAATTCAGCCATGCTTCAGGAAGCCGTCTTATAACTAACAGTGTTATGGAGTTCTCTAAATAGCAAAAAGTCTTCAGTATTTTTTATTTGTGATCCAAGACACAAAACCGCAAAGGACTTTGTTTAGGTACCACTACATCACTACTCCTAAACCAACTGAGAGAAATAAACCATACTGGAGAGAAGAAAATTGAATTGTGGCACCCTTATATTCCTGATACCAAACAAGAATTATGGGTATTTTGCAGTAAATGTTATGTCACTTCATTTTACGGGCCTACAGGCATTTGGAACATAGTGGAGAATGAAATCTGAATATGTATTTTAGTAAAAGTGTCTAGTTGAATTCTCAACTTGAGTGAAAAATCTCTTCAGATGCTTTTAACTTATTTATATCCATCTCAGCACTAAATCATCTTTTGCATAGAACCTCAGTAGAGAACAATAATTCCATTTCACAGAAAATATCAAGATTCTGACATTTGTTTTTGTTTTGCCCTGAAATGAAAATCAAGCATTCTAAAATTGTGTGCAGAAATAAATATTCTTTCATGTCCAGGCATTCAAAAATGTTTGTAAAGTATTGGTCTGCCTCAAACATAGTAAAATGTTTCTTACTGGAAACATCAACAACTAAATGTGTTGACTTTTTTTTTTTTTATAACCTAAATAAGTTCAAGGATGGCCTTTTCAACATTGGTCTAGTTGTCATTTAGGGGTATGTCTGCACAACAACAAAAGCTGTGTTATAAACAAGCCAAGCTACTTCTAAACTCACTGGCTCAGGTATCCAAGGCCAATGCACTCATTGCTGTGCAAACTCCAGCCCCTCAGTGATGACCTAAAGTTATTGGCAGGATTCATGCAGCTCACCATGAAACTGTGAAACTATAGACCTGCATGTGTGGATTGTGTTCCAGTTCCAGCACTGGCATTTTGTGGGGCTGGATGGAGAAGCAAGATAAGACAGTCGGAAAGAGACTGGGAAACAGACTTGGTCATAAACATGAGGGTGCCCTGACTCTCATGCTCTCTCCACACTGCTGCACTGTGCTGTGAGAGAACAGCAGAGTGTTTGGAAGTGGAGCACTGGAAGTAAGAGTAGCAGTTTGAGACATCTGTCTTCTTCCTGGCCCCATTGGTGAGGAGGCAAATACAGAAGCCTTAAAGTTTAGTGCTTTTTTGGCTTGAGTTTTCACTCTCTTTTTAAATTTAAAACATGAAAATTAATTTTATCCTTTATGAGGTGAAATTTTTAAAACCATAAAAAACATATTAAAGTAGACCTGAAATTCTACATTTCATTATTTCTCCGAGATCTTTCCTTAAGGGTATACTGCAGTATGATGCTGATATACTAGTAGCATTTAGTGCCAGTTTTTAGCTATATTAGTGCACAGTGTGGATGCTTATCACACTGCATCTGTGATAGCCATATGTTCTTGCTTTGAGGTTAATGAAGGTGTCATTGATCATCACTCTGTTGCTTCAAAGCTAACTTAAAAACAAGCTAAAGAAGTACCCGAATTCAGTTTTTGTTTTAGAAGCTTACTTAGAAAGCAAATGGGAATGTTCTGTGAAAGTTTTTCCAGAAGAGCTGTCCCTGTTTGGTGGGTAGGATTACAATACAGGTAAACCAAAAACATTCCTTGGATTGTCCCTTAGGATCTACTCAAACAATTTATCTGCCCGATACAGTCACCCACACTAAGACTTATGTGTTGCAGTCAATGCCAGAGCTGGTATGAGAGAGATCCTGAAAAATCTCTGTAGAAGCATTCTGTGGAAAAAGTAAATAGAACTGATGTGATGCTGTTGGCAGTAGCAAATCTCTATCTGTTTATTTGTCTGGAGGTTTTTGTTTGTTTATTTTTACAATACTTGCAACCGTGTTTGAGGGGGAGGAAGGTTGAGACAGTGTCTCATCACATAATTCCTTCCAACAGCAGCTAAAGCCCAGCAGTAATCACTGTTCTGTTACTGAGATACCACACAGAAATGCAAATAAACTTAAATGTCTGCCTTCAAGAAGCGCTGCTGTGTCCACATGAGATAGATGAAAACAGTTCAAAAAATGGAAGCTGTGTTTCTCAGCAAATTGCCTCCTCCTTTTCCAGCACACACGGCATGTTTTTAAACACACAAACACAAGTGGACTCTTTGGTCAGCCAATCAATACACCTAACAGTAAATAAAACTATTACAGAGTAAAAGCAACTACTTTTTTTTTTTCCATATTTGACCTTAAAAGGTGGGGGATATGGGAAGAAATGTTTTTTCTAATGCAGAAAATTGTCCCAAACAGTGCTGCCCTCCTACCTGCCCTGTGTGGTTAGTTGTGGACCTCAGAAAGGCCTGCAGAGATCAGTTCCCAGACAAGATGGGATGAATGAAATCCCCATCCCTGAAACACATAGACTGGCTGGAGTCTAGCTCACTTGCTGCACTAAAAAGGTGTTCCAAGTTCTTGCTCAGATACTATCAGGCAGGTGGCAGCCTGTCCAGATACTCTTCATCCATTACTAGTGTTTGAGAAGGCTGTTTTCTCCACTTCAGAGTGGTGTTCTTTGTCTTATGTTGACAACAAACCTAACTCAAATGATCCAGGGTCCTCCAGAAAGGGAAAGAAGACATGTTATCTATCTTCCCCACCAACTCTGAAAGTTTACCTGATCCAGGGATTTCCCTAATTTCCCTAACATTACTTCTAGGAAGGAGGGAAAGGTTTGTAGCTTGTAATGATTGTCACTGAAATGAACATAAAATAAGAGCAGTATCTTCCCATTGGCACAAGTTCATCATAAAAGAGAGCAGAAGAAACTTTCCTGTTTTAGGTGTATACTTTCCAGAGCTGTGATTTACAAAATAGTAATTGAGCTGATGTCTCTCAAGGGCTGAACCAGACCTAGGAGTTCTTGCAGCCACTTCAGCAACCTCCTTCTCACTACTAGCCTTATTTTCTGAAATGTGGCTGATTGGTGTCACACTAACACAATGTTCTTCAGAGGAGCTATTTCCCTCCAGCAGAGTGAGTGTTGTCACTTGATGTTCTTCATGGCCTGTGTCTCCTCTCTTTGCTTTCCAGTGTTCACACAGAGGTCCATGAATGCAGCTTCCCAGTGCAAAGAAGTGGTCTGTTTCTGTGTTTAACTGCTCCATGGAAGAATGCACTTTCTGGAGAGGCGTGTAACCCCATCAGATAGCTGTGCTTACACAGCTCAGAGAGAAAGGGTGCTGGAAGTGACACTACAAATCCCTTGCTGCTATCGTAGGAGCATCACTGCAGGGAGGAAGTCCTAGGCAATTGCTCCTGTAAGGGTAGTCTTTGTGAGGTGAAATAAATCACTGAATAATTATTGCCTCTGATGGCAGTGGCAGCCAGCAGCACAGCCAAGAGGGTGAGACAGACAGCACACGCTAATAAGCTGGGGGAATCCTGTCATGACAGTTTTCAGCCTGCTCCATTTCTTTCAGCAAATAAGATGCATCTGTTTGCCTCCAGCTCTCAGCAGACAAAGTAAATAGTCGTGCTACAGGAGGTCACAGTGTGACTTCATGTGAGTAAACTGAACTACTCTGAAGCAATATGCATTTATCCAGTGAAAGTACATGCAAGACGTGCTGAGGGTAGCTAGCAAATGCCACGAACAAGGAATGTATCAACAGTAAGTCAGAGCAAAACAGGAAACACCAAGTATAATTGTCAAGGTGCAACAAAACCATAAACACTCGAGCCAGAATAAAATTGCCTGCTCTTATTTAAACTCCTCTTCCCTTCCTTCATCAAAAAAAAAATCTGCAAAATTTCTGAAATTGCCATATTTTAGGTTTTTTCCCCTCACTTCACAATGTCCACTTGCCACCATAAATGTAACAAATACCTAGGGTCAGCTGCTAGGATTCAGTGTATTCCTGACTTTCCCACAAAAGAGTGAAAGCACAGATAAGAAATCCCTTCTGTCTGCAATGTCTTGTCTTTTATATATGGTTATATATGGTTAATAGGATCCATCAGTTCTCTCTTATTCACATGTATAATGATAAACTGCTTGATTTGAAATTTTCATTCTGCTGGATGCCAGCCGTAGGTTTCAATGAAATTGAGCTATTTAACTTTTAGATGTCATGGCAGCCCACATACAAAAGGCTTCTCCTCCTGTATTATCTGCCAGAATTTATAAGTCTTCCTTTTTTCATAGTTGCTGATACAGTGTGAGTAGCTGTGGATCTTGATACCTAAAACTGTGTATTGATTATTGGTTACAGAAAATCATGTTTTCTGTGAATGACAAAATAATGTCTGATGTTATACTGAGATTATTTCAAATTTAGAACTGAGATGCATCCTGCCTAGCTTGTGACACTGAATTTCCTCAGCTGGGAACTCATCCCTAGCTCTCTGCTTAATTAAAGAAATGTGTGCCTTGAAAGAATGGTCATGTCAAATCAGATCAAGAGGAGTGTATGACTTCCATTTATACCAGAGCAATATTGGGAGAACCTGCTCTCCCTGTGCAGTCAGAATGAAACCTTTAAATGTGGCTTCAGCAGAAACCGTACAACAGTTCAGTGCTCCCCTAGTCTCATCTGATTTTCCATGATTTTTCTTCCATATTTTTCCTTTTATTTTTTTCCTGAGATGGATTAATATTGACCAGTGATTTCTGATTGTGCTAACTAGTACTGTCAAGGTGAAGGGTGGTATCTGTTTCACTAAATGAGCCAGTGCCAGAGAATGTCCTTGATATAGCAGTCCAATCGTTTGCACATTCAAAGTGCTGGAGAAGTCCCTGGCATCATCTGGGACCTGGCAGGCTGGCTCCCATCCAGACAGGTCTGGACACGGTCCAGGAAATTATACAGGCCAGGACTATTCCCAGTAGATGACTCTTTGCTGTGGAGAGCAAGAAAGCGCAATAGCATGGACATGAGTCTCTTATCATTTGCCTCAGGGCCAGAGAACAGTTTTGATCACATTTGAATAACCAGAATAGGCAAAGCAAGAGGCCTCTGTATTTACCCTGCATTGTGAATCCCTTGGTGCTTTGGCAGTGCTGCACAAAGCATGCATGATCCAAAACCCTCTGAAAGCAGTGGAGGCCTTCTGTTACTGAAGAATTTTTAGTCAGATTGTAAATGAGCATTAAAGGTTACAAGGAGAATGGGGACAAATATACCTTATGAAGGTACACGTCCATTTAAAGAAAGGAGAGCAAAACAAGGGCTTTGACAGAAAAGAAAAATACAACCCTACCAGGTGAGTTATTGCTGGGCCTTTAATAGCATACTGGTTTTTCATGTCTTGCTTCACAAAAAGTCTGTGATGATTCCACCTAAATGCTGATAGCAATCATTGATTTGTACTTTGCTTTTGACTTTATTAAATTGGCTAAATATAGAATTTCTGTAGAAAATAAATAGTTTCGCAAAGTGTTTCAGTATTACACTTTAATCTGTCATCTCAATAGAGCCTATACTGGTTCATTTTTTAATTTGGTGATAAAGCAATTCAGCCTAAATACTAGTTATGAAATAACTGTGATGTTTGTGGTCATACATTTTATGTTTGAGAAAAAAAAAAGAGTTTTATAATAGGCTATTTGGAAGTCATAGCTCAATTAAAAGAGTTTAAGTTATTCTTTTGACAAAAAGGCTCTGTTGTAGACTTTCGGTGCATTGGTTTCTTTTAGAAGTGAGATAATGACTCAAAAAGGGGAAAAAAGCAAATACATTAATTTTCATAATTGCCATACTCTGAATTCTTTTTTACAGAGTAAGTGAAATTCTGTCCATTTTGTACCTTATGACCTTGTCATGGGTTTTAAACTGTCCCTTCCAAGAACGTTAGCAATAACTAGCAAATACAGTTTTCCTGAGCTGCCTCTTTTGCATACCATTCCTCTTACACTTTTTAAGTAATGTTGCTGTAATTAATTATGGATTTGTTGGAATATGGAGCTTGCTTGTAAGGAAAAAACTGTTACACTTTGATTTGTCACACTCTGATTAAAAGCACTGTACCTGTGATTGCTTAGTAACTATGCTACAGCATAGCTGAGGCGCAAATAATGTCCTCTGTCCAAACATCCATACATCCTTGTAGTCCATACATCCTCATTAACTGCAAGATTAGTCAGAGCAGAACTTGACTGAGTCAGAGATGTGTTTTTGGCGAAGTCAGTTTACTGAAATAATAATCCAAATGCTGTTCACTTTTGCAGAGTCTGTAGGTTTTCACTTAAAGCTTGTATTCCTTTTATAATCACAAACTCCCACCATGCTCTTACAGATGATACCTCTCTGTCGCTAGTCTATCGCAAGTAGGTGTGGATGACTCTTCAAATAACATACATTACTATCTGGAAACTGTTAAAGATGCTGTTACTTAAAAAAAACAATATTGAAACCTGCCAAATAATCCATCCATCTAATATGAACAGCAGAGCACAGGTCTGAACAAAAAGCTAACATTCAGCATGTTGGTGATGTTCAACCACAGGTACCATAATGGTCTTTTTCCTGTCTCCTAAAGTATTTCTGATAGTTTCAGAAAGTTGGTAAGGAATGAGAGAGCAGTGCATACTTGTATCTGCAGGTTTGATGGCAGCAGTGGCAAGTTAGCGTTAATGTGGATGTCTGTCATCCTTCTGCCCAGCACTTGTTAGAGCACATCTGGGTACCATGGCCAGTTCGGTGCCCCACAATGCAGAAAGTCACTGATAACCTGGAATGAGTTCACCCCTGAAATAACATATCACAGAATTTTTAGGGTTGGAAGGGACCTCTGAAGATCATCTAGTCCAACCCCCCTGACAAGGCAGAGTTACCTAGAGCAGGTTACACAGGAATGCATCCAGGTGGGTTTTGAATGTCTCCAGAGAGGGAGACTCCACAACCTCCCAGGGCAGGCTCTTTCAGTGCTCTGCCATTTTCAGAGTAAAGAATTTCTTCCTCATGTTGACGTGAAACTTCTTGTGTTTCAGTTTATAGTCATTGCTCCTTGTTCTGTCACTGAGCACCACCTAAAAGAGTCTGGCACCATCCTTCTGGCACCCACCTTTGAGATATTTATATACATTAAGAAGGTCCTCTCTCAGTGTTCTCTTCTCTAGACTAAGCAGGCCAAGCTCCTGCAGTCTGTTTGCATAAGAGAGATGCTCGGACCCCTAAGCATCTTTGTGACCTCCACTGGACCTTCTCCAGTAGCTCCTTGTCTTTCTTGTACTGAGGAGCCCAGAACTGGACACAGTAAATGTTCAGGGCTGAAAGGTCATCCTGTAAGCAGACTGGGGCAGGGGGGCTTGCCCAGCCTGGGGCATAGACGGCTTCAGGGGCACCTCACAGACATCCCAGTGCCTGTGGGGAGGGGATGGAGTGGAGGCAGCTGGACCCTTCACAGTTGTGCATGGCAGGGCAACAAGGTACAGCAGGCAGGAACTGAAATGAGAAGGGTTCAGTGTGGGTGCTGAAACCTTTCCCATGAGGATGGGCAGGGCAGGGGCAGGCAGAAGGACAGGCTGCACAGGAGGTTGGGCAGACTCCATCCTGGGGGGTTACAACACCTGGCTGGGCAAAACCCTGAGAAACCTGGTCTGACCTCACAGCTGGCCCTGCTTGGAGCAGAGGGACGGTACACTGGTTACATCTGACTAAAGCATCCTTTAATTATCCTGTTTCTAGAAAAGATTCTATTCAGAAAGCCCTCCCATTTTACGCAAAGTCCAAAATAAATNGAGAGGGAGACTCCACAACCTCCCAGGGCAGGCTCTTTCAGTGCTCTGCCATTTTCAGAGTAAAGAATTTCTTCCTCATGTTGACGTGAAACTTCTTGTGTTTCAGTTTATAGTCATTGCTCCTTGTTCTGTCACTGAGCACCACCTAAAAGAGTCTGGCACCATCCTTCTGGCACCCACCTTTGAGATATTTATATACATTAAGAAGGTCCTCTCTCAGTGTTCTCTTCTCTAGACTAAGCAGGCCAAGCTCCTGCAGTCTGTTTGCATAAGAGAGATGCTCGGACCCCTAAGCATCTTTGTGACCTCCACTGGACCTTCTCCAGTAGCTCCTTGTCTTTCTTGTACTGAGGAGCCCAGAACTGGACACAGTAAATGTTCAGGGCTGAAAGGTCATCCTGTAAGCAGACTGGGGCAGGGGGGCTTGCCCAGCCTGGGGCATAGACGGCTTCAGGNTTTTTTTTTTTTTTTTGGCTAACGATACACTCTGGCTTCTCCAGGAGCCTGTTAAAAGTTTGCCAACATATGCAGTTACACTTTTTCTGTAGACTCACAGGAATCTGCTCCAATAAGGAGCTGAAGATGCCTATATATAGGAAATTAGTTCAAGTACCTTTATATAACCCAGGTTATCTTGAAATACAATATAGGCTTCTTTCCCATCCCTGATGTTAGTTAAATAAGATAGCATGAAATATATTTTCTCTGTGTAGTTTTCTGCTTAGAAACTAAAGGTGTGCTTTTCTTACAATGACTGAATAGAGCAAATGGGATAACAGATTTACATCTAGATAGCTGTCCCAAAAGATATGCCTCATATATGTCCACTACTTGTATCTGACAGTTTAGGATGATATTTTATCTCAGTAGTAGCTATCCACAATTCTTTGCGGTATTTCATCCTATGGATATAAAAGAGAAAAAATAACTTTTTTTTCCAAGAGCCCTTCATGACTATCATAAAAAGGTATCAATGTACCTATGAACCAAAAGGCTTCTGCAAACAGGAATGTAGAAAAAGTCTTTCTACTTGCTCATTCGCAAATGAATTGGAGTTGTCAGGCAAATCAATAAATCTTTTGGATATCAAGAAAAATAAGGATCCCAGCCACTTCCCCCGAGACTCTTTATGTAAAAGGTGGCACAATAATTATGTAGGTGGATTGTGATCTATAGGCAAGTACACTGACTATTAACATCTAAAAGTGACATTTCCTTTTCAGACAAATTTAAAATGAGCTGCAAAGATGCATTTTGCAGTCAACCTGCTTGTAAAAAAGCTAAATCAGGCATGCTCTTAATAATTGTACTGTATGCATTTTCCAGCTCAGACTCTGGTGCTACCGCCTCTCCCAAGTCAATTACTGTGGGTAGAGCTGGCCTAATTTTTTCAATGCATAGCACATTTGTTTAAAGATGCATTTTATGAAACAGTGCCACTGAAACAATCCAATCAGATCCAGCAAAATATAATGATGAGGGAATGAGCTCAAAGGAAGGAGCAAAAAAAAACCCAAACCAACCAAACATTGAAATGTTTTATTCTGATGGCCTGAAAATGAACTTTCTGACTTTTCAAGACAGCTTTTTTGTTAGGCGTGGAAATGTTAAGAAGAATTTAGACTTAGATAACTGAAAGATAAACCAAAATAAGAAAGCCCTTTTCAATGAAGTGAAACATTTTGAATGAACCAGAATGGATTTATAGTTTTCATTTCATTAATTAATTTTTAAATGTTGGTACTTTTTCAGTTAGGTGGATTTTTTTTCAGTTCAGGCATAAAAATGAAAAATTGATCACACAGTCAGCATTAGCTTGGAAAAATCTGCAAGTAAAATATCCGTTACCTGATGAAAACATGCTTTTTCCTTCCCCTTGAAAAATGTTCTCATGCTCAAGATTTATAAGAATATATCATATCTTTGGAAAAGCTGAGGATGTTATTGGAAGTATGGATGAATACTGTAATGTTGGTTTTACTAGCTAGTCTTTTAACTTCCATTGGTTCCTGCCATCATTATGACAAAGCTTAAATAGACACAACTGAAATCAAAGAATGACTCTTTGAGAGCTGTCATGGAAAAAGAATTTACATTTTAGAGTGTTACAGGAGGACCTCTGCACCTGGGTCAGCCATAATATGTCAGCCCCGCACCTAAGACAAGCTGTCAGAGGAGCTGGAAGGAATTAGGAAAACTGGAACACTGAATTCAGCTTTGTCTTCCATGAATCAAACCTGACTATGGCAAGGAAAGAATATGAATATCTATGTTCAGTAGAAAACAAACAAACAAAAACTCAAAACAAACAAATGAAAAAACAAACAAAACCAGCACACAGAGAAAGAAAAATACACCAAAAAATGCATCACATCGCCAGTGCAGCATTTCATGCAGCCTTATCCTAAGCCTACCCTAACCCTAACCTTACCCTAACCCTGTTACACAGGAGTGGAGTGAGGATATCCAGGGATACAAGTATTGCAGTGGGAGTCCCTCCTACTATCCCCATCCATTCACGATCTTGTCTTCCAGCTCTGAACCTGCTTTCAGCCCTTGAACTCCAGTGGGGACCACTTAGCCGATGGCTAAGCCCTGTTTCTGGTGGTGCACTGGGCTGACAGAGCCAGGTAAACTCAGAGCCAGCTCTGGGCACTTTGCTGTGAGCTGTTCTGTTTTGTGTGGATGTGCAATCAGTCAGAGGGGGAAGAAAAGGGTTTTGTTTTTCCCTTTTCTTTGAACAAAGGTCTGTGCATTGTACAGAGCTTAGGAACAACATCAGGTCTTCTCTTGATATCTTGAAGAAATGTAACTAAGAGGCTCTGACATGAAAACCTGTAACTTTATAGAAAGTGACAACTGATGGCTGGTGAGCCCTGAGGCTGGGTAAATAATGGCCATGGGGAGGCTGTGCTGGGAGGAATATTGCTATGTATGGTTTAATCTCAAAAAACATTTTGTTTCTTGTGGAAGGAGATAAAGGAAAAAATAACCCCATGTTGTATCTGTTGCTCGTATCACCAACGATGAAAGGCATTGCAGTGATGACAGTGGTATGTAAACTCATGTGAAATATAGTACAACCTAAAATAGAGGCAATACAAAAAATTCTTGAGTTTTATCCACTGATATTTTTGTGGAAAGAAAGAATATAAATGATAATTTGTAATGATATTCATTTCCATAAGCTTAAAAGGCTACAAGTAGAACACTAGCAAAAAAACAAAAAGAACCCAAAAAAACCCAACTCAAATTCAAATAAACAAACAAAAACCCCATGCTGCAAAAATCACTGACTTAAACCTTCCACATTCATCACTGGACTTGTGAATTTAGTGATTAACTAAGTTAATTTGATTTCTTTTTACTTACATGTGAAAGCCACTAGTTAACAGGAAGCTGACAAGCATTTTCTCTGTTTGTGTCAGGTGCTGAAACTAATTTGAACTTGAGGAGCAGGGAAGATCCAAATACATCAGATGCTGGATCAGAAATGCAGGATAAAAATGCAAATAACCATGGAACTCAGTCATCTAATCCACTGTCCAGTTCTGTGACTGCTGAAAATGGAAATTCAGTATCAAATGGTAAGCACTTTTTAATCCCAAAGCTCTTCTAACATAAAATTGCTGAAGTGTTTCCTTGAATGAGCTTTTTAAGATATAGTCAGGCTGGAATCTTCTGAGTTGTGAAATATCTGTGTTTCTGAAACTGGCTTAATTTTGTATGTGTGAACTGATAAGCCCCTCTCCAATAAAAGCTGAATGTGAAGAAAATAAAACATCTTCTGTTGAGGAATTTGTAATTAGTTCAGGTCCATGTCTATAAGCAGCCTAAGGCATGGAGGACTTAAATTTGAGATTCTGATCCTATGATCAATACAAATGGGACAGAAAATGGAAAATCAGGATCTCCCTTGGCTATAGGTGCCTTTCTAGTGAATGGCAAATTGTTTATCGTTGCAATACAAAATGGTGCAAGAGCAGTGGCAGAAAGAATGAAAGCTTTTGAGGTCCTAAAAGCATAAATCCTAAGGAAATAACACGCCTGTGAGTTCAGACTTTTAATAGAAAATTGAACTTTTTCATTGCTTTTTAATTTTGTAAAATGTATTGCTCTTCTTTTTTAGTTTATTTTTAGTATTAGGAGTAGCACCTTTCTACAGCTCTGTACTATCAAACTGTGGCTTTTCCACCACAAATCCTCCACACTTACCAGAATTCTTATTCTGAAAGAGCTTTTTGCCATTTCTTGTCCAAACACATAGAGTAATTAGAAAACCTGTAATAACCTTTTACATTGCAATGCTGAAAGTTGTGATTCTATGTCATCCAAAACAAGAGATCCTCTTGTGGGAGGCACTCAAAACACCACAGGTAAAAGTTTACTGAAATTTGTTGTCATTTCCAACTAGCACCTAATAGGATATAGAGACATGTTTAATCATTAAGTGAAAAGTTTAAATAAGTACTGTAATAAGTAACTGAAATGGCCTAACCCTTCTTTAGAAAAGGAGACAAATTACCCAGATATCTGACAGTTCTGTACCCACAGTGGAGGCCATTGTAGACGTACTTTGTGTAATCCGGGTGATAATTAGAGTAGATACTATATAGATGGGCCAAGGAAGCACTGTGCTGTGTTGTGCCTAGTGGTTATACAAGGCACACACTTTGCACTGTGCTCTTCATCCAACTCTGCTGGCACGTTACTGTCCCTCCAAGGAAGCCTCCCTGGTTGTTCCTCTTCAGTTACATCTGAAGTCCATGTGTGTGTGGACTCCTATATAGTTTATTCAGATTGGTATCAGAGTAACTGTAAGAGCCTCTGTGTTTCACCAAAAGCCCTATGCATTATTCAGGTGAGGGGATTAGTCCTATCTAATTCCAGCTGTCAAGAAGGTAGCCATTCTTCTGCCTAAACAGATCACCTGTGGGCTACAGTTTACTCCATAGTCTCTTGAAACTTACTATCAGATCTAAGCTCATCAGACAACAGGTTGTGGAACAGGAGAGGTATCACAGCAGATAACCTGACAGGCATGTCACCATGCCACAGGCCACATGGAGCTGAGAACAGAGCCCTCATCTTGCCTTTCCTGGTGATGCCTGTTTCATATATCTGCCATGTATCATCTACACGTATGTCTGCCAGTGTACCAAGTGGAGCTGATCAGTAGATGCAGCCTATGTGTGAATGCAGAATCATGGAAGCTGGAGGATTGATGTGTGACCATGGTAGCAAAGACCCAGAGACTCTGTGGTAGTGTTGTTCTTTTGTAAATATGGATGTTGGAGGCCCGGAGGTGTAGGGTCTCCAGTTCTGTGGTAGCAAAGCCTATGAGGCTGGAGGTTCTCTGGAACCACAGAGCCACATCTAGATGTCCAGTGATCTAGATGTCAATCTTTGAGATGCAAGCTATTTATCTCTAGGATTCTATGGAGAACAGGGCAGAAAGGGGGAATAGGAAACACAGGAAGAAGATCAGAGATCGAGTATGGGATCTTCCTTGGAAGAACTATAAAAAGATGTTACAGAGATTAAGTGGGTGAAGGATTGGGTTTCTAGTTTGAATGCCCAGGACAAGTCTGTATTTTTGATTATGGGAAAAAACCAGAATGCATTCCTTTCATTTTACTTCTCCAGTTAGAGATCATTGCTTGACTCATATTCCTTACTATTATTTTCACCACCACATATAATTGCAGCAATAATGTATATCAAGCAAAATTTTACCAAAAAATGCCAAATTAGACTTACTTTGGGTAACATGAGAGTAGCTGTAGGAAAGCCCAATCCAGGTGGTGTAGTTTGTGCTTCAGAGTGAATCCCTGATTAACTTAGGTTCTTGTAGTCCCACACCTGGCCCTGCCAAAATCGTTGGCTTCAGCTTTGGGCTGAATTTAGCAAGGTCTTATTCAATGCACAGCTGTAGTATCCTAATATTTACTTAGGTGTACATAAAGGAAAGCTCTTAGAATGTAATCAACTACTCCATTTATCTTTCCAACTCTACCGAACCTCAGCTTGCCATGTCCATGGCAATGTGCTGTTGCTTTACAAGGAAACTTTACTTATTTGATAAGACCTTTTATCAAAGGGCTTTTTACATCAATAAAAAGAAAATAAGTGATAACCTGATTCTTAACTCAAGGCTGTCATGGATAGTAGATCCTAAAATGTACTAATATAATGCAAAAGCAATAACCTTTTCATAACATGCTGCCCAGCCTAGGAAAGTATTTTTATTCATTTCTGGTGGTTTAAAATTGTGCAAATATTTTACATACTACCTTTCATTTGGATTAAATTAATAATATCTACTTTAAGAAGGCACTTTGCATTAAAATTTGTATAAATTTGTATTACTTTATTTGAGATGCATCCAAACTTAGTCCATGTAAATAAATTATTAGTTCGGGAAATTATTTGAAAAAAGGGAATTGTTTTCACAAAAACCATTGTGGTTTGGGTTGGGTTGGGTTGGGTTTTGGGTTTTTGAGGGAAATTTATTTCAACCACTTAATTTGACCAAAAATATGTGAGAATTTTAAGTTGGAGTATAGAGAATTTAATATAAGTTATAAAGGAATAATGGTAACTTACATATAATTTATAAGGCTAGTATACGAGAGACCTTGGATGTCATACGTTGTCCCTGTACATACCTAATATATCATTGCCCAGCTTCAGAAAGCGATAATCACACCTCAAAACAACACACAGTTCAAATTATTGAGAAATCAGGGTCAAACTTCCTCTGCAGCAAGCAGAAAAGAACTTAAAGGCTGGACTCTCACAGATTTGATCTGGCTCCTGAGCTGCAAGCAGGGGTTTCACCTTCTTCATTGTCTACATGTTCAGAGGAAGACCAGGTGATGTAGTAAAGGATCCATATTTATGCAAGCTTTACACAAGCTTTGTTCAGTAAAACAAAGGAAATAAAATCCAGCTGTCCCTAGTTACAAAGTTGTGAAAATGCAGTGTTTTAAGGGGGAAACTAAAAGGAAAGTAGAGAGATCAAAAAGTGATTGTAAGATTTATTTTAATTCTCATTGTCCAACTCTGATTTTGATTGGTAATAAATTCAGTTAATTTCCCTAAGTTGAGTCTGTTTTGCCTGGGACAGTAACTGGTGAGTGATCTCTCCCTGGCCTTATCTCGACCCACAAGCCTTTTGTTATATTTTCTCCTCTCTGTCCAGTTGAGGAGGGAAGTCATAGAGCAGCTTGTGTGGGCACCTGGCATCCAGCCAGGGTCAACCCACCACAAGCAGAGCACTGTGAGGGCTGCTATGACAAAAATGATCTTCATCTCAGCTAGACCCAATCCACAGACTTACCGTGGTGTCTGGGATTCTGGTTTGTGAGGGGCTTAATAACACCTGTTGTGGACTCACTGTGTTTCTGCTTCTGCCTTTGCTTCCCGTCATCCTGCCTTTCAGGTCCTCTGTGTGAATGGTCTTCCCACTCCAGCCAGCAATGAGCCTCACCCTAGGATCACTGTGCAGAAGTGTTTGTTTCTCTTGACTACAGAGGGAGACTACCTGGCTCTTTTACACTGGGTGACTGGTTGTTTCACCGCTAAATTTTAGGGAGCTAATTCCCACATTGAGAGTGTACAAGAACTAAAAAAAAAAAATAAATAAATAAATTTTTGTACTGAGAAGATGAAGTTTTAAATTTGGGACCTAATATTGACTTCCTGTGTGACATAGAGATATCGAGAGCAGACTGCAGGCATGGTTTTTGTTCCCTTTTCATGGCTTCTGCGATGAATAGGAGCCAGGGCAAGAGGAGCCAGGGACTTCCACATTGCAGGAGGAATCCCTGGCCAGTGTATATTTGTGTTATTTGTAGGGTCTTCCAGTACAACTGCTCCTTCCTGTAAACCAGCATGCATACCTATGATGCTATCCTTCCTTGTAAACAGTAATCATTCCAGTTTCAGTAAGCATGGAAATAGTAAATATCCAGGCAAATGTGTGATTTTTTTTTGTTCTTTTCTTAATAAGATATGTCAAGGTCTTTTGAATCTTACATTGATATCAGCCAATCTGATTGTAAATAAGTATTCTTCTGCTTTAGGTTTGCCAGAGGAAAATGAATATTCAAGACTGTCAGCCAGCACTACAGTGGGCTCATCAGTTCAGAGACATAGGGAGAGCCACACTAGTCAGGTAAATATTTCATTGATGGTCTCTAGAACAAGTAAAATGAAAAAAATCATAGTACCTCTGTGTTGAAAGCTGTCTTGATTCAAATTTGGGTGTTGGCATTGAAAAATGCAGACTTCTTTTACAGGTTTTTATTGAGCTAAGGGCAATAATGAATTTCCTATTAACATTTTTGGCTGGAAAAATAAACATCCGGGAAGGTTCTCATAGTAGAGTTCAACGTTTATGAAACATACTGTTGGTGTTTTGTGAGGATGCTGTTTTCAGGCAGGAAGTAGGTCTTTCAAAATATTCATTCATACCAGAAACAACTGCATGATAATGAACCTCACAGGAATAAATGCATAATTATATCATCCTTTTGTATATTAAAACAATGAACACTTTAAAAGTGGTCTTCGTAATTTTTATACGTATATCAATAAGTAAAAAATCAAAATATCTAACAGTTAAAACATCAATAGATGCTAAGATGGTTTGAAGCTTGCACTGGTTCTCTTAACATTTCTATTTAGTTAATGTAATTATAAAATTGCAATATAAAATTAAGTTTTATGGGCATTAAGTGAACAAAAAGGAATAAAATGTGTCATATTTTTGTCATTCTTTTCTTCAGCATTTTATCTATAATGTGAACTGCTTTACTTTCTAAGTAGCCACTCTAGGCATAAAGGCATTCAAGAAATTTATTATTGTATTATATTTTTTCACTTAAATTGAATTAATGCATTCTGTTGTCATTGTCTTCACTCCACTTTCTAAAAAAATAGTCCCAAGTAATTTTTTTCATTTGAGGGGACTGTAAGAAATTTACAATAAAGGTAAAGATTGTCCAGAGAGGAAGCAAGTTAGAACTGTGATGACTTTTCTCAACAGAAACCTCTCATTAGCCAATTGTACAATTTCCAAACTATTTTACCAGAAGGTAAGGGAAGTGCTCTATCACATTTAAAAGCTACTTATTCTCTGTGTGGGACAGCTGACATTTCATGACAACAAAATGCTGGCCCTAACCAAGTTAAACAAATGTTTGGCCATTGACTCCAGGAGGAGTGAGATTCAACCTTCAAAAAAAAAAAACAAACCTCAGTCTTAAGTTTGAAAAACATTAGGTTTCAACTCAGTAAGTATGTGAGCAATCTAGTACAAAAGTCTTCACTTTCTGGTTTTCTGACCCACTGTCAAAAGCACGTAAGTACAGCATCTATTCTGATTGAAATCTTGTGCCAAGACAGCACTCAGCACTACACTTGATCTCTTCAGACACATAAGCAAGACCAGCCAGAGCTGCCCTGGCACACATGGGAACACATCCATCATGCACACAATAACAAATTTTTTGCCATCACCATATGTCTCAGACTCTCAAAAATGGAGTTTGACCCTATTGGGAAAAAGTACTTACAGGTCTACTGTCTCCAGATCAGTATACTGGGTGAGGATATGGGATTATGAAGATGACTAGAGACAGTGTTTTCAGTTGGCTCTGTCATATTTTTTAATGATCAACTTATTAGATATGAGAATCGCTCTTCCTAGTGAAGGAAAAGTCCAAGTCCCTGACACTGTTGCAGTTATAAACCTCACACAGGGAGATGCTTTTGTCCTGAAGCCCCTCAGTTGCTAATCACTTGCAGTTCTGTGATTTTTGATACAATTGATTTAATGAATAAACACCTTCCAAAGTGGTATTGCCAAGAGGAAAAAAGCCTTCTTCCCATAAAAAGAAAAAAAAGGCTTAAAAAGAGTCTCTGCTCAAAAGGCTGAGAATTCTTACTGTGAAAAGCATTCCTCACCATTCCTAAAGCATGGCATATATTTGAAAATTATTTGGTTTAATTACAGTTGACATTTCTTAGCATGCTGTTAGTGACTCAAACAGCATACAAGCCTATTGTAAAAATCTTTGCCAGACTTGCTTGCAGTAACCTTATCACTTTAAAGTAATTCTTGCACAGTTGTATGAAATAAGACATTGTTTCACAGATCTGTGAAGATACTGATTGACTAATTGCTCTAAAGAGAGAAACTTGGACTGGATTCATGGATTTCTTGGCAGACACTGTCACTTCAGCTAAAGAAAACTGGCTCATTAGCTTTGAGGAGCTTCCATTATCTATGGGGTTTTTTAATACCTCCCTGCTAGTTCCTTACTGAAGCGACAGGAAATAATTTCATTTTTGTCACAGGATCTCAAGGCTCATACACACTCAACTAAAGTTTAGGCATTGTGGTTTACAGTACCATCATATTGTCACCTCAGGTGTTAATTACCTGCATCACTCTGATACGTCCTGCACACTACAAACCTACACAGAGATAAATTCTTCAGCTCAGCATCTGTCAACATGCAGCAGAAGGATCAATCTTTTAACACTTTGGAATGTAATCTTGAAAAGAATTTCAAAATATCATGTGGATGTGAACTCAAAAACTTAACTGATCATCTCTAAAGTGAAGTCTGCTGAAAAAAATTAGAAAAAAAAAGTTCACTGCTGGCCATAAGTGTTAATTTTCCAGGGCAGTGGTTAGTTAAAGACCAATTTTTATCAAATGAAAAAGGAAAAAACTTGGAAAAAAATTGTTAAAATACTAGCAAAATATTACTCATTGAAAAGTTATGGAACAAAATTCTACTTTCTTCTGTTAAAAAAAGCAGAGAGTATTAAAATTAAAGTTTAATTTTTGTCTCTTCTGAAATGATAGAACATACATCAAAAGAAATATAAATCTTGCACATAAAAAGAACAACACACTATGAGGTTTTTAAAGTAATACCTTTTCCATCATATTGTTTTTTTGGCTGTACCCTTGTAGATTTTTCAAGTGTTTACACCTATAGGTTGCAAATAATACCAAATAAAAACATAAAGAACCTAACATCTGATATAGTGCTGTAGCATCATCTTTAACCTTAAAGAAGATAAAAATTGAACCATGGAACTTCCAAATAAGCCAGACTCTGTAGTCTCAAGTTCTCATGCCATAATTTCCATCTCACCAAAGAGAAAGAGATGCTTCTTCTGGTCATTTGTGTCATAATCTTGCTTAGGAAATTTTGTTATGACTAAGAGTCTTTTCAGTCATGCTCCAGGAAGTGATCCTGAAGCATACTGGAAACTCCACAAACATTTAAATTGCTTAGCAGGGTCTAAAACCCCAAAACCTCCTCTAAAATAAAAACACTTTATAAAATATTACTTCTGTGCTTTTTTCTTTTACACATTTCTCAGTTCCTTAGCAGGTCCAATGGGCTCTCTTCTTCAGACTATTTAGTGCTCCCTCTGTTCTCAATAGCAGCTATGAGTGTCTATGTTTAAAAGACAGAACATAAAAACCATTGAAATGTATTTCTTTGTAGTGTCAGCAACAGCAGCAAGATGAAATAGAGTCAATAACAAGTCTATATATTTGGCACATCGCACAAAATGTAAGCGGCTCTGTCATCTTTTTCACAGAAACAGGACTATGGGGTTTTGTTTTGTATGTTTGTTTTTTATTTGGGTTGGTTTAGGTTGGGTTTTTTGGGGTGGTTTTTTTGGTTGGTTGATTGGATTTTTTGCTTTTGGTAAAAATACTTTAAAGTTGTTATTGACATTCACTATGAAGTGGGAAGTGCTGTGAGAAAGATATAGTGGAATGAAGAGTAGCAGGCCAGCTGAAAGATACTTTTTTTCTTATGTGGGCAGCAAGAAGCAACATGGTCTGCCTGTAACAGGATGAGATGGACAACCTGGAGATAATGAACAGATGGAAAGTGAGGGGCATATTAAAGACTAGAGTGATAATAAGCATATGTGTGTGGCGGGAGTGGGGAGTAAACCAGGCACCAGATAAAGGATGATTCAGATAAGTAAGGTTGAAAGAATAAAATGACTGAGAGAGAAGGAAAATTATACAGTGAAATAAGGGATTTAGGAAGAAGAAAGAAAGAAGAGTCAAAAAGAAGGAACAGACCCAGAGAAGTGAAAAAAACCAGCTAAAAGGAAGATAAGGAAAAACAGGAGGGAAAGAGCACAGGCTGATGGAGTAAAAAGAGGGAGGGACTAAGGAGAAAAAAGGTGCAAAGTCTATGTGACGTCCCAGGTATGATATTCATCTTCATACACATATCAATATGATCTTTTATATTCCATAAAATAAAAAATATTGCAATAATTGCCTACATTTTTAGGGTTGCATTCTACGCAAGTTGTGTCGTAACCATAGTCTTGTGAAGATTCAGTTATTACAGAAGAAAGGTAGAAAAATTCCTGTTGAAAGGTGCAAAGCCTGTTTTCCAGTTAGGTTTTGAATGGTTGAATATTGGCTTATTTGTAACCAGATGTCACATGCATTCAGCATCCTATGGAAATGCTCCTAGAACAAGACACAAATAAACAAGAAGCTTGCCACCCTAGTAGGCTAAGTAATGTCAGACATACAGCACAGCCTAGTATAAGATTTTGGTTACCCATTTCTGAAACAGGTTTTATCTGTCATATGTTCAGAAAAGTAAGATAAAAAATTATGGGGTTTTTTTACATATGGTTATATCAAAAGATCTGCAGTCTTATCTCTTCTATTTTGTTTAAACCCCATTGTGCAGGAAGGCAGATTGCAGTAATATAGGAGCCAACACCTGACAATGTCAAATTAGAACTGTCTTTTCATATTCGTGAAGTATGTATTTATTGCTTCATTATAGCTTAAGCCATAGCTCTTATTTCATGAAATCTCATTGCTCTTCCCTCAGAAAGAGCTGCATATTCATTATAGTTTCAAGGGCCTTCTTTGTTCCTGCTTGATTTAATATTTGTTGCCAATCATTTCTTTTGTTGACTGTTCAAAAGTTTAAAAAAATGAATAGTCAAGAATGCAGTGTGATGCTGTCCCCCACCCATTGCCACAGTTCTAAACACTGGGCTCTAACATTCATCATTGTTGTCTGTCATGTTTGCCTATTAGCTGCAAATAGTCTTTGATCATCTTTGAAGCAAAAAGCGGCAATCAAACAAGTCTGCTGTAATAAAAAGATCACTAACACCTTTGTAAACACAACATGCAAGAGAGGACATAGAATGTTATATACTTACCATTGATCTGAATCACTATATCCCCCTAAATTGTGGTTTTTTTATTGTTTTGACAGTAATGCCAAAGGATTCTCTTTGTAATGTCACATACAAAAATCAGGTCTTAATTTGTGGCTTTATTTTTAGAAGACTTGCAGTCAAAAACTTGTGCCTTACAGATTAAATACTATGAGGTAACGCACAGTGTAAATTCATCAGTAAGTACAATATTTTGTGTTTCTGTACAAAGGGCATTTGGAGGGCTGATGCCCCTCTCCTAAGCAAGTGTGTCCTAGATCTGACTGCTGTGACCTCCACAGGTGAAAGCGCAGATTCTCCTCTTTGAACCAGTGGATGTCACAGCCAGCTCTCTACACGTGAGCCCCAGAACTTTGTCCTCATTGCATTTGCCCCGGCTAGATGGGATTGTTGAAGAGAAGGGAACAAAACCTCTCGAGTGTCCCTGTGTCCTCATTAAGCTCAGGTGTTTGGCTAAAGGGCGTAGTTATTCCTCTTGGGCTGCCACAGTGGCCAATGCATCACCTTAAAAGGCTGCTTCAAATTCAAGTTCAAGGGGAGTGTAGTCCACTGCCCCGCTGTCGGCACCTGTGGAGAGTGACTGCACTTCTGACTTGAAGTTCCTGGTGTGAGTGAGAATAAATTAATTCCTCTGGCCTTCATTTTTTTGCTGCCACACACTGCTGCATGCATGCAGATCAGCATGCAGTGATTTGGACTGCTAACAGATCGTAAATTGTGACGCTTTCCTCTAGCATCGTTTGACCATAAGTGTAGGGGGTTTATACAAGAAAGGATGATACCCAGCAATAGCAAATATGAACTGATCATTGTTTTTGTACTTGCTTTGAAAGCATTGTGGCAAACCTACTCTCCCTCTGGTCAAATAAAGTATCTCCATTAATACCATAAAGCAGCAGTGATCAATTAAGTAGCAACATGACTTAGTTTGTCAGATATTTTTTGTTAGATTATGTGCAAAGTGATATCAGTGGTCCCGGGCATGTTACTACTTCCCTGAGAGAAAGGTACAAGAGTACAGAAGACCAAGTCCTGCCTTTGCAACTAAAATATATTACTATAGAAAAATAACAATTAAAAAGCTCACCCCAAACCAAATAACCTCTTCCCACTTCCCCCCCAAAAAGCCCCCAACAATGCCCCCCCAAAAAAAATCCCAAACAAACAAAAAAAACCAAACAAAACCCAAAAAAGGAAACCACAAGAATATGATAGAAAAACAACTTCCACCAGCAATAGAACTGCAGTCAGATGAAGAAGAATGTAAAATGTTCTGCCTGAAGTACACCAAAGTGCGTGTAGCCCAGCAGCCTCTTTCTGATGAAAACAAGAAGGTGCTGCTACCTCAGGCAAATGTAGAGATGCGAGGTGAGGTGTCTCTTTTGGAAGTGTGATCTCTCGGTTACCAGTGGTCTGTGAGGAAGGGCTTCTGGAGGCAGAGTTCATTTTGTAGATAGCAATCCTTAGTGCATTTTTCTGTCATGAATTTTTCTGGAAAATTCTTTCAGAAAGCAAAATCAAGGCAAACAGTGAAATCAGTATTTTAGGATAAAGGTTGGAAGTTTTCAAAATGCCATGTGACAGCAGACGTCTGGACTAGGCAATCAAATATATTTGTGCCTCTGACATGGCCTCTGACATCAGAATATTCTGTTTCCAGGATCACTCTAAAACTTATGTTCGGAAGAAGATTGAAACTCCCATTGCAAAAGCAAAAAAAAAAAAAAAAAGAAAATCCCCCAGAAAGAACAGGTAGCTGTAAATGGCTTGTCAAAAGGGAAAATATTTCTTTCTGAATGATGTGGTGATCCATTTTTCTTCATATATGTAGTACCTTTTTAGTTTTATTTTAAATACAAAGTTACTCTTCAGATTACCCCCAATTTTTAAATATCAGCAAAGTTATAACTTCCTTTGGTTTGTCATTTATATAACACCTGTTCTAAAGGAATTTGATGCTTTTGATGTAATAAGAAATTTTAACTGAGAGAGAAAAAATATTTCCTTGTTTAGAACAAAGAAAATGCAATATATTTTCAGTTATGGATCTCATGTTGAACTCTATTTATGCTGGCATAACTGTTCCAGAGCAATTCCAGATTTGCACCAGACAGAGAACATTTTCTTTGCCATTTTCTCATTTACAATAAACCCACTTGCCATCCATTTTGAGAGTTTTAGTTCTGAAGATTGTAAAGTTGGTCCAAAACAAAGAAAAATCATCATCAGTTTAAAAGAACAGTTAACTAAAATAATTTTGTTGTTTCATATCAAGTTATTACATCCAGTGTGTCTTCTATTGCAAAAAAAATGCCTGTCCCAGCACTCACAAGACAATCACATGAATAATTTGGATCCCAGTGGTACATTTGTATTTGAAGATTTTTAATTGGAATTTTGAAGCACATAAATTCATTTATCATAGCTGCTTTTCACTCCCTGCTGGGCCAATGCAGGTTTCCCAATCAAATGCAGATTTACACATTATGTTGAATGCTTTTCTAGGTTTCTTAACACACCCTTGCCTTACTGTGTGTTTCACCCTTATGTATTTAAATGAATCTCGTGTTAGTAAATAACATGTAGATTAACAGATTTTTTTTTTCCTTGATTCAAGAACTGGTGGAAAAGTAATCCTTTTCTGATTTCTCCTTTTTTGCAACACAGAAAAAAGCCAAATGTATCTGTTGGAACTTGAATGGTTGGGATTTTTTGAGATGTTGCAGTGTGCCTGTCCTATAGTTTGGAAAAAAAGGTGTGACATGGATGATGTTTGGAAAGAGTCAGTGAAAGGGTTTATCAGATTAAATAGAAAAAAAAAAGAAAAGAAAAAAGTCATTAAAATGAGTTGGAAACATTTTTGTGAGAGAGTTGCATGAAGGTTGAATCCAAATGCGTTGCTCTTGCTAATAATCACATGCAGTAAGAATTATTTCCAGAATTACTGAATGAAATTGTGTCTTTCATTTTGAAATGAGAGGTGAGAACTATTATCTTTAAAACTGGTGGCTCACAGGAGACCCACTGGGGTTTTTGACCTGCTTTTGAGGGCTGTGATAAAGATAACTGAAAGTTACCTACTGGCTGAAATGCACTTGATTTTATTTTTAGGCAGCCTACAAAATGAAAGAGATTATAAACATGACTTTTATTAAAGCAGTTTCATTTCTAAAGCAGTTATGATAATTTATCATCAACATTTTACATTTATTGCATAATTCACTTTAGATCCTGATCAAATTTCAGAAAGTCTCTGCATGGATTTCATGATGTGACCTCAACTTTACTAACTAATGGAAGAGAAACATTTATGATGTAACAATTAATTGTGAACATCTACTGTCTGTTGCTTTAAAGCACCAAAATTGACAAATCTATTGAAGAAAATAACTGGCATTATTTGTCTGAAGGGAAAATATGAACTAGCTATGTAATGAAAATGTCTCAGGAGCACAGGTTTATATGCTATGTATGTCCTTGTACTGCATTGTGATTTCAAAATCTATTTTCTGTTGTGCTTATATGTCTGTGGGCAGGAATTTTACTAAAACTTAAAGAAACAACTAAAAAACAAAACTGTAATAAAACATGAAGAGCTAATTTTTATGCAAAGAAAATTATTTGCATGTTTTAAATTATATGTAATTGTAATTATAATATGTAAATTAAATATGTAATTTTCTGGTGAATATAAGGGTATTGATAAAAATCAATGCAATCACAAATGAAAAAGATTATTAAGAGTACTACACATATATTTTTGAAAAGGTAAACCCTACATTTGGTCAGTGAGGGAGAAAAATGAGGTGAAATACTCAAAAGAATCTACCACTGCAAATTAATAAATCTCTGGCATACTGTTTAATGAGCCCTGTACTCACAGCTTGGTGATTAAGACTGTTGCAATTGTCACACAGACACTGTAAGTACTTCATTACTTCTGAATCTTACCAAATATCCTCTGTAAAGTTATAGCGTTTGATCTTTTAATGCAAATGAATTTCCTGAGATTCTAGAGCCAAATCTTTAAATAATTCAAAGTTAATTTTAAATGGGCCTGTTAATAATTTTATCTGTCACAAATTATTTAAAATGTGAAACTTTCAACTTTCTATAATTAAAATTCACTGATTTTTTTTAACTAGCCTATGAAATGAACTCACCTTATTGCAGCTCATCTTGATTATAAGACAAAGTTGAAATCCGGTATGTCTGCTTTAGGCCATAAAGTGAATTTAGGCAGAATTTAGAAGCCTAAATCCAGAAGGCAATTCAGGGGTTCATTCTCCAATAACTATGCAGTACTCAAATGTGTTTAACTCCACAGCCAAAATCATGCTCTAAGACTTTCGTGGTTGCCAGTATACAACAAAGTGCTTTGTCTCCACTATTTTTTCTGCTCTAAAACCACAAGGGGTTCACTGAAGAATTTACTTCAGCATGGTACTCAGACATGGACATCACAAAGCACAGGAGCAAAAGTCCTTCTGCCCCGCACTCATAGTCCACCTCTTGCAGTTGCAGTGTCCTCTCAGCATGTGAGAACTTGGTCTCTCTCTTCCTTAACCCGAGAGAAGTGTGACAGGTTAGCCCTGGCTGGACAGTAGGTGCCCACCAAGCTGCTCTATCACAGAATGGGTGGGGTTGTAAGGGACCACAGTGGGTCATCTGGTCAACCTCCATGCTCAAGCAGGGTCATCCTAGTGCACATTGCATAGGATTGTGTCCAGACAGTTCTTGAATATCTCCAGTGGGGGAGACTCCACAACCTCTCTGGGCAGCCTGTTCCAGTCTGTGGTCACTGCACAGTAAAGAAGTTTTTCATATTCAGGTGGAACTTTCTGTGCGTCAGTTACATTCCATTGCCTCATGTCCTAGTGTTTAGCACCACCAAGAAGAGCCTGGCTTAATCTTCTTGGCTCTTCCCTTTAGATATTTATACACACTGATGATGTCCCCTCTCAGTCATCTCCTCTCAAGGCTGAATGGGCCCAACTCCCTCAGTCATTCCTCATAAGAGAGATGCTCCAGCCCTCCAGTCATCTTCACTGCCCTCTGCTGGACCTGCACCAAGAGCTCCATGTATCTCTTGTACTGAGGAGCCCAAAACTGGACACAGCAATCCCAATGTGGCCTTACCAGGGCTCAGTAGAGGGGCAGGCAATGCTCTTCCTAATCCACCCTAGGATACCATTGGCCTTCCTGACCACAAGGGCACACTGCTGGCTCATGGACAGCTTATTGTCCACTAGGACCTACAGGTCCTTCTCCACAGAGCTGCTTTCCAGCAGGTCAGCCCCCAGCCTGTACTGGTGCCCAGGGTTATTCCTTCTCAGGTGCAGGACCCTGGATTTGCCTTTGCTGAATTTCAGACACTTTTTCTCTGCCCATGTCTCCAACTGCACAAGCTTCTGAGGTATCAGCCACTCCTCCCAGATTTATATCATCAGTAAACTTGCTGAGGAGGCATCTACCCCTTCATCCAAGTCATTGATTAACAAGTTAAACAATATTGGGCCCAGTATAGAACCCTGGGGAACACCACTAGTGACACGCCTCCAACTAGATTCTATGCCACTATCTCTCCCCTACACAACAGGACAGGAGGAGAAAATAAGATGGAAAAAAAATTCATGGGTTGAGACAAAGGCAGTTTACTAAAGCACAAGGGAAGGTTGTGGATACAGAAGCAAAAGGGAAAAAAAAAAAAAAAGAAAAAGATTTCATTCTCTACTTCTGACCAGCAAGCTGTGTCCAGCCACTTTGTGGGAAGCAGGGTTTCAGCACACATCGCTATTGCTCCAAAAGGCAAACACTGTAAATAATGAATGTTCCCCCTTCCTCCTCCTTTCTTTTATCTGCGCAGACATCATATGGTATGGAATATCCTTTTGGTCAGTTTGAGTCAGATGTGTCCCCTCCCAAGATCTTGCCCACCCTCAGCCTACTGGTGGGGTGGGAATGCTGGAAAGACAGTGCTGATGCTGTGCCAGTGCTGCTCAGCAGTAGCCAAATCACTGGCGTGTTAGCAGCTCCTTTCTAGCTACCAATGAGGAAATGATCTTCATCTCAGCCAGACCAAATATAGAAAAGTCTAGCCCACATCTGATTTCCCAATATGCTCTAACCTGTAGATAATGGTGAAAGTCCTTCTATGTGTTTCCTGATGGAACTGAGGGACTGGTGTTCTGTCACCAACCAAAATCCCTGATGCTAAGAGAGCACATTCTTCTGCAGCCTGAGAACTTGGGCTGTGAGGTGGGAGGAATGGATCCTGAAACCTCCTCCCTGGGCTGCTCATTACAAATTTATTTTGTTCATCTTGCTATATTTTGCAGCAGAAAATATGGATCATTTAACTGCTTCAATCCATTGCAGTTTCCAATTAATAGCTGTGGTAACTCCACATGCTCTTTTGTGTGTGACTGTCTTTGACCCTTCAGCTTTTCTGGTTTACTGAGTAAGAACTCTGGATAGCAAACCAAGGATGGTGTTTCCACCAAGTGGCAGGGCTGTTAAATGCCAGGTATTCAAATTCAATGCTGTGTTGACCATGTCTTTAACCATTGACTTTGAGTAGGAAAATCCTTGTCTGCAGTTAGTATCACTGGTACAGTTGGTTGAAGTTGTTAGTTTAGTGTTCATTAAAAAATTAGTTGTCTTAAAGTAACTAATTGCTATATAACTCATTCACCCTTCAAAAATATCTGTTCAGGATATAGAATAATAATGAAAAAATATGCTTGCTGTTTTATATTGTACTTCATGTAAAATTATTCAGCAAACCTTTTTTTAATGAATATGTATAACATGATAAATGGAAAAGAGAAAATATATAATGTTATTCAAATAGATCTAATTAAATTAAGTGGTTCATTTAGAGCTCTGTCACTTCTTGTGAATTTTCCCCATTTCATTTCAACTTCAGTTTCATTGTATGTCCTTCATCCAGGTTGAAGCTAGTTTGCCAGCTTACTTACCAGATTAGTTTCATGATGAATAAAGGTTTGAGATATTTTTCCATCCCTATTTAAAAAAATACAGTAAAAGATATACATTTATTTGTGAACTGGACCAACATTTATCTACTATACACTGTAAAATGAGCTCTATAGCAAAACTGCTGACCCAACATTAATTTACAGCTTGCATAGGCAGGGTCAGTATAATAAAGTTTCTTCAGTGCCTATAAGCTATAAATAGGATGCATTTGTCAATTGCCTTGCCCAGGCAAAATGTGCTCACTTTGCACCCTGCACCTGTGTGCCCTTATTGTTCCTTAGAATAGCAGTGGCATTGTCTGTTTTCAAATACAGTCTCTCAAACTAAAAATTCTTCTATACTTCATTAGAGACATGCTATCAACCTTTTGTCACCTGAGCACATCCAATAACACAGTTTCAAAATATCTAAGTATATTTATCTGCCAGTGTTCAGGCATGTCTTCAATTACTTACCTCTTTCGTATGAAACTTGTGATGACAGTCTAACAAAGCTTGTTTTCTGTATGTGACAACATCTCTCTTAGAGGCATGCCTAACATAAGTTCATGAAATGCCAAAAATTTAGATACAAATGAGGTGTCTAAATTTTCAACACTGAATCCCAATCTGTTTTCTAAACTGTATTATGCCCATAATTTAAACCCACAAAAAACCACAGAAATTGGCCAGAGTAAGCCACGGTGCCTCACAAATTATACAGCTGCTCTGTAAAATAAAGCCACCTGACCTGTCTTCCTTGATATATTGTTTACAATTGCAAACTTTTAATTTGCCTTCTAATTTTTTATATCCCACTGGAAAAATTAAAAAAAAAAAAAAACCTAGTGATAGCCCTCTAGCAATATCTGTGGAACATTTCATTTTCCTTTGAGTTGCTGAGATGCCCTGTTGCATTTTGTATAAATATAAAAACAAAGATGATTTTGATTTCATAGTGATATGCAGTTGAGATATACTTTAATTCTTTCAAATACTTTCCATTTTTCTCCTTTTTTCTTAAAAATGCAGAATTTAAAACTGTACTTGGAATTATACCTGTTATTAAGACGTATTATTGATTAGCATGTTTCTCTTTGAAGCATCTCCCAATCAGAAATTAAGCAAATTGCCTGTGGATATTCAGGCTTTTCCATGTAAGGGTTCATTCCTCCTCTGACAGCATATGTGTGTGAAAGATCTGACTTGCACAAGAAATATTTGAAGCAGCAGTGTGAAGCCTGTGCAAGCCTCTGTACCCAGGTACTTCCTCCATGAAGGAATGGCAGGAGCCACAGGCAATAGCAGTCTTCTACTCCACAAACCTCATTGACCATCAGTGACAAAAATGCCCTTCATGTCAACTTAGCTTTTCTTGCAACTGGAAGCAATCACATGTGTGGTGTCTCATGAGCATTTAAGGGCACTGCATATGATTTCCATTATCATGGTAACTAACATGCAGCCCTGTCTCTCATTATGACATGAAGTAAACGCAACCTTGACAGGAATAGCCATTCTTTCTACATGAGTCCAGTGTGTGAGGTGAAGTTTGGGCATTTTAGTCATGCCATAGGTGCCTCTTACAGGTACCCCTGTGGGGTTCTTAAGAAAGAAGATAGCAAGGTAAGGGCTGTGGGCCATTAGATGTTATGGTAGGCTTGGTTCGTATTCCCTAGGTAAGCCCCTTCTGCTAGAGAATACTCCCTAGCAAATAGATCTCACTATCTGCTCTAGGCACTGCTGTACTGCATAGATGTTAAGTAGGTCTTAGAATGGTGAGATTGACTATATTGCTTCCTGGACTTGTGCTGCCAAGAGGGCTTCAAGCTGGCTTGAACAAAGTAAATAATCATTGAAACAAAAAAGTTAAATATGAGGGAAAATTTTCTTCTAGGTGGATTATCAATCTAGTACAGAACTGTTTGGCTATATCAGGATGAAATTATAAATCGATTCAGGCCAACTGAAACTGTGTTTTAAGTTGTTAATGTGTTCTCTAGAGGAAGACAAGGACTGGCCCCTGTTTTTAAAGAATACAAATCTGTGACAAGTAGCTTTGCTAATTCTAAGTTGCAACACAGATTAACACAGGTTATAGCTTCTTGGTTATGGCTATTTGTGTATTTACATTTAGGGGAAAAGCGTTGGTACTCCTGCAGCTACTACTACTTGCTCTGTCTAAAGTATTTTTTTGAGTATAAAAGTATTATATGACAGCAGTGTTAAGATCAGTTTGTTAGAAATACAGACTACTCATCCTTGTAGGCAGTCTGCTTTGTGTGTTTCAGAGAATTGTGTTTATGTACCCTTTGCTGACATAGTTTTTCCATTGGTTTCATTTTTGGCACATGCTTCATACAAAGTCAGTTCTTTCAGACATGATACTGCAATAAGGAATTCTAAATCACTAACTTTCTTTTCAGATACAAATGAATAATAAGAATGATAAATGGGGCGTGGGGACAGCAAGTTAAGCACAAAGTTTTAAACCCTTTTTGAGGACAAGGTTGCTTCAAATTATTAACAGGCTTATTTGATTTGTTTTCTATCAGCTTTAGTTCAAATGATAGCAACTTTCCTTCATCAAAAGGACAGAACTTGAGTGCTTAGCCACATATATTCTTTAATTGTGAATAAGAGAATGGGAGCACTAACAGCCACTGACCATCTAACATGTCTAAGCCAGTGCACACTCTCTCAGGGTTTCTGTTCATCTTCTTAGTAGAATGTGTGGATAAGCTTATAATGCTCCAAGAGCTTGGCAGTATAAAACCCATCTTATGAGTGGAGGTTATTTTACTGAAAGTAATTATTGTTTATATATCATTATACATGTCACTGAGATCTTGACTAAGGAGGTAAGAAAACAGGACCTGAAAGTGTCCTGCCTACCGGTTTACATCCATGGCAAAAGAAGCAGAGGATCCTGTGAAGTATCATTCAATACAGATTAGCAGCCAAGAGAATTAACTTTATTATTATTATTATTGTTATAATTGCTGCTGTTGTTATTATTTTCTTCTCACTTACAGGTTATTCATCAGCTTAGACTTTCAGAGAATGAGAGTGCGGCTCTGCAAGAGCTTTTAGATTGGAGGAGAAAGCTGTGTGAAGAGAGAGAAGACTGGCAGCAAATTTTGCACAACACTGAGCAAAGAAATACAGCCCCACCTCCACCCCCTTGTAAGAAGCCAACACTGCTGAAAAAGGTAGAAGATACCTCCTGCAACAGACTCTCTTCCGGCATATGGGATACCACCATATGAACCAGATGTGTGTGTTTGCAGACTGTTAGGAATGAAACCAACTAATGACTTCAATCTGCACAATCAGCAAGTTTTCTTCCCTTCACAAAGTGTGCAGGGATTTTTTATAAGCACTAATTCAATAGCACAGGATGGAGGAGCTATTTAGATTTGTTGTGTGTGCGTGTACGTGTGTGTATTTGTTCTTTATATATATATACATGTATACATATATCTGTGCACCTGTGAGTATATATATGTATGCATGTGCATATATGTATGGAGGCAAACTGCACTATAAGTACTTAGTATGAAGGTGCAAGGCAGTCACTTTGAGTTCTCCCATGGACAATGGATGGAGAAACTACATTAAGCAAATGATGATGGGAAAAAGTGACTGACGCATTTTAGAGAGATCATGAAAGCCTGTGTGCACACTGTACAGCTGTTTTATACAGTACAAAAACATGTTTCTTGTTCCCTAATTATGAGTTTATTATATTACATGTATACATATATATTTCTTTGTAGATGTCTGTGATCTATTGGCATCACAAATATGAAGATTATTTACATGTTTATTTCTGGTGTTTTATAACTTCATGCAATTGGTGCTGTCATTTTTTTTCTTCAAAATACAGGTAATAAATTCAGTACTTGCATTTTTCTTTCATAGTTTATCTTTAACAACATACCACAGTTTCAACACTGTGTTATTTTTTTCAGAACTGGCAATATCCTTTCCAAAATCCAATCCTGAAATTCATGCAAAGCTCCTACGTGCAGGAGTCATTTGGTGCTGTTCACAGTCACAATTAGAGACCATTACCTCTTTTTGGTGGAACTGTGTTTCTGAATGTGTAAACTGTGAATTCTGCAGTTGCATCTCAAATCTTCCTTCATTCTGGGTTATGTAAAATAATGAGACACTCATTTAGATTATAAGTGTGGTTTGAAATTCATACTTGATTATGCATAAGGTCAGGTGTCAGAAAGATACATAATGGTAATGAAGTATGAAAATAGGGCTGCGATTTACTGTTACAAGCCAGAAGGCTTTACAGAGATGGGTATATCAAAGTATTATGTCCTTATTGTGGTAGCACAGTGATGTGTTTATACCTCAAATTTCATGTAATGAAATGGCCTCAGAATTGCAGCATTCTAGTTGGTGTACACAAGTTCTGAGCAGTAATGTTAATTCATGAAAAACATGCTGTTGGCAACTCATTACCTACTGCTCAGCAGTTTTTTAAATACTGCTTTGCCACTACAAGGTGTAATATATATATATTCATAGGTATTTTTCCTGGGCCACTTATTTTAAGTCCTTGGAGTACGTAAAGCCAATGTGAAACCCTTTTCTTGGTGGTTTCTCCCATTCCTATGGGGATCCATGAAAAAGTGTTTCCTGTTTTTCAAGTGGATATAAAACAAGTATTTTCAAATGTAAGCTAGATCTAAATCAGTGAGCTCACTCTTGGTTGAAAGTTGTTGGAAAAGGAAAAAATCCTTAGATAGGCAGGGTTTTCCATCATGTTTGACAGAGGCTTCAAGCAAGCTGAATAGCAAAAAGCACTCACATGTTTGTTTGTTTTTAAAGGAAAGCAGCAAAACAATTGTTCTCAGGAGTATCATCAAGCTGTAGAATTAAGCGCCTTCTCTTGCTGGAGATTAAAATAGACATTTTGAGTGAAAAAGGAAGGGGAGACATCAAGTTAGCTCAGAATATTACCTTGTTACCACCATAGCTTAACAGAAGTCCTCTCTGTAAGATTACCCATTTCTATTCCATAGAGAAGGAGGAACTCCCAACTCTAAATCTTACTTTTGATTGATGTAATTCACGATAGATCATGACTTCATCCAGGAGGGGCAGGTAACCACTGTGAGTTAGATTATGCCGAAAACAACTCTCACCTGCAACACGATTATGTCAGAATGAGGCTGTGACTGGAAGAATTGAGCTTTCTGTCTTTTCACTCATATAACCAGGGACACACAGAGATCCCACTGTCAGAACGAAATGAAAGGGTTCCAGAACTGGATGCAAGTCCTAATTAACCTGACCTTGCAACTATGTTGTTTCCAATATGCAAGTTGTTATCCCTACATGGCACAGCATTGCTATACACAGGCACAACAATATCTAGGCAGCTCTCCTAGCAATCCTGAACACCTCACTGCACTGAGACATGCAGACATGCCCTCAGGCTTATTGCTCTTCAAATGGGCCTGGCGAATAGCCCTCTCATAAGCTCTATCATATTGCTAGCTCTAATGCTTACTAGCTGGCTTGGCGACTGGTAGCAATCAAGCCACAGCAGCCTGGAAGTTTAGGACAAGCTGTAAAAACTGAGAAGCCAGTTTAGATCATGCCAAGATCCCTGCTGCTGCTCTGAGCATGCTACCACTCACCAAGCTATTTGTAAGGTGAGCTTGTATATCTCCAGATGACACTGCTGTCATTTCTGCACTTGTACTGCAGGAGTACCCAGAGGGGAGAAAATGCATTTGTCAGATGGAGTTTAAAATGGGAAACAGTATAAATACACATTATCCTACTTTACTTGCAGTCCCCAGTAAAAGTTGTGTTAGAGCTGCTTCAGCTGCAGGAGATCAAATGGGGTCTAACAAACCTTTTGGCTACTCATTCAAAGTCTGTATTGTGCCCCATTACAGCAGTATGAACCAAGAGTGGAAAAAAGTATGTAGATTTTTTGGTAGTTTCATCAATACAGTTACACGGGAGAAGTCAAAACAAACTTGATTCAGGCAATCTGATTCTCCAGACAATGAGCAAAGTAGATTATTCCCCCCTGTACAGAAGGCCTTTGTGCTGTTTTTTGCAAACCTGGGTAAAACATATTTTCTGGGGCTCTTCCTTAGGGTGTGTTATCACAGTGCAAAATGACAAATTTAAATAGCAGTAGATAGAAGATTTGGGTTTTTTTGTTTTGTTTCAATTTTGGTTTTAATTTCACGTTACATAATGGCTAACTTTTACTTGGAAAGATTTTTCAGGATATTCCATTAAAATATAGTACTATAGGAATAAAGTATTTGTGTTAAAACGTGTTTTAAATATTTCTCTAATGGTAGTAAGACACTCTGGAGTGTGACTTATGATGTCATAATTCACACCTAGTGTGTTCATTGGTCCCTTGGCCTTTGGCCTCATGCCTAACAATGCAGTTGGTAGGGAATTATTATACCATAATTCACACCCTACTGTGTCTTATTACTTAAATAACCATACCCCCAGAAGTGTCTTAAAACTACCATTAAAGTTTATATTGTGTATCAAAATGTGTTTACAGGGCTGGGAAAATATACTACTGACATTTTGAAATGTTGAGAAGTAGTTTTAGCAGAACTGTACAGTGCTTGTAAATTAATCTCCCCAGCGGAGTATGCACCAGCCAATTACAGTATTTCTTGAGTATATGAAGTCCTGTCTTGCACGCTAAAAATAGCTTAGATGAAAAAAGCCTTATGAATTTAATATTCTGAAGGGAAGGATTAAACTCTATGAGCATGCTAATGCCCTTTATATCCAGTGAACGATCCGAAATATATTTATATTTGCAATAAAGCAATTTCAGGATGCTGGGGTTATCATCAGATAATCACTCCTCCACATTGTGCCTTATTGCTTAATTTTTAATATGTGGGAAAAAATGAAACACCTAACAAATCAACCTGTCCTTCAGCATAAGGTAAGAGGAATCAGATATGTTTTACACTTTAAAAAGTCATTGGTCTTTATGCCAAGGGAATTCTGGAACCATATTAAACCACAATAAAAGAAAAAAAAACAGCTTTTGGCATGAGAAATTTTTTAAAGCTTGTATACCGTACTCCTGGAATAGCACTTGGTGCTTTTTTAGTTGCTGTAGTCACATTCCTATTGCAGATTATAAGCAAAACTTTGCTTTTAAAAATTGATTTAGAAGTTGAGAAATACATGCACCAATATTTTTCAAAAAATCTGTGTACAGCATGAAGTGATAAACCTTTTAAAAATTTGTATTGTTTACAAAACAATAGTATGATTGTTGAGTAAGTGAATTGCATTTAACTTTTTTTTTTTCCCGGTGATCATTTTTTATTCTAAAAGGTTTACTTACTTATTTCATTAATAACTTTGTTATACTGCAGATCCTTTGTGTGTGGAACAAAGAATTCCATTAACTTGCTAAGAAACATAATAGATTGTAGCATAGTTCTAAAGTGATAGTAATAGCCATATTAATTGTAGTTTTTAATTCCTCTGTATAGTATTGGCATCCCTAGTAATCCTGTTATTCTTATCTCTATAAAGCCTGCTAATATCTGAAATGCTCTGAGGAACCTAAAGTAAGTTTTGCCATTCGCCTGTTAAATAATAAATGTAATTAAACTCTGTACAAATCAGTTTTCAAGGATGGTGTTAAATATTTCATGGCTTTGTGTTCTAAATATATAGTTTTTAAAAAGAAAACACCTGAGCATAACTATTTGACAGTAGCTGAACAAGGCAGAAAGAAATGCTTTTCTTCCAGTTTTGCTGTTCTCTGTATACTCAGGATTTTCATTTTGAGAAGAAATAAATAAACCCCAATGCTGGCTTATGCTGTGGCTGTGAGAACTAGATCATTAGCAAAGACTGTCTGTCCTCCCACCTGTGGTTTGGCCTTTTCACCAACCACATGCATGTATGCTGGATCCAGCCAAATGATGAATTTTGCTGTGTCACAGGCAAAAGTTTGATCAAGTCACAATTTGACTTTTTGAATATTTTTTATTTGTTGCAGTAAAGAAAAGAACCTCAACTTGAATTAGCTAGAAGTATTTATTTCAGCCTTAAGTAGCTTATTTGGTTCTCATTTAGGTGAATAAAGTCCCCACTTAGCATGTAACTATTTCCATTCCTGTCCACTTGGGTTAATTTTCAAACAGTATTTTATGATCAAAAAGTAAAAACGATTATATGAAATTACAGCTTAACCTTTGTGTTTAATTTCTGGAACAAAACCTTTTCCTTTAAAATACTGAAATAGAATATTTCAGTATTTCAACATGTTTTTCTTTTTTTCTAGCTGAAATTCTTTGTTGGATACAGTCTGACTTTACATATAATTTCAACTTGTCACAAACATACTTCATAAATCTACTCTTCTCTGAAAAGACCACATTAATGAGTGCTTGTTTTCAGATGCAGGAGAACTGCTGAAGTCCTTAGAAGTAGCAATAAAGAAGATTTTAGAAGCACAGGTTTATTGCTGTTGTAGCAATGTTCATGTGACAGCTATTAGCTAATGCTTGTGCCCTCACTGTTTTTTATGTGGTCTCTAACCCTCTATCAGTCTACCTGGATATGTAGTCACCCGTCTCCTGATAGTAATTAGAGTACAGAAAGAAAAGTGCTGAATTTGGCATATACTCCCAAAGAAGGCAGAGAAATGTGCTGCTGACTCTTTCTAATTAATGTTTAATATAATTTACTTACGTGTTTCAAAAAATGGGAATTGGAATGCAACTTTCTCACTGTCCAAATATGACAAAACCACTAGAATAGAAAGCTGTGGCAATGAAATAGCCACAGCTATTAAATGAACTGTTATGAAGGTATAACTCCTCTGTCTCACAACACAGTATAACTTGGTGGTCAGGAAATTATTTCAAAAACTGGGGGAACCCTATTTTGCATCCTTTTGGAAAGACAACTCCATGTGGATTGTTTGAATTAAAACCATCTCTAGGTGGTTTTAGTGCAGACTTTCTATAACAGAGTGATCTGAGCCTCACAAGTCAGGTAGACAGGCAAGGGATTGTCTAGCATGACAGGACTAAGATATGAAAATATTTGTTGGTGGATGGATAAGTGCTTTGGAAATCTCCAGATATCATGACCTTCATCATGGTTCTGACCAGCAGCACCTGAATATAGATTTCTAAATCTTTGTTTTATAAATCTAGTCCCAGTCAATCCATGCAGTTAAAAATACCTTGAATAGAAATTACTCCTCTAGTAATCTTAATCTATTATATTTTAGTACTATGATTACTGAATGTTTATTCAAGTCTAGCTTTTACTAATATAGCTCCCATGTCTGTAATATGAACTTATATTTAGAAAAGGGAAAACACAAAAAAGGACAATTTGAAAATAAGCACATTTGAAACATGCCTTCTGGGTTCATCCCTGAGCCTTAGAATTACCATAAGTAACATGAGAGATGCCATATCATCGAAGATAAAGACAGCATCCCAAAAGTAGCTCTTAGGTTTTAAAGACTTCATTCTGCCTTGATCTTTTGTCCTATATAATCCCTGAGTTCTCATCAGGTGTGAGTAGTTACCAAAGTCAGACATCATGCAGCTTGAAAAATATGCATCTTTTGTCTCCTGGGGGAGACAAACATCCAGGCCTCTGCTTTTCTGAGGTGGGAAAGGCATTCTATTTCATTGATCAAAGGCACAATGATGGATGCTTTATATCAAATATTTCGTGTTGGTGTGCTTGCTTTTCTAGGCCACATAAAGCACTCTGCAACAAGCTTATTTGTTCAGCAGAGATGCTGATTTGTAGCTAGGGAGTGTGGGTCTAGTTTAAGTCCATGATTTTACAAAGATCTTCAGTTAAATTCAGGATTATAGCACCTTCCAGTACTTAAAGGGGGCCTGTACAAGAGAGCTGGAGAAGGACTTTTACAAAGGCATGTAATGGCTTTAAACTGAAAGAGGGCAGGTTTAGATGAGATATCAGAAAGAAATTCTTTGCTGTGAGGGTGGTGAGACACTGGAACAGGTTTCCCAGAAACATTGCAGATGCCGCATCCATGGAAGTATTCAAGGCCGGGTTGGATAGGGATTTGGGCATGCTTGTCTAGTGAAAAGTGTCCCTGCCCATGTCAGAGGAGTTGGTACCAGACCATCTTTAAGGTCTGTTCCATCCCAAACCATTCTGTGGTTCTATGATACCAGCTTTAAAATATTATATGGTAAACCTCTGTAATCATTCAGCTTTCAAGGTCAGTAAGACTGCCTGAGCTGTGATAGCTCTCTAGCAGGTGCTGAAGCCATGAACTCATTTCCCCACAGGATTTCAAGCTGCCAACAAGTTGTAGCAAAAGTGCTCACTTAGTATAAGCATTGAATGTTGTCCTATATATAGAAGACAAAAGACATGCTGCTGTTTTCATAATTGTTCTTCTGAATTATAAATGGGTACTTAATAGATATGAGAATGTCTCTCACCTTTACTTGGATTAGTTGGTCTTGAAGAGGCTATTTCATTATCAGAAACAAGTGGGAACCACCACAGAAAATCTTTCCCACAGCTTGTTGGGGTCAAGTGACTAGCTCTGAGAACGCATTATGGCCTCTAATAAAAGCACAGCTCCTTGTTTCTAATTGCAGAACCTAGTTCAGCACAATTCCTAATTTAAACACATGTAAACACATAGAGGGTTATAAAACCCACAGGTTATGACCCAGGAGCACTTGCAACTGGAAAGGGTCACTCAGACACATGGAGTGATTTCTGATTTCAATCTGATCATTGACCTCCATAGTAGTTAACTTTATGGAAAGTGTGCCCTGAAAACTTTGGTAAGCAAGATGCTTGTGGTTTTGGAAGTTTTCCTTTTTCCTTTGATTACAAAGTAAGAGTGAGTAAAATAATTCAGTTTAAAACCTCATACATTAACCTGTAGTGAAGTGGAAATGTGAAGAGGTGAACAATCAAGTTCAGCACAGATAAAGGTTCAGTGGTAGTTGTGAGTGTTTTTGCTGCAGGCTATGCAAGACAGGGCTGAAAATTACTGCTGAAGGGTAGTTTGCTTCTGAGAGCTGGCATGAACATTCTTATTTTGTAGATTTGTTCATTCCATATGCTTAGTTTTACCTACTCTTTTTAAAGGCAATAAACCAGTTTAGCTACTTCTAGAACTCCTGAAGAGTCAACAAGTAACAGTAAACAAATAGCTGTAAAATCATTTTTCTGGTAGGCTTCATCCTTTCCCTTCAGCTCAGTTGGATAGTTGGGACCTTTCGGAGTGGAAATTGGAATAACTGCTAATCAACAATTTATTCTTCAAAAATTTAAAGCTGCATGTGTTCAGTAAGGCAGGCTAAGTTGTCTCTATGGTTGTGAAAAACATTTATCAATATGATGCAAGACAACTTGTTACCCTCATTTGACTCTCACCTCCTACCCAGATAGAAATATTTGTACTTCTACTGTTCCTACTGTACAAGACAACATCTACTAACATTTTTGAGGCACCTGTTGAACACACTTGGTGCTTTAAGTTCTGTTACAGTATGAGAGAAATAGCTCCTGTAGCATCATTAGCATAGCTAGTAAATTCACAGCTCTGTGAATGTTAGTCATAAACTGTTAGTACAGATTATGGTCTGAACATTATGATTAAAATTAAATCTCTTTCCCAGTCACACAGACCACCATGCACTCACATTCATCATGTCATGAGGACTAAGAGTTTCAAACGTGTCATCTTGAAACCATATCTTCGCCTTGAACTTGCTTGTGATCTTTCAAAAGAAGCTGCATTGGCACCTGAAAAGAAACTGTATGCTATGAAATTAGGATAGAATAACATTAACCACAAAGTTCTGATGGTATAGAGGTGCAAGCAAATAGGCAAGCAAACAAACAAACAAACAAACAAACAAAAACTTTTTATTCAAATTTAAGTTTTGGCCTTTCAGGATCAGTATAAAATGGAGTTGAAGAAACATTTCTACGCTATTATATACAGCAAAAAAGGATTGTACAATAGAGAACTATTTTCCATCTCTCATGTGGATATGGTCATTATTTACTGGAGGCTGTTTTGTAGCAGAATGACCATCTGTCAGTAAGCACTGAAAACATTCAATCATGGTGACTGTTACTGTTAAAATGCCACAATCAGTGACCACTGTGAGGGATTAATAGTTTTTTTTTTTTCTCTAAGAACAATTACGTATTTAGAAGGCCAAATTAGCTCTCATTGAATTTGATATAAATCCTGAACTGCTCCACTGGAATCCAGGTATCATCTCTAGATTTATGGCAGGGCAGCAGATGTCAGTCTTTGACCCAGACCTTTAATAGGAGGATATCAGGGAAAGAGTTCCTTTTTAATTCATTGGTTTTTTTAAATATCTGTGATGAAAAAAAATAAATTGCATAATGAAAAGAGCTGGGACTGTTTTATTTCCACATTGAAGGGATAGCTCAGAATTATGCTCTGCTATTCTGCAGAAAGGTACATATAATCGTTGTTCAAGAGGTTCAGTTTGTAGTTATGTTCATTAAGCTGTTCATTTGAATGTTGCATCACATTTCTTTGTGCACACTTGGTCAGGAGCATAGATGCTCAAATGAACCAGCAGCTGCAGTAGCAGACCCAGGATTCAAACTGGGTGTAATTCTGCACAAGCCTGTATAATTAAGCCCTTCAGGGAAAGTCTGGAATGAGATTCGTTCAAAAGCAGCCATGTGATTATAAGTGCACCATTAACAATTTTTTTTAATATATAAAGGGAAGCGGTGCCCTCAGGGTGGCAGAATGAGTGAGAAATATGGCCTATACATTGAAGGTCATATGCTATATAGGGGTGGGAAAATGTTTCTTAATTGAAAACCCCTCTCTCCATATCATTTATTATGACCATGGGTTATAATTACTTAACCTATTAAAATTCTTCACTCAGTTAATGATTTAGCTGGTAAGTATCAGACTTTTCAACTGAAGGAGGAACAGGAAGGCAAAATAAGGGAGTCATAGGGGAACTCTAGTCTTGAAAGGGGTTGAGTGTGTTCGAGAAGTCTTTGGAAAATGTCAAAGACTTGGCTTCATGGACTTCTGAGAAGCTTGCAGATGCTCAGCATTTCACACTGAAGGATCTGACATGAGTAGCTAATCCTTGTGGCTGCTACTTAGAACCCTCATTCCCTTGTAAAGTCCCATCACTCATTTCCTATTTTCCTTTGGCACCGTGCTGCTAAACACCACATGGCACCCATGCTTTCAAAACAGGTAAGCTGCGTGCAAGGAATCTAATGCTCCTCACTGTTTCTGAAGGAGGAAACACAGGGTGGTCAGACATTGGAACAGGCTGTCCAGGGAGGTGGTGGAGTCACCATCCCTGGAAGTGTTCAAGAAATGACTGGACATGGCACTTAGTGCCATGGTTTAGGTGACAAGGTCATACTTGGTCAAAGGCTGGGCTCAATGATCTTGGAGGTCTTTTCCAACCCAGATGAGCCTGTGATTGTATCTGTGAGACAGCAGGCAAGTCTTGAGCCTTGATCCTTGAAGAATAAAGAAAAGGGAATATCCTAGCATGCAACCTGACAAGAAGGGCACAGTTCCGCATGACCAGCAAGAAGTGGGAGGAGGAGGAGAGAAAGAAGTTAAGCTGTTAGTGTCATGCAGCCTGACAAAATCATGGTCATTGGAATGACACTCACCTGCATTCACAGGTAGCTACATGTAAGTGGCTATATGAACAATCAGAAGCATTTGCTTTGAAACTTACTATGTCCAGGTCTTCCTGACTTCTCAGTCCCCAGAAGCAAAGCTCTTCTGGAAGCAACTGCACCTGCCCACCCCCTCCGCCCTTGTCTCGAGAAAGCATGATAGCCACCCTCCCAAAGGGCCACCAGGTGTCATTTTACAGCTGCATGTAACTATCTGTCCTTAGAATATTAATACTTTACTTTTTTGGCTACATGCAAGCATTATCAAACACTAGCATCAAACACTACCTGTGCAGACCTGGAGAGATCATTTAACCAATTTGCAGGATGAGTGTATCCTTTGCTTGACTTTTTTCCCAGTTTGTGAGCTCCCTATGGACTGATTATATTTTAGCCAAACCTGTGTATCACTCACAGTTGTTTGTCAGCCATTCATCCAAAGGAATTATGTCCTGTGGCAGTCAAGCTCCACAGTAATTTTTGGCAACATATGACTGGTTCCATAAATCACAAGGGATTTTGCTTCAGTTTCCCACTCAGATGACATAAACTTTATAAAGAGACACAAGCTTGATTAAGTTGCTAGGCTTTGAGTCATAGGCTGAGAAAGCTAGGAGCATGGTAAGCAGGGCAATCCCTGCAGAAGGCAAGGACAGGTTTATTGGTCAGTTCCCTTCAGATGCAACTTTCACCTCAAACATGGTAATAATTCAGGGAGTCCTAAGCAGCAGATTTCCAAGGTCTTGTGGTTCTGAGTACTGAAAAGAATTGTTCAGAAGACTTGTTAACACATAGCAAAATGATTTATGGAAATAATAGTAAATAAGCCCCAGTGAGGTTCCAAATAAATTATGCTCTATCCCTTCATTTACATAAATATTGCCTTCAACTTCTTATGTGACTGCTAACTGCTAAAATAATATACAGGACATTGTATTTACTGTGCTTTTGTTACATTGCACATAGTATGAGAACAGTGGTCCTGATGAGCCATATTAGGTTAAGATGTGACACTGTCTGACATTTAGCTTTTGTGATGTGATGAGGTAATATGACATGACATGAGCATATGCCATGAACCAAAGGTCAGAATAGATTCAAATGGATACACCTGCTTTCAGCTTGGCCAGTCACTGTCATTTTATAAAAAGGTCTTCCAGACCAAACACGTATTTCTGACAAAAATTGGTGGTCATGACATAGATGTATTGATTCATTGGCAGCAAAGCTTACCACCAACTTCCCCATAACATCTTTCTATCTAATGGAAATTTATTAGAAAACATTTCTTCTCCTCAGAAGCTTTACTTAGTTGCCTATTTAATTTTGGGCAGCTGCCCAAGCCAGATTCAGAGACATCATGCCTATACTGAAGTGCAGAATATCCCTCCCTCGACATCCACTACTGGCTTGAACAGGAACAATGAACATATTGTCTCTACTCATATGGCCTGAGGGATCATTTATTCTATGCTGCATGTCCTCAATGGTACCCTACTTTACCCAGTCCTGACCCCCCAATTCATTCAGGGGATTTGTTGAAACTTGCTGTCACTGAATTCTTGTATGCCTTAATGTGCTTTGGCTGAAGACCATAGCCTGAGGAGGAAAAGCAGATGGTCTGTGCCTAGATTCAGTTTCAGGGATGCAGAAGCTGGCAAGCACTTTCACATCCCACAACATTGGCAGAGCCAAAGGGACTTACCAAAACTGGGACTTACACAGAACACATAGACACCCAAGCCCAAAGCTGTGATCCTGCTCAGCTGCTCAAATTTTACGAAATTCCATTTCAATATTTCAGTTTAAAGTTTTCCAAATACACTGAGTAACACCTCAGTTCATGCACAGCCCTGCTCAAGTCTTGTCAGATGGAAACAAGACAGTTTCTATTCTGCAGCACTGATATGGCTGGACCTTATTGTATGTGTCCTCAGAGCCATTTCAAATCCAAAGACTTTTCACAACATTGTAAAAAATACAGTGTTGGAAGTCAGCAAGCCAAATTATCCTTTCATGTACTGAGTCAGGACCAGTAGGATCTACTATCTGCAGGTTTTCACTGACAGGTGAATCATAGAATCATAGAATATGCTGAGTTGGAAGGAATTCATCAGGATCATCAAAGTCCAGCTCCTGACCCTTCACAAGACAACCCCAGGTATCACACCATGTGCCTGAGTGCATTGTCCAAGTGCTCCTTGATCTCTGTCAGGCTTGGTGCTGTGACCCACTTCCCTGGGGAGCCTGTTCTAGTACCCAACCACCCTCTGGGTGAAAAACCTTTTCCAGATATCTAACCTAAACTTCCCCTGACTCAGCTTCGTGCCATTTCCTCAAGTCCTGTCACTGGTCACAAGAGTGAAGAGGTTGATATTTGCCCCTCTGCTTCCCCTCACAAGGAAGTTGTAACTGCAATGAGGTCTCCCCTCAGTCTCCTCCAGGCTGAACAGACCAAGTGCCCTCAGCCAATCCTCATATGGCTTCCCCTGCAGACCCTTCAGCACCCTCATGGCCCTCCTTGGCCTACTCTCTGATAATTTAATGGGGGTTTTTTATATTGTAGTGCCCAAATCTACACAAAGTACTCAAGGTGAGGCTGCACTAGCACAGACTACAGTGGGACCTGATCTTACACACTGCCAGTATGTTACACGTTGCTACAACTCCAGTTTCCTTTTCCATTTTTCCATCCTTCTAACAAGATAGGATGTTTTCCTTGTGCCCAAAAGAACTATTCCTTTTTTTTTTATGAAAGTGATTTCCTCCTGCCTTCCCCTGTAACTACACAGGTTCACTGTTTATTTTCCCCTTTACATGCATTTTGAATAGTGTGTTATTATACTGAAACCTTACTTGAATGAGAGGATGAAGAAAAAAAAAACTAAACCAGAGAGAAGAGATATTTCAGTAATGTGTCTTGCAAGAAGTGCTCATGGATTTGCATCACAGTGTCCAAAGCTACTGAGTTTACAAACTATAGGATTTTAAAGGGAGGTCTCTCAATGTAATACAACTGAAACCAAAGGATGCCTTTGTAGATACGGATGTGGTAGCTGTGAATCCTCTTAACTGTCTAACAGTGAGATGAGCACTTCAAGCTTTTTACACTGGCTGAGAAGCAACCACATTTAAAGAACAATTTATTTCACCTCCTTAGATACCGGCCTTTGTCATCCAGTGTTTTCTGTTCACAACAGAATCAAATTGGACAACAGGCTTAGATTATACTGAACTTTTAGCTGTTAGATGTGAGGAGAGATTAATCCCAGACAAAGTAAATTATAAAAATATTTTGTAAATAGATACTTCATAGTTATTAAGAAACAAAAAAGCTGCATTCTCAGAGCTCTTTCAAATATCACTGAGATTTGTACTACTGCACATCCTAAATTTAGACATTTTTTCTGAATTTTTACTTCCAATACAGAAATCATCTTCACTTTACATAGAAAGTCAATGAATTTTCAAAACTGGTAACATAAGTCAAAGGTAGAACAGACATTTTAATTATATCAGCAGATTGTTTCCTGTCATTGCTTTTTATTTCTCTTGATTATGAAATTTAAAATCCTAAAAAACCTGAACACTACCTTACAGTTTACTTTTTTACACACTTGTCTGATCCAGGTTTGTATGTGGACCATATTCTTAATGTAAAAGGTTTTACAGCAGTCAGAGCAATTTGATCACCTGGAAATCTTAGGTAGCAAGGTAGCAGCAAGGTGAACGCTTTTGCATAGTTGGTGTTAGCTTGTAACCTTAAGAATTTTAACTGAAATATTGGCCCTCGGCTCTGGTCTGAATTTATCCTCCCCTCAGTTGAGAAGAAATATTTTTCTCATTTTTCTGCTTCCTTCACCTTGCTCTGACATACTGCAAATCTGAAACAGGCTTTAAACTTTCATTTTTGTATCTGTTGTTACTAATTACCCTTTCATTTATTTGATTGCGCTTGATACTTTAGTTCTCAAAATTGAAACTGATTTTACTGGCTTCTTATTCTTATCTTTATTTTATTCAAACATAAATGACAAATATGGTGTAAGGCACATTCTCAGAGGCAAAAGCAGAATATCAAGGAAACTGATTATGAGAATGTTTTGAATAAGGACACTGTTCTCAGGATCAAATATTAGAGACAGGAGTCAAAATTGGATTTGTTTTCCTCTCTATAATCAATTCAAAGTTAATAGGATTCAGTATATGCCTTTTTTCCTATTGATTTTTTTGTTATTGTTCATGTTTGATTGCTGTCCCAGGCTTTTTGGCTATTATTTTCTCCATATGTTTTTTTTGGCTTCTTCCAATTTTTAATAAAAATTGTCACAGACACCACATTTTATCTAACTTTATAAACACATTTAATTCTGTGGAGCATCAGAATGGTCACTTGGGCATGCAGTATCCCCTTTCCCTTCAAAGGACCTTCTAGGGTCAAACAGGGGTATGTGGTGAATTCATATGCATGAACTGTACAGATGAAGGCCACTTCAGCCATCAACACCATAACAGAAGAACTTTTAATGAAGACTGTTTACATGAAAAAAGAACTACCTTGTAAGTTGAGGTTTCTCTTGACTAAATAGCATCTTTCAATGCCAAGAAACAGTCTTCAGGAAACCTGAGTTAGTGATGTGCAGATACAAGCTCACGTGCTCATTCTTCATGTGTCTGAACATCTGAGCCATGGTCTTCTGTACAGATTGTGCATGCTCTGAAATATCTTAAGAGCAATATTGAGTGTATTGGGCATTAAGACATATAATGTATTGGTGCTCTCCTGCTGTCTTGACCACTTGCCCACCTGCTAGCTGCCTTGTTTGGGTTTGCTTGCTGCCATGTTCAGTGGTTTAGAATTTACATTCCATCATAGGGAGGGAGGGCTGGGAACAAGAGAAGATGAGGAAAAAAAGCAAGGATATCACCTCCTGTTGCTATGCAAACCCTGATTCCTCTGATACTCCAGTGACAGCTTCTGGCTATTGGGGTCTGCACATTATTAGAATATTTTACGTAAGCCTAAATGACACTCCAGGAAAGTGAGTTAGTCCACTTTATTTCCTCATCAATTCTCTAGATTAACACTTGCTGCAGCTGTTATTCCAGAAGTATCTTTCTGATGAGCTCACTGTGCAAGATGGAACTTTTTGTCTCTATTTGCTGGAAGGGACACTTAGCAAAATCTTCATCACAGACCAATTAGATATTAAAATAAAAATGTGGTTTGAGTACATCACTTCACTTAAAATAAAAAAAAAGCCTCCAAAACAAACAAAATGAAAATCCATGCAAGTCACTAAGTGGCTTTACAGTCCTCCATATATGCCTCCTTATTTTCATTGTTGTGTTCAGACAGTGTGAACACTGGCAGACAGGCAATGAGCCTTATTGCACAGTGCCATGGACCAAACTAAACCTTGTAGCAGTATTTCAGAAATCTTCTTGATGCCTGGATACTTGGTTTATGAGGAAATTAGGTTCCTTTTATATCTACCAAGAAGTTCTGGCCTTTTGAGGTTGGTGTTCTCAATGGCACCTTCCTCAGTGTGTTTTGGAAACCATGAGAGACAGGAAGTCCATTCTCTGCTGCACAGGCAAGGGCCTGCACATCAGCTCTATAGCCCCTGACACTGAGACAGACCTAATAAGGTGTTAAACTGCACATCAGTTGCTATTTTCAAAATTGCCCTGTGGTACCAGGCATCTGAATCACTTCAGCAGCAATGCAAAACTCAACTTTTGGTCTCAGACCTGCCCCTGCAAAAAACCTCAAGCAGGATCCCAAACAGAAATTCCATCAGAGAGTTCAGATCCAATTCTATTCAAGCATTCTCTCCTTCAAGAAGAAAAGTAATGTGTTTCTAGTGGAACAACATTAAAGGGAACACAGAAGCAGTTTTATCACATAAATAATGAGTAGGACTCTCAGGGTGATTTCACACTGGGAGAAAATGAAATAAAAATAAGATAAAATTGAGTACTTCCACAAAGCAAAAGTTTTGCATGAACAGAAATTAGCATCCTCTCTTTCTAAATCAAAATATAGAAGTACTTTAGACAGTAAGACTAACAGGCAACTGTTTCTAGGCTCTTAATCTAGAATGATGAGGCAAGGTCAGCAGGAAAGGACAGGTATGCCACTCTGCACAAATAAGCACCTGCATTCCCTAAACAGCCACTGTAGACAGATAAGAGCCTCTGAAGATCTGTAAAGGATATCTTCATAGATGATTCCTCATATTACATACTTACCTCTTTACATTGACTAACCCAACAAGAAAGATTGGGAAGTTTTGTGTATCTGTAGAGATCATTTTCAAAAACCAGTTTTCAAACACTTAAACCTACTTCTTATCTTGAAAAAAAACCCCACTGAAGAAGTGCTGTATCCAGCATCTGTACTGCTCATGAACCCACAATGGATAAATACTATTCACTTTTCTGAAGAAAACCATTTCATTCTATCTGAAAAAAACCCCAGCTGTTGCTTAGGGTCTAGGTTATCCAATACCACCTCCCATAAGCTGTGTGAACACAACTACATGTGGTTTGGTGCCTTAGATGTTCTGCTAGTGGGCTATACAATCTGAAGCTATCTATAGTAAAATCTGTCCACAGCTTCTGTTAAATGGTGTCAGAAGCCTTATCTTGTACCACCTGTCCCATGGGGAACAATCCACACAGTCTTTGGAGAATAAGAGCTGTTGATTGTTCCCTTTCTACATCAGAGAGAAATGAAACACTACAAAATTTTGCATCCTCCCTCTTCCCTGCCACCCCATCGATAATTTATGGTGAAACAGCATCTGCCTTTCAAAGTTTCACCACATTGTAACCGATAACATTGCATGGAAAGCTGAAAGGTCCTATGTAGATTACTGAATGCACATCCCCTGAAATGCAAGGTTGTTTCAACATTTAACAGGCATCGTTGTATTAGTCTGCAGATTCTCCTTTTAATCTGGAGAACAAGGTAAACAGTCCTCCAGTTTGAGGTAGAAATAGAATTATCAGCTATTTCCATATATCTACAATTTGTCAATGTCCTTTAACCCTTCCCCTTTGCCTCTAGTTTGAAGTAATCTTACTTTAGTTTGAACATGTCCTCTAAGCTTACACTGGCTGCCACTCATAGAGGGCATACATATGCCAAGCTTCTCTGTCTGGAGATGCAGGGATTTTTTTCCTAAACCAGCAGGGACTAAGGACACAGACTGATAAAATCTTGCTTCTACAGAAAAAAAAGTTCTGCCAAGAAATGCAAACTTGGCAGAGTCCTAACCCATAATTACAACAATGCTTTAAACAGCATAATGCAGTAGTGCTGCAGGCAAAGACAGTTCTGTCTATCTTCTTCCCCTCTTTCACCCTCCTCACCTCCATCTTGTGCTGTCCACTACTCTGTGTTTGCACCAGTGCAAGCTGGTATGGCTAATTAGTGAACAGCAGGGGAAACCACAAATTAAAAAACCCAGTCTTGGAAAATGCAGCTAGACTCCACCCAGACTAAGGCAATTTAAGAGACACTTGGGTTCCCATTTGGTGACAGAATGGCAATTTTTCAGGAAGTGGACAGACCTATCTCTAAGAAGAATGAAAAAGTGAATCACTCATTTGTGCCTACCTTCTTAGGCCTGTCTCTTTGGCCTGCTTAGCTGAGTCCTAGATTAATCACAAGGAAGACACAATGTGATTGACCAGTTCAGTGAGACAGATGACAAAATGAGAGGACATTTATTGGAATGTGCAGTGTTTATTTCTGTACAAATAAGATGCAAAATAATGAAGCTTATTTATTCCTACTGACATGTATTGATCACTGTAGTAACTCAAGAGGGAAGTCAATTTAAGATCTTGCCTTTGTCTAAGACATTATTGAGTAGTCAGGTCTGTTCTGTTTCCAAAAGATAGAAACATGGGTTAATGTCCATAACCTGATCCAGAGCAGAAATTCCAGTGATCTTCTTCCTGGGCAAAAAGTGAATCCCTTTTAAAGTGATTGCAAAAGCCCCAAAGTCCGAAAGATCTAAGAAGGAGTAAATAAAGTAGAAGAGGGCAGCCAACTTGCATAGTTTCCATGTCATATTCTCACAGTCTAACATTCTGTTCTCTCCAAGGAGGAAATAACAATATAATGTACAGCCCTGCCACTACTGCTATTAATATCTTGGAATGCATCCAGAAGCACATGGGTGCAGGAGAATATGCTGTTCCTAGTAATCACGTAAATGTTTAGATGTTTTCTTTTACGAGGCTGAGCCTGGATCTCTTTTGTATGCTGCACTGCATAGGTCCTTATTTTCCAGCTTCTCGAAGGCTGGGCCAATCAAGCCTCACTTTTTAAAGCTGCAGTGTAACTGAAGTACTACAAGTTCCAAAACAATTATGAGCTATTTTAGCTATTTCAGTGCACTAAAAAAAAAAAAAAAAAAAAAAAAAACCCAGCAGGGAAACAGCAGGGAGGGATGATGGAAAGTAAAAGGAAAACAGAAAAGCAAACCAGGACATGGTGAAAAAAAATTCTTCCCAATGCTTAGCAGAATATGCACAAGCAATTACCATGGTAAAAGTCTTAATGATTTAAGATTACTTTAACAAGTAAGGCTTCTTCTTGATATACAACTACACATCCTTTTGGTATCTCTGAAATTCTTTCCTCAGAGGTTTTGTATGGTGAACTTCCCCAGTGTAGCCTGTGCAGTGAATGCCTCAATGGCCAGCCAGGGACCTTCGCTCCAAGATGAAGCTGTACATCATCAGGTACACCTGAGCACAAGGACACAGAGAAAGGCTCACTTCTTCAAGATAGAGGTGAAAAGTGAACTGCAAGCACAGGCTATACATAGGAGGTACTGCTTTACCCATACTGTTTGAAATGTTCTTCTTCTGCTAATTTAAAACTGAACTGAAATGAAAAAAGTAAGAGAAACCCAGGGGCACAAAAAGCTACACTCAATCCCCAAGTGATATTCAGGTTGATTGTCAGTTGAGTGTAGCTTGAGAGGCTTGACATGCCTCTGAGAGCACCCACAGAAGTGATCTACCTGCTCAGCCTGGCTGTGCATTGGTTGTGTCACAGGTGGAGCCAGTTGTGCTCCAGCAGACCCGGTTGTCTCGGATACAGTTTCACACAAGTATCACTTTGGGTCCTGAAGCAGCACAGCTGTGTATGAGTGTAGTATCTGAGGTCTTAGCCCTGCCAAAGCTACACTGGGAAGAGGTAGTACACTCCTGCACTCATGTACAGTCATGTGACACTCCTATGGGGCCACAGGGTTATGCTGTGTGCATCCCTCCCTAAGGAGGTCTCTGAAGACCTGGAGCACTGGAAATTGCAATACAGGTAGACCAGTGCCAAACCATTTCCCAAAGGAATCTGAACTCATCTTGGGAGGCAAGATGTCTGTGAGCCTATACTATTTGCATTCCATTACCTGAGCAAACTGTTCTGAAGCTTCCTTAGTCATTTCTAAAGTAGAGCAGACACACTACTGAGAAGAGCCTCCACACATTCAACTGGATAATCCCAAAGGTAGTTTCTTTTTTCATAAATTCTGGAAATGTATAGAAAGGATACAGCAAAAGCTTTTTTCCCCACGAATATTATTGTTATAGCCAAATAGCTGAAAACATAAAATGGATATGAGTTTTCTCTGGGAGCTCTAGCTACAAAGATATTAACAATTTTGACACTTTGGACTAAACTTTTTGTAAAATCATTCCCAGAGAGTTTTCAGAAACCTCATTTTGCAGTCCCACAAAGATTGCATTAAGCATTAATGGGTTGGCAAGATGTTCAAATACAGTTTTGTCTGAAGCAGAGAAGCATATTTGGTGCTGGAGAGGACCATAAAGGAGATGGTACTGTGCTCCTGGTGTCTACCACAGTCAGGTAGAAAGGAGCAGAATTACACCTCTGAATATTCTGCTTGTTGTCAAAGATACTTCCTGGGATGTTTATTTTGACTTGTGGCTTTATTTTCTAGATTGGTGTGTTAGTTCATTTGTTTCTGGTCTTGTTTAATTTACAGTGACCGGACTACTCAGTAAATGTGAACAAAGAATTCAACATATTTAAGCAACATGCAAATATACGAATACATCTATGATCAGTTTGACGTAACTTTGCAGGGAAAGAAAGACAGGGAAAAAGCACTGCTTCCAAGATTGTGCAAAGCTACCTTTTGGATTTGCCATTCCTGACATCACAATAATAAGGAAGGAATCCAAAAGCAATGATGCTCAAAGAATTTGGCCATGAAACTCTCCATGCAGTTTCCTAGCCTCTGTATGTCTTGCTCCATCTTAGGAAAAAAGTTGTTTACAATTTATTTATTGAATAAGTAAATTCATCTTCTTATCTGTGGCCATTTTTAAGTAGGGTGAAAATGTCACAAATTCTGTTATCACCCTATTTCTCTTCTTGTTAACATAAAGGGTCACCACGGACCTGGGCAGACACAGATGCACGAGGACAGCACAAGGTCAACATTCCTGACAGAACTTACGCAGATCACACAGAGGTGACAGACTGTGAAAGAATTATGTAGACTTCTAGTGCTAACAATAACAGACATGTCAAATAAATATGTGTAATGAACTCTGAAAACCACAGTCTAAGGTATCAAAAATTTTACTTCCACTTAATAGGTATATTTCATATTCCCAGGAAACATGCTTAAATCTTCTAGGTCATAGCCACAAACATTAATGGAGGAATTAAAATGCAGTCTTGCTTTTAAACACTAACCCACTCTAAGTTTCCACTCTATGAAGAGCAAAAGAGAGCTCAGAACACTCGCAAGGGCAGAACAGAAAAGACTGACATGATGATCCCCTCCCAAGCTGGCTTGATGAAGAAAAAGAAAGGACAAAAGAAAAGAAACATTCAAGCAGCAAAGCACTTTTCACACAAAACCCTGAGAACTTGTGCCTCTTTTGACCCACTGCTATGATTTGGAGGTGGATAAAGAAGAGACATGAGCAATTAAATAAAAGCAGCAAATACTTGTGCCTTATACAATTACCTATTGCAAACATCCTCAAGTGGCTAGTGCCCTTAGGACCATCTGTTGTTGTTGAAAGCCTGTGGGCAATACTTTTGTCCACAAAGTAACAATGAGCACTCAGGGCAAGTCCACAGTACTTAGTGAAGAGTAGGTCTATCATTCTGCTCACCTAGTTTTGAGTCTGTCTGGGCAGAAGATAAGCTTTTACCCTGATTGCTGTTGCTAGGATCCTGTATACAGTTATCTCAGCAAGCTGGAGCAAAAAATATGAAAAGAAAGCCAGAACTCCAGTCGGTATCAATGTAGCTAAAAACACACAAGTCACCTCATTTGCCACAGTGCTAAACAGATTGTACTTGGACCTGAGTTCCTTTCAGTACCTTATCTCCAAATGGCTGAAATTATCATTGGAAAGTGAAAGCAGTAAGAACAATGCTTCTTACAGTGTCCTAGAGGTCCTCTTAAGAAGGTCAGACCTCTAATACAAAGTAGCTAGGGTCACTGTGGATAGGAACTGGAATGAAGATGATCTATTTCTATTAAGTATTTTCACTCTGTTAAAAGTGACCTTCTGCTAAAGAAGCAGCTCCTTCAGAGGAGGAGTGACACTTGTGATGAACTGCTCATTTGTCTCATTAGTGTTGTGAATGGGTCACTGTGGACCCATTGAAAAAAGTTTAATGTATTTCTGTGGTGCAGCCACTGCTGTCAATGAAACAGCATCAAGAAGTTGGAACTACATTTAAAATAGTTACTTATAGAGGAAATGTTCCAGTCAGAGCAATGTAAGGTTCATTAGAAGCCAAAAAAAGGACACACGTTCAGGTCCAATAGGCTCTGGGTGTTGCAATTATAGCATTCATAATAACTAGTTACAACTATCAAGTACCTCTGATTTTTTTTTCCAGTTCAGATGCACATCTTTAGACACTTCACTGTCACCTTTAGAGATCCTGTGGCTATCCTTACAGTGTGCTTGTGAGTTGTGAAAACAAAATAGGAATATGAACCTTACAAGTGCTAGTTAAAGGAAAGATGGACCAATTGGATGTGAAGCCCTTGTTTCTGATAGAAAATACTGAACCAAAATAAAAACCTGTTTATCTATTAGTTTTTTCTTGGGATACTTTGAACAATTTGGAGAAAACAAAACCTTATTAACAGAAAACTAATTATAATGAAGTATCTATGCTGGTGCAGCTGATTAAGAAGCAGCTGGGAGAAAGAGTATTTTTGAGGGGTCCTCATTCTTCACCAGGGATGGACTGAGAGAATTTGTATGACAAGCTTTTTTTTTGCCCGTGATGCTATATATACGTATCTGTTCATGCATCAGAAGGTTTCAAAACTAGATACATGCACTTCTATGAGATAACACTGACCTGAATTAAATGTTCCTTTATGGGAAAAAAATTATATTGTTTGCCTTAATGAAGCTAACAGAAACTGACCACAAGTTTCCATTTACCTACAAAAATGAATCCTTTTAGCAGTGGCTCCAACTCTACTCTAACAAGCTTGTGGGCAAGTCAACAGCAACTCCTGGTTAAATGTGTCCAGGTTAATAGGCTTACCTAAACCCTTACTCATCATACAGCAGAGCCCGTCAGTCAAAAAATCTCTGTACCATTTTGATATCCAGACACCAATAAATGAAGAGTGCATGCCACGGTGAAGAAGCATTCATAATTAGTTGCTTCAGAGAGTATTGTGGTTAGTTACATGATCCTCTACAGAACAGCAGAAGGAAATACATTGTTTTATGTATATGTTAATATAGTGCAGAAGGAAGCAGACAACGAGTTTAAGACCTGAACTTCGACAGCAGTAATTGAGCTGCTTAGTAGAGTTAAAGTGATCCATGTCAGCTGTATGTCTGATATTATCTTTGATACTAGTACTTAATGTCCACTTGGTTCACAAAAGATGAAAAAAAAAAAACCTCCAGATGAATAGCAGTAACTGTGCCAGATGAAATACAATTCAAATAACCATACACATGAACAACAATTCAGATACTTGTGAGGAAAGGTAAAGAACAATCTGTGCTTTCTGAAAGATCTCAAGGTTCTGAATTAGAGTAATAACCTATAAAAGCAGACATGGCTTCCTTTGTACCTATGGAAGACAACATTGACTTTGTATTTTTCAGTGCACTTTAGATGCCAATACTTAGCAAATAAAAACAAACGAAGAGCCAATTCTCTCAGTATTGCCATCAGGTTCAGAGAAGGAATGAGTTGATGGATCTCAGAGCCCCTCACCACTCCATGCTATTTGACATTTTTTTGGCAGACTGAGGAATCCCAGACAAACTGTCAAGTTATTTAAGTATAGTTTGATTGTCAGAGCCTTATGAAAAGGTTATGAAGAGGAAATCACATCTGTTTTTTGCTCAGGAAACAAAATTTTTTCTCTGAGTTTTGTAATATGAGGAAAAGAATTCCCACACCTACACCTGAGAAGGTAAATTTGCACGTCTCTAATTCCCTACTCCCGACAGTGCAATTCACTGACAAAGAAAAGAGGCACAGTACACACAGACAGTAAGAAATAAGATTCTTTGGCAAGACAGAAACAATCAGTGGCTAATGATAAAAGGACTCGAGGGTGCAGAGCTCCGAATGAGCTAAGTTCAAACCTTTTTGCCATCTGCTAAAAGGAAAGGGTCTTTCGACTGTGCATCATTGCACAGCAAAATTCATGCTCGTTTATGTGACAATTTCCACTTTGTTGCATCCCAGCATTCAATTATTAACCATGGGTGTACATATTGTTAACGCTAAGTCAGACAACATACCATTACCTTGTAGAACAAAGGGAAACTTTCATTATATTTTCTGGAATCCAAATGCACCATTTTCTTCTGGTGAGAAGCACTTTCAGAATGCCTACTTTAAGTAAATATTGGTATTGTTTTTTAATTCTTATTTTGCCACTGGTATAGTTGGTGGTCAATAACAAATGTCTATGCATAAATAATCCAAAATCGGTTTTAAACCAAGTAGCGGAGGTACAGAAACATCTAAACTATGCTGATGAGAACTTCAGTGCAGGATGCCAACTCTGTGAATGAACCCAGGGGTGTCAGCAAACCAGATGAGAGGTTAGCCTGCCCTCACCTACTCCTAATTCAGACTGCAATTGTGCATGCACACTGCCAAATTTAAAGCCAGCTTTGATATGCCACAGTTACAGTAATCATAAACCCTGGCTCAGTGTTAGATCAGCTGTGAAAAATAATTTTAACAAGACCCATATAACCAAACATATTTTTAATGAAAGGTGTTTTATAAAAGACATGTTAGACTCTTCTCTTTTCATGTCAAAAAATGACACAGAAAAGTGACTTGAGAAAATTCATACTTTCTATTTTTCTCAGACCAAAATAGGTCTTAAAGGATACCCGTGTTTTGCAGCAGAGGGCGATTCAAATTTTTTCTGTATTTTTACTCCCTCAAACTCTTTATAAAGTGTTGGAAATAGTGTTGTGGTGGGTTGACCCTAGCCAACAGTCAAACACCCACCCAGCAGCTTGCTCATTTCCTTCTCCCACAAGACAGCGCAAAAAAAGAAGGAAAGTAAGAGGCCTCATGAATATAGACAATAACAGTTGAACAGGGAAAGTAAAAGCCATGTCCATGTGGAATTAGTTCACTACTTCCCATCAGCAGGCAGATGTTCAGCCAGTTCCTGGTAAGCGGGACCTCAGCACATGTAATGCTTGCTTGGAAAGGCAAACTCCATCACCACAGATGTCCTTCCTTCCTCCTTCTTGCCCTGAACCTTTCCCCCTGAGTGTGACATCACGTGGTATGGAATACACTTTGGTCACTTTGAGTCTGAAATCTAGGCCTGCTGTGCTGTCTCTTCTCAGCACCCTGCCCACCCCCAGCCTACTCACTTTTTGGGGGAAGAGTGAGACCTTGATGCTGTGGAAGCACTGTTCAGCAGTAGCCCCAACCCTGGGGTGTTACTAACACTGTTGTAGAATTCCCCAAATGCAAAGCACAGCACCATACACGCTGCTATGAAGAAAGCTAAGTCCATCCCAGCCAGACCCAGTGCAATAGTTAAAGTTGGTAAAATTTCCTTCAAAGATAGAACTGTGGATGAAAGAAATAAGTGACCTAGAGCATTTCTAGCATATATATATATATATATATATATTCTGAATACTACAGAATCATTCTGAATTCATCTATGTGGTCAATTTCACACCAGTTTTGAATATTTACATTACTGACTTGTTTTGGTTTGGTTTTTTTCAGGCTTTTTGCTTGATTGTTTATTTTTATATATATAAATTATATATCATGCTACTTACTGTTACTGATGTTTCCAGAAATCTGCACTTCTCTTTTACCCTGATTACTAAGCTGGACTTTGCAAACAACTGCTTGAAATGCATAAAGCAAAAGGGTTGTTTTGGAAAACAGGCCTATTAGCCCTGTACTTTACTAATATATATCTATATCTATATATAGTTCTCATGATTGATAATCATAAAGGTCATCCTGACAGATGATAAAGCAGTTTTTATTTTCAGAAGAGTGATTTTGATTTTGTTGTTGTTTATTTGCTATTTTAGCCATGTCAGCAGAAGTTGCAGCCATGCCTATATGTGGCAAACTACTCTGACTTTTCACTGTCAGTTACTTTATGAGCTTGTTTGCATAAACACAGGAATATATGACTTTTCTGCGTAGCTTACTCAGGTTTCCTCTTCACCAGTTCTCCGCAAGTGTTTGTTTTTGGAAAAACAGGACCAAATCAAAATAACTGAAAGAGGAGACATGGGGAGAGACTGTTTATCAGTGTCTGCAATTGATGTAAATGCAAATATATCTTGTGACAAGTGAGACACACAGCAGGAAACAGTATTCATCTGCTTTACTGCCTCTGTATGGCAATTGGAGAATGCAAGATTGCTATAGGTAATATCTTATGCAGGTAAATTACAGATTACTTTCGTTTGCATGCAGGTTTTTTTGTGTGGGTCTTAAAAAGACACATGCTTTTACTGTGTACATAAATAACTTACACAATACTGTGCAGTTAATCTGAAGGTAATATATAGACTAAACCACCAGAAAACAAATTTTAAAACCCCTATATAAATAACCTAGCTAAACCAAACTCCCAAATTAACAAAACCATTAAGACTTACAGATAAGGAAAGAAAAAGTATCCAGAATCCAGCTTTAAGAATGCCATACATGTGTAGAAATCCTGCCATTATAATAAATGTTTTCTATCAGTTAAATGGATTGAACTAAGTGAGCTCACTATCGTAGCTGAACTGTGGGACATTTTGCATATCAGCTGCATACGAACCATCACTCTACCAGCAGCAGATGCAGTTTATAATGGTCTCCTTCTTATAATCTACATTACCACTGAAGATAAAATAGCTGTAGTGTTGTCCGACGTAACACATATATACTCTCAATCATATAACATCTGCAATCCACCAAATAGCTGGGGTTTGGCCTAAGCCATAGCACACAAAAAATATCCATGCTGCAGTATTATGTTACCCTCAATGAACATCCCAGAGAACTTTCATAGATATCCAACAAATGGAAAATAGTTGAAGGATTACTTATACATGTGGGAAGTAATAGGAACTAAAACCATTTTAAAGTAGCAGTTCAAAAAGTTCCTCATTGACTTGACCTCTCATTATTATCAGCTTATATCCAAGGGTGGAAATGTGTTTGTATTTTGAAACCAAGACCTTTTCCCCTTCTCTACTTTTTTTTTTTTCCTGAAAGCAAAGGCTGTGGCCATTTCATTGCCCTGAAATCTGATGTTATAAGATATTGCTGTAATATTAGAAGTTTGTTCATTCTGAGAAATCCCTTGAGATAGAGTTGTTTGTATAAATGTGGGATTCGTGCCAGCTTGATTGCAATATTAAATAAAAGCAAGACAATAATCATTAAGTCCTTTCTCCTTATAGCCTGTTTTGGTAAGTGAATACTTTGAGGTATAGTTTTCTAATTTAAGTTCATGGAAGATTTATTTGCCTAACTACTGTTCCATTAATAGATATCATGCTGAATTTTTAAACACATTGCACAGCACAGCTATGTTAGGGCATTTGCTTTAGTAAAAATCTATTCCCAGACTTCACAGAATATAAAAATATTATAAATATGGTAATAATAAACAGAGGAGCAGGGTGATGGAAAAGCAATATGTTTACACAGGAGAAAAAAATTAGGTCTAGGTAGAGTGGTGGAAAGAGATATTGCACCAAGCTGAATAGTCACAGTTTTTCCTTCTCTGTTTATTCATGTTAAATCACAAACTGAAACACTTCACTAGCATTTTATCTTTAGCAGTTCTGAGCCTAAAACTCTTTGAAGACTGTTTCAGCATCCAGCATTACACCTCCTCCTTTACCAAGTATTCCCTGGAGCACTGGATCAGACCCTTCTGAACACCTATTTGGTAATCAACATCCTTTTTGGTCTCCTTAGTGCCTACATATTGTGTGAACACCTGCAATGTTAACACCCATTTTAATGTTGCAAAACATTGGGAGAGAAACAGGTGCTAGAGTGAACTCAGGTCTTATGTGTCCTTTCCTCACTATTGTGAATCCCAAAGGAATTTGCAAGGAATGAGAATAACTGGGGCTTCTTTGTGTTATTATGTAAAGTGCTTGCGTTAAGATTGGAATAAAGATTTTGAAAAACAGTAACTGCACGGTAGTTCAGATGCACAGCCTGAGTACCATGACCTAATGTAAACTCTTTAGAATTGTACTTGATTGAATAGATTTATTCTCTTAGAGATTAATTCACTTTCCAGTGGAGAGACAAAACTCCTTATCATTGCCCTTTAGAAATAAATATTCTGCTGTTGGTTATTTGAATCTAAATGTTTATATACAAAAACCTGATCTAGAAAGCTCAGGATGGATGTGTAAGAAAGATGAATGCAACAACAACAACAACAATACCGACAAAAACAACAACGAAAACAAAACACATTTAACATCACTGCAAAAAGAATGCCACGTAAAACAGTCACTGGCAAAACCACCCTGAGACAAATATTGCCTCACACAACCTAGAAAAAGAACAGATTACAAGGCCTAAAGAAACCTTTTGCAAAATTTTCTCTTACAGCTGGTCAAAATTTAAATACATATATGTGTTTACATGTATACAAACATTTTAATGGGAAAGTCCAAACTAGCAGTGGCAGTGGAAAGGAAAACGTGTCTGCTGACTTGCCACACAAGAATGTTGCACAGCCTGATGCCTAGAGCAAATCTGTGGGTCTTTAAGTTGAAAGTTGATAAATCAGCCTAAATAAGGGAAGTGATTTGTGCCTTCATCTCAGTGTGAGTGCTCTCTAAGGTGGTATGATGTTTGCTAAATGAGAAATGTCAAAAGGTCGTAGCTTTTATCATGGTGTGAAATGGAATATGTTTTAAAATTTGAAAATTTTGTGGGAAAGACAATATGCATTGCTGCTCTGTGCGGTTTTTCCATCTAATTAAACAGTGAATCACATAGCTCAGGTAATAACACATAGAGAAAGCTTTAATATTAATAACAAGTACTGCAACATTACCAGTGTTTGTCAAGTTTAGCTTCCTGGGGATTTTGTTTGTTTATCCTGCTATGGAACTTGAATTCATCTCCATGTTATTACTTCAGCTATTTTCAGTGAACAATTCTATAACAATTTCCATTTTTGTTATTCCATTCTAGAATGGAAAAGAAAAAAGGCTTTCAAAACTATTAAATATAGAAAGATGTTCTTTTTCACAGTGTGGTGATATCCCAGCTAAGACCTAACCTAACTAGAGAATTATTTTTTTCCATAGAGTCATGTTCTCTATGTTAATACATGCAGTATATCAATTCTGCCCTAGGCTTGTTACAGTTCAAATCAAGAAATTAAGTTAAATACACATTGGGCTATTGGCACTAACAAGTAGTTAATATATACTCAGTGAGAATATCAAGATAAAGGCATATAATCATCCCAAAGAGAAAAAAAAAAGATCAAGAGATAACAGTACAGCAACTTGTATACATATAGTAAGCCAGTTTTACCATATTTAGAAAGTTACAGGACAAAATTTTTGTTCAAGAGAAGAAAAAAAAAAAACAACCAAACACCACATGCAGGCAGCTTCTATACCCTATGAACCACCCATGCAGAGGAACTCCTTCCTGGCTGATAGGGTAGTACGCGCCCCACTGCCCGGATTTGACAAGACTTTATGGTGGTTGAAAAAGGAAGAAGGCTCAGACAAGCACCCCCAATGGAAGTTGTATACCTAACTCCAGGTATAAGGTAGACCTGGATTGCTGGCTCTAGGAAAACACAGCACTGTTAACCTGTAGGAAAGTGGAAGGTGTAAGGATGACAGCTGGGTGCCTAGCAAATTAGACACACCTATATATGTCTACTGACATCTAACCAGGTGTTTTTGAAATCTCTGGTTTGGACTTAAATAGATTGCAGCATCTGAGGACTACTACAAGCTTTCTGGGCACTGTCTTGCAGGCAGCAGTGATTAGGCCCAGATAAATGTCCATGCTATCTGGATGGTTAAAAAAGTGGTTGACTGAAAAAGAAAAGTATGGAGAGACTGGCAAAAGCTGAACACATTGATCATACAGAAAGAAAAAAAGAAGCAATGGAAATGAGAGACAAAAAAAGAGATTGAGAGAATAAGGGAATTTTCTGTCTTGCTTTCTCGCCAATGCCAGACTTTATGAAATGACAGTTTGACCAAGTTATGACTAATACCTCTTGCTCTTATCCAAAATGGGGTTCAAAGCCTTTTTTCTGTTCTGAAGCCTAAGTACACATTCCTCAGTGTTGTCAGGAAAATTGGCCCTGGGCACTCCTGCAAGGATTTAAACACTTTTGCTGATCTCTGGCTATTAGAGATCCCAGCCTTTGCCTTACAGTACTGTCTGCATTGTAGTGCAGAGAGGAGACTTTTAAAGCTATACCTTATGTTTTTGCAGGTTTAGGTGTGGTTTAGAAATGCATGTTGTCTTTCAGTAATAACAATGCTTTTTTTCATCATGAAGTACAAAGTTGCTTGGTGTGTGAAGGAAAAACATTTACTGCTGCAAAAATGTGTGTTAGTGATGAAGCTGGTAGGCATTGGAACCTTCTCTTTCCTGTTGTAGCACTTGTTCTTTTCCATCTAAAATGCACAACAAACATGCACAACTAAGTTCTCTGAAATAATGGACTAAATTTATTGCAGGAACAGTTAGCAAATATTCTCTACACTGAGATCTAAATGGATAAATTATAATACTATTTTCTACTTGTTTTCTGAAGATAAGTTGACATAGTTGCAATCAACAAGTTTTTATAGATGACACATATGTAGCACCACTAATAGCCCATTTCAAAATGTATTCAGTAGACTGAATTTTTTGTAAACAAGCACTTAGAAATTATCTCTAGACCTAGTTACTACACATTACAAATAAATGTATTATGGTGTAATTTATCTGTTCATATTTTTCAAAGATAGAATGTCTACTCATTGTTCATTAGATAGGTGTCTTTCAGTGCACAATACGTTCTGTGAGTCAAGCTTCCATTTCAAAGATGTTGTGAATGCTTTCTTTAAAGCTTTTACAGTACTGTTGCGCCCAAAAGAGTGAGTATGCAAAACCAGCATTTCTTGTACATCTGATCCTCTCACTGTATTTACCCTGGGTCATTGGGAGCACAATATTCATATTGAACATTAATATTAATATTTTTCTGCTTTTAACTGTTTCAAGATTGTAGAGTTGGGTCAGAAAAAGGTTATTTCCATTCACTTGGATAGTGACACTAAATATACTACCAACAAAATGGTTTGTCAAATTGAAACCCATGTTGCTTGTGCAAAACCATTCAAATCATGGGAGTGAGTAAAAGCATCGGCAAGAATACATTTTGCGGTCAATGTGATCATAAGCCTTTTATTTTTCTACATGAATTGTTCAAGAAATATTCACCTAACACCAGAGACAATTGAAACTGCAGACATCTTGAACCAGTTTTGACAAGGGAATTGTAAATCAGCATGCAAAAGTCAGAAAAAGATGGGTTATTGTTCGTATACTGATTCACACTAGGACAAATCTTTTTTTTTATTTTTTAAGAAATCTTGAATAGCTATCTCAAAATTAAATTCTTTACTTACTTTTAAATGGGATTTTGATACCTTTATAACACTTCATTATCAGATGTGTAATTGAAAAATCTTTTGCTTTACAGAACTCATTTGAGCTATAACCAATATATTTTGTACAGATTTGATTAAGATTCTAAGAGTTAAAAATTTTAGGTAAGTTACAAGAAGATATTTTAAGAAGAACTCAAATAGCATAGCAGATTTTTTACACTTATGCTCTTTTTAAAGTTACATCAATTAGTAGATCCAGATATGCAAGTGTGAATATAATAGCAGGCCTTCAGCTTCATGTGGAACCAAAGGATACAAAGGCTACCACATGACCTCACGACCTTTACAGTTTTGGCTGCATATGGTCAATGCTCTGCAGCTTGGGGATTATTGTAAACTGAAAGCACAGGTATCAGTGTTCTATTTTCAAGGGGTTTTATTTATCTGAGCTTGTCTATTTAACTAGACCATATACAAAGAAACCCATATACAGGAATATCTAGATTTTGAATCCCGAGTGAACATATAGGGAAAGTGAGTCAAGATGGTGACATTTGTAGCAGCCTTGTAAATGCCAGACTTAGGTGAGTTCCACATTCAAAAGTTAGGCATCTAGGTTTACGTCCTCACAGACACAAGGTGATGGACAGAAGTATTGGCAGGCAAGTTCTTTCACACTGGTTCGTGTCTACTGACTTTTTGTCCCCCTGAGTTGGTTATCAGCTTCCTTCATGTGTTGGAGACACTCCAAAAACTGAGCTATGTGCTCCTGAAAAGGTGCAATCTTCTTCTGAAAAAGTGGAAGTTGTAACTTGTCCAACTGAATCTGAGAGTATAAAGTAGAATCTGAGAGTGCTGCTGAAGGGGAAATTCAGCATCCTGTTACTGACAGGTCATATTAAATATGTTTAATGATAATGTGCTGTTGACAGCTCCCTGGACTGCAAACAGCTCTAAATCAGAAATTATGCTTCTCCTGTATGTGTAAAAAGCAACAGACACTTGACTTTTTGTCATGGTATTTTCTTCCTGTCTTGGAAGATAATCAGGAGCACTGTAAAAATACTTTACACAGACCTTGAGGAAAGGTGGAAACAAGCGCCTTTCTTTGCTGAACAGTGAGTTTAATGCCGCAAAGACCCCAGAGGGAGGTTGTCTCCATCCTTCCAAATATCAGCCTCTGTTCCTTCCAAATATGTAAATCTGCTGAGATCAGTAAATTATTCTACAACTCCTAGATTAACACAGATGAGTAATTTACCTTACGTTGTGTGGTACTCAGTACCCAAGCTATAAGTAGTACATCCAGTTCAAAAGCGAAGAGAAGTGGAGGACAGTTTTATTCTGAAGTGAATATCTGGTTCAGAAGAGTTAGGTTTAGACTTTCTTTACTAGAAAAATACGTCTGAATACCATTTTCTAATAGAATTCCCCAACGGAGCAACTGATGCCAAGCATGAAGCAAATATTGAGAGAGACCATTTTAGGAACAATCAGTATAGCACAGTAATCTCCAAGAAATTCAACGCAAAACAACACCAAGAGAAGAAAATCTGCTGTGCATTAGAATAACAGTGTTTCCCTACCTTGTCATTCTTTTTCAAAGATTCTCATCTTTGGTTTTCTATCCATGCCTTTCACTGTCTCCTGGAACAAGACTCAAGAAAGTGTGTGGAGTTTGGAGTACTTAAGAGAATCTGCTTTTTCAAAAAGGCAACTCCCTGCACTGATTGCATCAAAGCTGAGGCTCTACTGTATCATACCAAAATTGGTATCCTGACCTACACATACTGTGTATACATAATTATATGCACAAAAACAGAATGTGAAGAAGGTAAAAACTAGAGTTAGAAGTTAGGTAAGGTGATCTTCAAAGCAAGGAACATTTGATTTAATCAAAATTAAATTGAATGCTTAGTATGATTTCTGGTGGACAAGACTTCATGAAGGAGGCAATTTTCCTTTAAAAGTACATGTGCTCAAAATCAAAGAAAACAGAAATTAATACTGTTTTTCATCACCTTAAGGCTCTTTCTTTGTAACACCAATGATCAATCTATGAGCAGATTATAAGTATTTGTTATGCAACAGTAACGCTGAGACTGCTTGTGAACAGTTTTCTGTATTTATGCGATGCCTGATATTTGTTTTTCTCATTGTGTTGATTAGTTGTGACTGGTCAGACAAGTCATATGTTGTTGTTTCTGTTCTCAGATTAGAATGCACATCAGAGTGCACAAATTCTCATGTGTCAAGTAGTTTTGCTAACAATTGCTCTGGCAGCTTCAAGGCCAAGATGTATGGTAACAACACTTTTTTTTTTTTTTCTGAAAATGAATACAAAAGGAGAAAAAGCACAGCTGAAAAGAAAACAAACTCTGAGCAAACAGTCACATAAAACTGCTTGCCGTGCTTGCCTGTGGAGCTATACACATGCACACTCTTGTTTCTCATTACACATGTGCATGTGCTAGGAATCCAGCTCATTACTTTTGCGCTTGAAAAAGTATTTCAAATTAATCTTTTATGTTTGATTTACTTTACATTGTTAGTTGGTTTGATAGGCCTTTTAAAAAATATTTTAACAATCGTAAATCTATACTATGTTTTGAAGCATAAAACCTTACAGCAAAATTCTGGCCACTGCTCTCTGAAGTGCTGAAAGCTTCTATTGCACAGGAAGAAAGCATTCACTCCAGAAAGGCTTGAACAATAGAAAACCATGGGCTTGTTTTCTAATTACATCTGAATATTGAAATCTTTACATATTTGTTCTGATAAGGGGTGCTGGCTTTTCAATAAACTCTGCTTTGTCTCAAATCCTTCACAGTTTCAAATTTTTTTTGAAAAGCGGACATTTCACTTATTACTTTATCGAAGGTTAGCTTTGTCCTTGAGCCACAACACCTGTAACAAGAAAAAGATATTTTGTAGGATCTCAGCAAAGATGAAAGTACTTTCCACAGAAGGACCAATGAAATATTTATTCACTGACAGATCAGGACAATGAAGTTTTGGCTCTAATTTTAACTCAACAGTTACTCTCTCTAACAGATGTTTTGACTTAGGGCAGCACTCTGTGAAGTTTTATAGAAACTTGTTGGTTGCATTCAATTCTCCAGATGGCTAAAGGTTTCAGGAAAAAAATGCACCATACATTTGCATGCAGGCTTCAAATAGCCTGCATGGAAGGAAACAGAGAGGCTAGGTGATGGATGACTGCAGCTAACATGGAACTGGTTAGCAAAAGAGAGAAAAAGGAAAATGATCCATGTACTATACAATAAATCCTCCTCACATCAGCAGTGGAGAATAATGTAACATGATACACTACTGGGAGCATGTTGAAGGAAAGCATGAGGATCCCCTTTCTCCCTTCTCCATCAATACTTCCCCCAGGCTGGCATAAAAACAGGGATCATTCTCAGTGATCATTTCCAGTTTTTGGTGCTTCTGAGAGTATAAGACTTCTCTGAGCAAGTTGCAGGGAAGAGCAGGCAGACCAAACTTCAAGTAGGGAAGTGATCAAATGGCAAAGACAAGAAAAAGTTAAAACAAAAACAGTTCACAAAACATTAAAACAGACCTGAGAGTTGGACTAGATAATCTGGGCTGAACCAGGAGATCTTTAAAGGTCCCTTCCAACTCAAACCATTCAATGATTCTGTGACAAAAACTCAGAATTATTTCCTTTACACTACACAACTTATTTAAACTTAAAAAACAAGAACTAGAGAGAAAAAAAACTATTGTACTGTAACAAGTACAGCCCAGAAATAAGAAGACATTAAAATACCATTCTATAGTCACATCTTACTTGAAAGTAAGATATTTTTAAGTATTTTTTGTATGATTATATAAAATTTTCTTGCAAACTCCAAGAATTAGTTTTTCCTATCCTAATAAATCCATACTGAAAACAGAAGAAAGTGAATATCTATGGAGAAAATGTAATTAAGGATTTGCATACTTGTTTTTACCATCACAAGAATTAAGAACACTTTTGTGATTTTTATTTTTTCTCATTTTAAACCTTTGATACTTTGTGGTTAAAAGGCTACATTTGGAAGGGGTATTCTTATATCTGAACCATGAGCCTGGAGCATATGACCATTCTAATCTCTTTTGGTTGTGCTTCTACCAGTTGCTGTTGGACATTTGACTGTTGTGAGTTTTGTGCATTGAAAATGGTTGTATTACTGATACTGAACTCCAGCATATTTACCTGAACCATACACTGTTCCTCTGCTGCACACATGATAAATTCCTAGGATTCTAGCACCAAAGAAATTCTGGGTAGAAGGGACTTATGGAGATTCTACTCCAAAGTCACAGCCAAAGTAAATTGCCCACTGGGTCAGGTCAGCCACTGCTTTGTTCAGTCACACTATGAAACTCTTTGGTAATGGGTATTTCACAAACTGCTTGGGTCACTTGCTTCAGTGCTGTAATATCCTTTTTGTGAAAAAGTCTTTCCTAATGTCCAGTCTAAACTTCCCCCATAGTTGTTGCCCTTTCTGTGTCATCTGATACTAAAGTGGCTCATCTCTCATCTTTGTAGCTACACTGCAGCTACACTCATTTTCACCAGGTTAAAGAAGCCAATTTCCCTCATTCTCTCTACATCATGTCCTACTTACTAGCCTTTAGTTAGATCCTGTTCAGTTTCACCTCATCTGAAACAAGGAGGCCCAAAAACTAACCAAAATATTCCAGATGTAACCTCACCAACATCAAGCACAGAACAAGATCTACAGAGGAATTAAAATTCCTTGACCGTGCACCAACTCAGGATGCAATTTACTCATGATGATAGTGAGCTGGCTTGGTTCAGGTTTCCTTTTGGTGTGACTGCTTCTTGATCACCTGGCTGCCAGACCATCATGCTGCACAGAGCTGATGCAACTACCACATAAAATTTGATACTTCTCCTTCTTGAATTTCATAAGGTTTGTGCTGGTCCAGTTCTCCAGTTTTTCAGGGCCTGTTGTTTATAATGGGAAAGGCACCCTCTAAATTAAATTTGCTGAGAGTACAGTCCAATATCATCCAAGTCTTTGATGACTATGGCTAAACAATAAGGGCCCCAGTATCAACTTCTGGTATACTCTACTAGTTGCTGACCACCACCTAAACATCACACGATTATTACTGTCTGAACTTGACATATCTGCTGTTTTCAACCCACTTAACAGTCTCTATTATTTCCTTTATTCTTCAGAGCTTTAAGGGCAAGATTGTTTTTCTCTCAATTAAAGTAAGATGATGGGGAAAGAAATTACATGTGGGTGCTCTTCTGACATGCTTATTCAATAATAGTGCCCTTTTAATGTAAGGCAGGTAGAACCAGGCCCTTCGTTGATGAAGTTAATGGAAAATGTGTAAGGAAATGGCTGTACAGAGGAAACTATCATGTTATTGTGGCTAAACAAGTGACTGCTTCTCTGCCAAGCTGTGATAAGCGAAATACATTAAATCCAACCACCAGTTAAACCACAACTCCTTGACAGTGATTTTCTTATGCAGTTTTATAGTGGTTTAAGCTAATGGATTTTACTTACCAAATGGATTCTACTAGGGTGTGCACTTTGCCAGTTACCACAGCTCAGGTGTTGAGTAACAATTCAATAAGACAAGGTAATTAAATAATTTTTAATCTTGTAAGTATACCATATATAAGGACAGATGTTGACCTCCTTATTAAAAACGTTATTCAGAAGATCAGATACCATTGTTTTTGTTGATGCCTTGGCATGCTGAATCAGGCTTAGAAGGGGCTGAAAGTAGAGAGTGTTATCTTTTGAGGGTTTTAATAACAAACTTAAGTGCAAGAGGTGTCATTTACAGATTTAAATTAGAGACATAGTGCATGGCAGAATTAGTGTAATGACAGAACTGACATAAAAGCATTTTAAAAATAAATAGGGTTGCTTTCACTACTTTTATTTGCTATATACTTAGGGATACAGCTGCTGTGATGTATGCCTTCCTCCAAAACAAAATAAATGGTCTATTCCCATGTTTGACCTACTTATCAGGTGATTATTATTTTTTTTTAAATCTTGGTATATGGCTTTGCTGTCTTTTTTCATTTTATTTTTGCATTATAAGTTATATATGTATCATATTTAAGTGTAACTTGCTCTCCCTTTCATGAGACTTTTTTTTTTTTGTTTCAATGCTGGAGTATTCCAGTAACATTTATCTAATAATAATGCTTAGCCTTGTTTGCCTTTTCTGAAATATGATTAGGATATTCTAAAGGGGAGTGGCACAGTTTAACAACACATTTTTAATATGACCTAAGATGTACAGTGAAAACATGTTCCAGCTTTGTGCAACCACTGATTATAAAAGCTCTCAGGCAGGAGTACTATAATTACATCTTAGGCATTCAACACTTTTTAGGTATTTTGATAATGCCACTATAAGATGAATGACATGATTGACTTGCTTACTAGAGATGAAAATCTGGAGAGGCAATGTAACTCTGAGACATAATTACTGGATAGACTTGGCTAAATAATTAAGCTGTAGTTATGACAATACACTTGCCTTGCTTTTAGAATCCATTTTATCTAAATAAACAGTTCGTAAAATCATGCACTTATCCTCCCATCCCTCACTTAGGACACAAGGATGGAAAGGAAGGTAAGAAAGTATAACATGCATGCTGTGTTTTTATTCTTGAACAAAGTTTTGATCTTTTGCTGATATAATCCTTTCTTCCTAGTTTAAAAGGACTTTTTTGGCTCTTACATAAGTATCTTCTTTATTTCTTTCATTTCTTATAAATCTACTACTCTCTTTTTAAATAAATAGCTGTAAAACATTCTTGATCTAAGTCCTTTCTTTCTTTGTATGACTGCTACTGATATTTTTATGCCTTAGAAGTTTTGCCAGTAGAGTTCACAGAGTTCAAGTTAAATTGATTCTTATGCAAAGGATAGATTCAGGCAAGCTGGAATGAACATCATAAGGCAAATATTTTGAGTCTGTACCATTAATTTGGGAATATCCTGAACAGGCTTCTACATGCAATATGTAGAAATTGCTACTGAAGCAAAATGATCTGAAGAGTTAAGTACATTAGCTATTTTGCAGCACTTTAGTGAAAGTAAAAAAAAAAAAAATCACTCTGCACATTCATTTGTTATTACATTAGGAAAAAAGATCACTGTCTGCTAGTCTTACTGGTTGTACTGTGCCATCTGTGCTTGTAAAAGTAATAATAAGCAATGAACTGCATATGCCATCTGTAGTCAGATCTTTAATAATAATTAGGTAATAATAATCCCCAAGAAATCACTTGTTAACTGTGATAACTGATTAAATGTAATTATTTTGTATAATAAACTCTAATCAATGTTTTACAATGCTGATAATGTCTTTTTCTCCTCTTTTTTTTTTTTTTCCCCTGCATGTTTGAGCAGCTGTGCAGGACAATTACTGATTTTCTTGGGTTAATGACTGATTTTCTGCCAATCAAAATCCAAGACATGGTCTGCTAGGTTTATAATCAGTTTTTATTTTTTCCTTATGAACCAAGTACAATGTAAACGTAAAGCAACACTTGGCAAAATTAATTACTTCAGAGTAACTCCTTGTAAGTTTAAGGATGAACAAAGATTGATTATTCAAGTAGAAAGTACATTGCAGTGCACTTCAGTATCAGCGGATTGTTCTGTAACAAAGGTGTTTCCCCACAGAACTGGTGGTTAGAAATAATCCCAAGACACAGGAGGTGATCAGTTTTTTTGTTTACAACTCCAGCCCTAAGACCCCAGTTCTGCTAAGACTTAAATCAGGTGAAGCTGTTTATCGTTTGATTAAGACCAGTATGTGTCCAAATTCCAACCTAAATTTAAGTATGAGTTTCAGTGCTCTAGTAACCTGAATCTTTACACTCATTTCTGCACAGATGAGTAGGGTCTTGTGCTCTTATGGCATATTCGTTTGCTTAAAGACCAGCTCAAGCAACATTTGTTAAGATGAGGAACTACATCTGAACAGCAATCTGTAGAGTGTATGTCCCAACAAAAATATCCTAAAAGGTGTTCAGACATGCCTCTCCAAGAACAAGACCCAGTATTATATTTATATAATATACTATGACAGTATAAGAGGGGGAAAAAAAGTCTTGGTTTAGTTACTACGACAATACAAATCTCTTCTGTATGACTAACATAATTAAATCACACATAGAGCTTTTAAAAATCTCTTCAAATTTTTTTCATTTTAATTATTAGAGATGCATTACAGAAGGAAATGTGAGACTCAAGATCCATCTTACAGTAGTCAGCAAGCATTTAGTACATAGAAGCAATCCTGATTCCCTGCAAAGAGTACAAACTGGTAGCCCAAAAGTAAACCAATAATCCAGAAGCATGCAGTGCTATCAAATTAGAGGCTAAATTAGAGATCTGCAGGCAATTGCCAAGCTGCTATCTCATTAGGATCACAGAGATATGATGGGATAGCTCCCGAGTCTGAGACCTGACATTCTTTACTCACATCCCAACTGTTTTGCATTTTCCTTGTATGTCCCATGCGTTTTTTAAATTCATAGGACGTCCAGTATTACTCTGCATATGCTAACTATTTTCAAGCAACTACTTTTGGTATACGGATTTCATACAAATGCTAATACAATGATATAATTTCCAGTGCTTTTCAATTCAGTGTAAATATTTCCTGCACTGTGCTTAATATTATTTATACTCAGTGTTATTTATTTCTTCTATTTCAATGTATGTACAAAATAAAGGGGAGGAAAGGAAAATACATATCCAATTTTGATGTAAGTTTTCACTTTTCTTAAAATGATTTTTATTTTAGAATATACATAAAAATTATTGGTTTTGTGGTGTAAATTCAGTCTCAGAAATTAACTACATAATAGGTTTGTTATTGGAGCTTACACACAATTCTGTTCCAGCATCATTAACCTAAGATAAACATAACAGCCAAAAAAGAAAACACTCAGAAATAATTATAAACCAAAATAAAGGAAGAATTGTGGACCCATAATAAGTGTTCTCTAGCCAATACACAGTGTATTGTATTGAAATAAGATAAAGGTAGACACAGAAATACTTGAAGAAGCATGGAGGATTTTTTGAGAAAGTTTTGTCAGTTCAGCTGAAAGTAAGATACTAGACCACAGCACAGTTTTTATACCAAGATGTTTTAAATGGATTGCCTATTTTCCTCCTGTAGCTACAGTGAAATGCCATATATACACTTCTACAAATGAAAGGAAACAATGAGTGCTTTTCTATATTGCAAAACACACTATTTCAGCAATCAGGCATGAGAATGTATGAGCCCTTTTTCCAACAGCATAACCCAGGATAATTAGTAGTATGCCTGACAGAAGTATGGGAAGATTAAAAAAATATTAGTGCATTTCTGTGGAGCTTCACCAGTATTATAAATGACAATACAGACAACTTGTTCCCTTCCTGCAGACTTGCAGTTCCATCAGCAACTGTACAGTACTTAGAATGTAATAGAAAGGAGTGAATTTACATCATTTTCAGAATAGCCCTTTATCTATCTCAGGGACTGTTGGTCACCTTACAGAGAGACTCAGCTACTTGATTTTCTTGGCCTATAATTGCAATATGAGGCATGAATTTCCCCAGGTAGATACAGATTTCAGCACAGTATGTGTTGCAAATTATTGCTTCACTTTGCAAGACGGGTATTTTCAGAAGGTTCCCAGGAAGAATAATTCATTTGGATATTATCTTATGGTATGTTTTATATACTCCAGAGCACAGAGTAGACATTAAGGAGTTTTCAAGAGTTGGTTCTCTGTTTTGATAGCTTTATTGTTGTTTCAGATTAACATAGATAACATAATACTGAAACACTGATGGCATTCTTATACTACAAGAGAAGTGTTACAAAGCAGTGGTTAATAGTACTGTATCTCCCTATCTGTTTTTAACTTTCGAGACTTCAATCTTTATTCCATTAATAAGGTGGATCAGAAGACATTAGAGCTTGCACTTGCTCATTCATTTCCCCTTAAACCATTACAAATATGCTGGAATGACTCTTAGATACCCCTCTGTGGACTCCATAAGTAGGCTGCAAGCTGAGAGATGACAAGAGGTGTACTGTCCTGAAGCACAGAGGGAAGGAGAGGTAAGTAGATTGACCCAGAGAGGGGTTTAGAATAATGAATTGGAGTAAAACAGGCAGTGGATGCCACTGGGTAATGCTCAGTTCATTAACAAACCTCTGACCAGCAAGAGGAGGATACAGTGGAGGTTTTTCACCTTATTCCTGCTTCTCAACAAGGAAAGAAAACAGCAGGAAGATTTTTCTGTGGTAGCACTCAGAGCTCATTTGACATTGTCAATGAGGTCAGTGCACACATAAAAATCTCTGTGACTCTTTCTGGGTGTCTGAACACCAGCCCAGGCTCTTGGGAAGGGACAGAAGCTTGTGCCCTGCAATCTTAGAGTGCACAGATACTTAATATGTGTCTATGTCAGCTGGAAATGCTTTTCCACATCTCTCCAAAGTGATCAATAGTGATGGTATGTCAAACAAGCTGCTGAGAGGTAGTAAAAGGGTCTTCAGACAAAAGAATCTCTAAAAGTTTCCAAAGGATGCTTTCCTTAAAATAAGCATAAGATGAGTGATGACATGATTCCTCAGAATTGGAAGAAGAAAGAAACAAAAAGTGCTTTTGGAGGCTAATTTTCCTGGGCTATTTTACATTTTCTATTCAGTTTTCAAAACCAGTCTTGAAAATCAAGCAGTGATGCTGAAAAGCTTCCACAAAATTATGGTGCTAAAATTGCAGCATTGATCTGCCTCAGGGGACAAATTCACAAGCCTTGTAGAGAAATGGTAAAACAGCAAAGTCAAAAAGGCAATGATACTTAGAGATGCCAGGGAGAATCAACTTTTTACAATATAATCCTTGGTCAAAGTACAATTTTTTTTCATATATTATTGTATGATATGCAATGTATTACCTGATTGAGGATTCTCACAAAGAATTATGTGATCTTTAGGACAGAATCATATACACACCTGCCATGAAATTAATTGTCTGCTTAAACTTTAAAAGAAACAGTTCTCCAAAAAACTCTCTCCTTTTCACAAAATCACTCTCAGATAGCATGTATTTACTTCAAATTCATAGAAAAAAATTATTTGTGCAGTCCTGGATTTCCACTCCTTCCCCAGAAGCTTTACCTTGTTCCTCTACCCTTCTTCCCCACAAAACTATATATAACTCATTTCCTTCTTACATACCTGTTGCAAAAGTGGAGTTTGAAAATAAGTTGCGTGAGTTGTATATGATAATTTATACACCAGTTCTGGGACAGTTTTTAAGGGAACTAGTGCACTGCAAAATTACATATGTTTTCATTCAACAACTTGAGGAAGTTAAAAATACCAAGGGCCTTTATAAAATTAAGAGCTAAGACTTCAGTGTAAGTAATGCTTTGAAATGCTTTATAAATCTGGATGATGCCAAATCTCAGCCATCCCCTCGCAGGAGAGACTGGCCCAAAAGACAGGGCTGAACTTGTGCAATGGTGGTGATCTATAGGGCATACAGGAAAGTCTGTTGCCAGCAGTTGGTCAGTGCTTCAGGTCTTTCTATTTTAGGACAAACTAATGGTGGAGTCAGATACTTGTTTTATGCAATCCTTTCTACAGGCAGAGAAAGTCCATATGCCCCAATCCCCCTAAACTCCGTAGCAAAGTCAGTAGGCAGTAGGATGCATTGTTTTGTCATCTCTTGCAAGTCCTTCTCTACTTCTACCAGAAGCCTTTTTTTGAACTGTTTTGAACTACTTTGGCACTGTTTGCACACTCTTTGTGCTGATGGTCTCTCCAGCATCCAGTCCTCCTTCTCGCTTTCCACTTAGCATGCCGTTACTTCTCTGTGCTCAACATGTTTCTGCTGTTACCTTTCACAAATTAGTCAACCAATCCCTCTACTTCACAGCACTAAAGGGTATTTGTTGAATTGCGTTAGCTACTCCCTGCCCACTCTTACAAAGTAGCTTCTTTTGTTTTGGTTATTCTTAACCTAAGGGGAATATAATTGCCATCCCATTTAGCCTGAAAGTATCAAAAGGAAGTACAACCACACAAAATGAGTGCACTGACAGATTTGGCATAAATTCTAGGTAAAAGCTGATTTTCACAGAAACAAATTATCTAGCTGCAGGGACAGAGTAGAAGGGTTGAATTTCAAATTGAACAGACTAAAAATGTGTTAACACCGACTGGATTTGCAAACATCAGTGGAAATCTGGGGCTGTACCTATACAGAAGAAAAGTATGGGTTTAATTCAGATACAGACTCTATGTGTTTTATGACAAAATGTTGGACATAATAAAACACTTTGGGAAGAAAAGTTTTGTGGCAAAAGATATGTGTCAACTGTCCTGTTCTATGAAAAGTGCATATCTGAAATTCTTGTTAATTTAATCCTGCTAGTCAACTTCATGAAACATGGCACTTTCTTCCACCATACTTGAGGCTTCTATGGCAGAAAACCAGACTGTTGCTATACAGTCTGTTGATCTAGATTTTCCTCATGCTCTCCAAAACAGTCCTCCCAGCAGATAAATAGTTCTCTGTCTCTATGCAGGTTGTAGAGAACTTTCACAGTAGTATTATAGCAAGGAATAACAGCTCTTACAGGATGATGACTGTCAGAAACAACTCATACACCAAAATCAGGGCATTAATGTCACTGATTTGGCAAGTCAGGACACTTTCCCTCCTCTACATTAGTGTTCTGATTTGAAGCAACAGTGCAGTTTTGAAGGACTATTTCCTTGCTTGTCCCTTTGTATCAGTTTGATTGGCAAAGCAGTTTTGTTGCATGAATGAGATTCCTTTCAGAAGAATGAAAACTTGGATCTCTGTTTTAGACGTGTGTCTTCATATTAAAACCACAACAGAATAACATAGTCCTCACTGGGAACAGTCTGGAGTGATAAGTGAGAAAAACAAATCCACAGAAGAAAAAGCCTGGAGACTGTCTAGCAACACACCTACAAAATGTGACTTTTCTCTGAAGAGCCCATGCTTCCAGGTGGGCAACCTTGTACAACTGTTTCACAGATTCATCCTTTGAAACCTGGCATCTACCTCTGAGGCCCAGCAAAGAGGATTTCACTATCGAGTCTTACACTACAGTTTTCTTCTGTCTCATGATTTATGGTTTAATGTTCTGATTTTTGGAATTGCTCATTTTCTTAGCTTCTGGATGAGCTTGAATCTCATGCAAAATTCAAACAAGATTGATTACAAGACTCATCAAGTTTAAGACATTCAGGCCAAGCTGCAAAATAAAATCAATGCCAGTTGCTACCTTTCATAATCTGTTTACTTCCTAACTGTGTGATGCTATTAAAATGCTTCATCTCCAAGTAATCTTATTGGCCTTTGCATTTATGCTATAGCTGACAGGATTAGCTCTGAAAAGCACTTTCATATTACCTATGATATAAACAAGTAGATTAATGGATGGTCCCTTGGACTGAAACCTTTTTTCCTTTGTAATTTATGTACTGAACTCAGGAGCAAAACTTATCCTCTTGTACAGTTAAAATTTTTGTCACACAGGAAGAGGTTCTGCAAAGAACCTACTCCTCTTGTTAAAGGCCTTTTAGAACTGCTTCTGTGAGAAAAATCTCTTCACTCTGGATTTTCTGTAACAGTCTATTTGAACATCTGGTCCAGCTTGTCCAGCAGCACACTACAGAAACTGCAAGGAAACAAGCAGGCACCAAGATGACATGGTTTTCACGTACTCTATTTGTCTAGCCAGAATGTGGGGCCATTTTCACAGTCTGGATTTTATCCATCTGCTAAACAAATTTTGTTGGAGACCCAAATTTTCCATGAAGAATACAGTCCAGGAATTCAGGAAGCTACTGTTTTGCTAAAGGTCACAATGAATACTTGCTAAATTTGGGAAATACGATGAATTATATATGTAATATGTGATACTTAACATTGTGAATATACACAGTGAGACGTTTCTTATTGTTTTCCTTATGTTTACTAGCAGAGCCATATTCTTCAATTTAAGGTACTAGGTGATGTATGAACAGTTGGTTCTTGTGACAAGGTCTGTTTTCTAAAAGAGGATATTTATTTTTTCTGCAGTGCTAAGCATTCATCCTTTTGTCGTTTCCTTGGCTTAGATTGCTGAGGTTATTTTGGGATCAATTTTTGTATCCTATTTAAATCATATGGCTACTGGTTCAAATCCAGCTTGGGTCAGTAATTCTGCCATATACATGAAATAGGTTCTTGGCCTGAGCCAATTGTTCCTTCTGAAGAGGTTGTCATGCTACAGGGAAATAATAGCAGCTCCTTTGGCATCCTTCCTACCAGACTCACCAGAGACATTACTGAAGAGGTGTACAGGATGATCTCTTCAAGTCGTGACTGAGAATTGCACTACCTTCATAAAAGCACTGTGGAAAAAATTGAATAGGCCTTTCACGGCAGAAGTGAAAGAGTTAATCTGCATCTTAATAACATCTTATTTGCTTTCAGATTCAAAATATTTTAAATTAAATTATATAAATAACAATGGTGACTTTTCAGCCATGACAAATCATTAAGGAAAATTAGAACTACTGTAAAATAAAAAGAAATACTTAAAATTTTCTAACATTAGCAATTACTCTCCTTCTTAAATGTTTCCTTCCTTGCTTAAAAAAAAAAAAAAATCTTTTTTCTACACCAACATTTTGGTTCTAACCAGCTACAATGGCAAGCAATATCTGTCTGATTTCTGTCCCCCAGGTGTTTAGCTACTTAATGCTGACAAGCTTTGTTGCATTTAACCTGGAAGGGTATCTACTCTCCGAGAAAATTTTAAACCTGATAGCAATGTGCCTAGGGAGCAGGGAAGCCTTTTATTGTAAGATTCACGACTCAAATTAAACCTGGAGACTTTAATAATTTTCTAACATGTAGGTCCAGTACTTATTTTAACTTCCCACATAAGTCTGTAGTTTTGCTATCATGACACCAGTAGTGGGAATGGAAAGTCGTTAGCCTCTTCTCAAAAGTGAGGCGAATGTCAGGCTGTGATAGCAGTAGTGCGGCACAATGGGACAACTGGCACCTGCCATTCACCCCTCACCCCTTTGGGAACGTGGATATCCTCTGCTGAGCTGAGGTCAATCCTGCACCTGGTTCCTACACCCACCATCTTGATATGCTTGGGTTGCCACTCCGGTTTGGATCACTCCACGCCTAAGAGCCATCCTAGGCAGCTAGCAGTAATGAGCCTGGATGTGAACATGGTGTCCTGGTTGGGAGGAAGGGTTTCCTTCTGAGAAAGCACACTGCCAGGCTGTCACACTCAGCGGTGCAGCGAATTTCAGACTGGTTGAGATCTGGGAGTCAGAGTTATGCTGGGGGTGGGAAAGGACAGAGGTTGCCTCACAGCCACTCACCCTCCCAGCTCTCTCCACACTCCAGGCTGAGGCAGCCCTAGGGCAACCCAAAGATGCCCACATGGGCTGTATCTGCTGTACTGCCAGAAAAGCATATTTCCACTCATAACACAGCCAGCTGGTGGGTGTTCAATGTAGAGGGACAGAGGAAAGTCTTGCAGCATCACAGGTTTCCTGCCAGCACTCAGCCAGCAACCATATAGCCAAAGAGGGCTTTGATTCATTTCAGGGAAAATGGGTGAGCTAAGTAGAACTGGTAATCTGACCTTTTGCATCACACTCCAGAAGTTACCTCGATACTTACTAACTCAAAAAACAATATAGGATCTAAGTAAACAAAAAATGAAATAAGCTTTGTACCATTTATAAGTAATGAAAATGGAATGTGCCTGAGAACATGAACACATCAGTAAAAAAATAATGCTTCAAAAGGACACTGACAGAGTCAGTAGGCCACAAATTTGAACTTTTATTCTTGTCTCTTTGTAAGAGCGTGCAGATCTTATAATATCAACTTTTATGTTCAGAGCAACCTTACCTTTCCATAGCACATGAAGCAGCATTGGTTTTGGAATGAAATAAAGAAAAGAGGAGTCAATATTAGCATTTCTGCAGTCATGAGCTTTCTGTCAGAACATGAATAAGACATCAGCAAGAAATATAAAAAAAAATTCACACCCAGATTTTTACTAGAACACTATGAAACATACAAATGAAATGTCTTTTCGTGTTTTCAAAAAGGACTTTGGTTACTCACTGAAACTGTAATTTCATACTTCAAGCCATGCATATACGCCCATTCTTAATCTGATTGATGAAAGAAGTGTCTTCATAAAAAAAAAAAACGCCTAGGAAGTAAAAAGAGATCATTTCTCCCTTCACACAACTTCTTTGTGGAAATAAATAAGAATATTTGTATGCAAGGAATCTTTCTTTTAGTCATTCTGATGCAAATTAGAGGGTTTTAACAGGCATGCTTTGCTTGTTGTAGTGATAGCAGAGCTACTGTTCTATTAAAATGGTAAATAAAAATTATCACTATTCAATAAAGTTCTAAACAGGATCACTAATGACAAAGAATGTCAAACAGCCATTAAATTTCTGAAAATGAAAACCCCCAAGCCTTTCTCTCAGAGCTGCCCTCAATCCACTCATCACACAGCTTGTATCCATGTTTGTGATTGCCCCAATGCATGAGCAGGACCTTGCACTTGGCCTTGTTGAACTTCATGAGGTTTGCACAGGCTCACCTTTCAAGCTTGCTAAGGTCCCTCTGGATGCCATCCCTTCCCTCCAGTGTGTCGACCACATCACATAACTTGGTGTCATTGGCAAACTTGATGAGGCTGCACTCAATCCCACTCTTCTCCAATAAAGATGTTAAACAGCACCAGTCCCAATACTGACACCTGAGGAACGCCACTTATCACCGGTCTCACTCTAACATCAAGTCATTGATCACAACTCTTTGAGAGTGACTAGCTAATTCCTTATCCACCAATATTTTGATTATTATGAATTTTTATGGATTTGTAGCAATTGCTTAAAAAATGAGAACCCTGTACTTATTTGAACTGTGTGTTGTTGTGCGAATGCAGGTCTCAGAATGTTTTTCTTCACCATTAGTTGCAACATTCTCATGTCTCACTCTGCGATTGGTCACACCATTAACCATTTTAACAAAGATGTGACATATAAATGCTATAATTCTTGCCTCAGTGAGTCTACAAATGAGTGTCCAATGGGAATGTAACTGTGGGACTTGGAAAAAACAATAGACCAGAGGAAAAAAACAGTAAGATACAGGTCACAATAGGGTAGGTTATATCTATAGGTAAATTAAAATTAATATGCCAAACACAGGACTGTTTCAGGATTTTACACATTGATTTGGAAGAACAAAAATTAGGGAATTTGGTTACCACAAAGACTAAGATTTGGGGAGTATGAAAGAAAGGATAAAAATAATTTTCAAGCCAGTCAAAAAGAGACATATGAAAGCTGCCATCTTCGGCACGGACTGTGCAAGGGTGAGGTGAAAAGGGGCTGTCCATCAAAAGCATCACACAATGTTCAGCAATGAAAAGTCTGTAGACAAACTGCCTACTGACAGTACGTATACCTCATAGTTAGAAAGGCCTGTAGAGGGAGTGTGGCTACATTCCTAATTTAGGCATCCTCGATAATCCCATAATTACACAAGATGAATTCAGAACCTTGAGCCTTTTAATAATGCAGGGCTAACTGCAATTTCACCCTGAAGGCAGAGACACAGAAGTATAAAAGATCAGTTCAGACCTCATCACACAGCGTCCCTTTCAGCAGTTCTTAGAGGCTGATCCTTCTCCCTAGGTATTGTACCATACTACAGGCACATCATGCTGCCTTTTGAGGTTGAAACATACTAAATGTGTCACTAGGAAAGGGAATTTGCTACTATTGTAATCACTGTCCTTGTGTTACACCACCTCTTTTTGCTGCTCCTGCCTGTGCTGGGTGATGTATCTGAGGTTTTTGAAAGCCACTGGAATTCACACTTGCTCCTCTTCTCATCTCAGAATATCCATCCACATGCTTAACTCATGCAACCAAGCGACAACCAGTATCTAGGTGAGAACAGCCCAAGTGCGGCTTTACATTGTTTACTCAGAAATACTGTCTTCATACCTGAATTTTCACTTCTGTTATGATAAAAGCACTCCTCCAGGTGAATTAAAATTGATTGCATGAATATTCATAGGCAAAGGAAAAAAAATCAGCCTATACATAACAGGATTGCACATACTTGTTTGCAAATAGATTTTCCTAAGAATTCACTCAGTTCCTCTTTAGAAGATAGAATCAACACCTTTTTTTTTTTTTTGTCTCTGCTTGTCTGACATTCCCTATGTGCATTTCCACTGATGTGTCACTCATCACCATGGTCATTGCTGTGCTATGCCATGCAAAACTGGCAGTATGGCAACCATAAAATTGGTCTTATCTTCATGATTCATATAGAAGGATGTTCAGAATATCTGGAGCAGAACAAGGAATTAAACTCAAATTGCCCACTTTCACTGCTGGTGACATCTCCTCAGCTTTCTTCCTATAACATGATTCTGCCAAGGAAAAATTTAAAAGGGTATTTTTAGCTTGCTATCCTAACAAAGGCAAAGTTTTAAAACATTACAGCCAAAGTTATTGTACCAGGCCATAGAAAGAATAAGAATGCAATACTGTGGTGTGCATAGGAAATATCAGCAGATGTTGAATGTACTGCAAGGAAGGGAAGATGTGTAGATTTAAATACAGGAAGTGGTATGGAAACAGCCAGAGGTAACTAAACCAAGATAGACGGTGATGTAACACTGCACTGACAGTGCAGCCTTTGTAAGGAAAACTAAGACATCAGTTGACTACGAGCGGGAATCACTGGAAATCAAGATTTATCCCTTTCAGTGTACACATAATTATTTGCTAGAAAATGAGGTGCTTGCATGCTCTTCTGAGGCACTCATTAACTTCAGGTGCTCATCCAGTGTTTTTGCATTAGTTCTGTGATGAGGAAATGCAAATAAATGTGTTGGCTTTTTGTTTTTATTTTCTTTCCCCAAAGTCACTGTTGCTCAGGTAAGGAAGTTTGCCTTTAACCTGTAATTCACTGCATTTTTCTTTTCCAGATCACTGGATTATAGCAAGGCCTCATAGTTCTCAGTAACTTGTTTCTGACACCTTACTAGTCTTTCCTGTTACTGAAAATAGGAAGTTTATTTTAAAGGAAGGAGATGGTATTCTCCTGTACCCACACCTTTTTCCCACTATAGAAGCAGATTAGGCCAAAAAAGTCAGCAATACATTTCTCAGTTACTTTAAGAGCAGGCTTGAAGTGCATGTATGCAAAGCAACAGTGATAACCTGCACTGTCAATAATGACACACTCAGAACCATATCAAATAACTGCTTTAAAGTCACAAAATAACTATGTGTGTAAAAAATGTTGTGTCGTATTACACCATTTTTTCATAAAATTGCAGAAACAGAATTCACTGCTGTAAATAAATTAGTTGCTTAACCCTTGGTTCTTTTAAAATGAACTCAACAAATAACGCAAGAAGCTGTCTTGTCTTAAATGGAGTGCTCCTTAGGATCTCTGACAAGTGACAGAAATTTACAGATTGATACCTGACAGCTTTTATTTGCATCAGAATCCATTTTTCCCATAAGCAGTTCTGGGAATAGTTTGTAAGAGAGAAACATCTTACGCAAATGGGAATGCTTAATCTAAAATAGTAACATAGGGAGATTTTGTTTTGTTTTTCCTCACCTACGAATTCTTAAAGTTATAAAGAATCATTTAAATTGAGCCAAAAGAATTAAGGGAACAATATTATTCAGGTTTCAGGAAAATATTTTGGAATTTTATAAACATGAAATCTAAATGATAAAAAAAATTGCCTGCCTTGGCTCTTGCCTTTTTTGATCACTGACTGATTTATTTTTAACGTGATGGGATTAATATTACATAGATTGTTTATACAAGCTAATATGAATTCAACTATATGTGTTCCAATGAACAGATGTTTTTTGCCCCACAATGTTGATGAGAATGCTTACCAATAAATGGATAGATTTGTTCATGAAAAGCACTTTCTGACATTTGTTTTGTTAAAAATAATTAAAGCAAGACATCTCTTTTAATCTGAGGCCTGTGAGGGGGTTGTTTGTGTGTGGTTTAGAGCCCACATAAAAGCCTGGTTCTCTTTTCTTGTACTAAATAGAATTGTTTCAAATATGCCTGTCACACAATGACAGAGTATTGTAATATGCCTCTAATGAGGGAGCTAAATACATTAAATAACTTTCTGATGGATTTTTGGTGGTGGTGGTTGGACAGGTTTTTGTTATTGCTTCTCATTTTTTTGCCTATTCAGTTCAAATCAGAAAACAAATAAACAAACCCTGAACCTGTCAAATACTAGCCCCATGTGAAAAAGCCCTGCATAAGGTAAGGGAAGGAAAAGACAAACAGTGCTGTTAAAGGTAATTATGAGCAGTGACCTCAACATTTCTTGTCTACTTGACTGAAATAGTCTGTTTAGAATGCATTATGGAAAACAACTGACCTATGAACTAAACAAAACATGCTGCAAACGTAGTAGGATCTTTATTTAGGTAAATTAGAGAGGCCGAATATTTTGTTGTATGGGGGTCAGTTGGAAACACTGTAATCTAATTACTCTTCAGTTTCATTTATGTGCACAGACATTTGCTCCTGTAACAGGGAAGACTGTTTCTTTTGGCAGCAGCGACGATGTGGAAGCCTCCAGTATTTGGAGGCTGATAATAGGACTAATGTGCTGGCGCCCTGACAGAGGGCACAGGAGGGCATGCTATTAGATAAGTGTTTCTGCTACATTACCCAGACAGCATTGCCCTTCACAGAATGTTCCAGTCATTGTGCAGTTTGATATCACACAACTATAGAATGCTAATGCTGATGTAATTATGTATTTTGGCTCCCTTTTTAGCAATAGTCTGTACTTAAGCAAAATTTAGTACCATCTCACATGCTCTTACATCTGGATAATTAAAGGGCATTTCAGTTTTCTTAACATGGAACCAACGATATGAAGATCAATGTCTATTTAAAGTGTTATTCGCTGTGCTTAGGGAGTCTTGACAATTAGGTCTGTTTTCAGGCATAAAATGTATTTCGTAGCAAAAGAATGACAGTTCGGTGCAGTTTAGTCACATGTATTTCTCCTGGGTTAATGTGTGTGTCACATAGACTTCCTTGTATTTTCCCTCTTTTGAGTAGAATTTTCAGGTGCAGAGCTTTAGCTTGAATGCGTGACAAACATTATGTGATAGAGCTCCAGGAAACTCAGAATGAAGACTGCATTTTCACAAAACAACACAAAATGACTGGTACTGAAGGAGACACTTGCTCCTGTCTCAAAGGAATAGGATGTTCTCACCAATCAATTTAAGGAAGCCTCTCTGCAATACAGGATATCTTAAAATGAGACAAATTTGCAAAGAAGGTGAAAGTATTAACTTGATTTATAGACTGTCCTTCTGACTTGTCCTCATGGGTGTTCAGGTGGAAAGGTTTTTTCAATTCTTATCTATTGGTGAATATCAGCATAAAGTTGCCCATAGCTGGGAATAGCACATATCTTAATGTGCTCTAAACAAAACATGGTCACTAGAAACTAAATGAATCTTGATAGATGACTTGGCTGTGAAAGTGTAAATGAAAGCCTAGGTCGGATTCTTGTGTCCAGCTAAGTGGAAATGTAAGAAGCAGGACTTGAGTTCCCATCATGTACATACAACAGCTTTCAGATTGATTTAAAAACATTAAATTACCATACGTTTAGTAGCACATGGACTTTCTGCATGTGAATTGCTGCATTCTGAAGGGGAAACAGAGGCCATATGTGCTTTGAGTCTGCTTTTCCCCACACAGTGGCGAAGGCAAGATGTGTCAGCATCGCATTGCTTGCGAACGTGTGGCATCCATGGCTGATCTCAGCACCAAGGAGGAACTGCCTGGCAGCTCCCCTCCAGCCTCGCTCTGGAGCCTTGCAAGCTTCCTGGGGAGCCTCTCTCTGTAGCCTTAGAAGGTTCCCTGGCTTCAAATGAGCTAAGTAAGCTATAGATGACAGCACGTCACACAAAGCAGCTGCTCCTTCCTGCTCCCCTCAAAGGCTGGCTCCCGCCCCCAAATTCCTGCAGCATTCCAACCCTGTGGTGTTTACATGGAGGAAGGGCTGGGAGCACGGGGGCCAGGGTACAGCCAGGCCCCACGCTGCCTCCTCATCACTATGGGCAATGTGAGGGATGGCATGGGTTTTGCACAATACTGTTTGCCTAGTTAGAAAAGGAGTCATTATGCTCGGCTTCTCAGTGTCTTGATATTTATTTAGAAAGTAAATAGATAACATATTCTACCCTCCCACCCCTAAACTAGATCCGTAGCATACGGAGGTTCAAGTGACAAAGTATTCCACACAGCAGGGTTTGTATATCCTGGATTTGGATCTGTGTACTCACAGCTATATTCCATATGGAGATTTGATTGTGACAAATCTTAAAGTAGCTCTTTCTCATGCAGAATTATTGGAATAAGTATGTTATAGCTGGTGTCCTCAGCTGTCAGTGCTATGTAGGAGTGTCTAGAATTATTGCACTTCTGCCTTCTTCTTCATTAGGCTGTATGACTTTTGATACACAACTTACCTGAAGCAGTAAGGTATATAAAGCAAATAAGGTGTACCTAATCAAAAATTCTTTAATTCTGATACTTAGAGGCTAACAGTGCTATGAAGCTTATTTGGCACTGATAGATGGAGTAAAATTATGTGGTCAGCTCTAAGAATCAACAATATATATTTTTAACAGGAAGCCATGCTTATGAATTCCCTTTGAAAGGGGAAATCAGTGAGTGATTTCCTCATTCTGTGATCAGAAAAGCACATTACTATGAAAGCACAGTAGAAATGGACAGAAAGTCAGAAGGCAGCAGACTCTAAATAAATACTGTTTCTGGATATTGCTATACTAATGATCAATATGCATCATGCTTAATAGCAGTCATCATTAAAATGGAAATGTTCAATTAATGTATTTATTAATTTAAAAGCCTATGCTTCTGAGAACATAAAAAAAAGGATAATTAATTTGGGGCCAGAAAGTATCTCATTTTTAAAGTTTTGTCTTGTGATCTTCAAAAGAAGCGACACTCCCCTGCATCTGCAGCCTGAAGAGGGAAAGGAGCTGTGCACAGTGGCAAGGGCTGCTTCAGTCCTAGCAGCCACAGGAGGGGTTTCTGTTTCCTTCCAACATATCTCCCACTCCTGTTCTTCTCTGCTCTGCTTCCCCAGTAAATCTGCTAGCAAGTATAACCCTCTGAGCAGATGGGTAGTAAATACAGAGCTGGAGATTATGTCTGACAATTAAAAGTGTCTGATTTGTCATTATGAGTTACATTAGCTAAAGACCTCATAGCAGGCTTCTATCTTAAATACACACATTTTCTAAGCATACACATTTTTTCCTGACTAACCTTTTAGAAAATGCAGTGTTTAGAGATACCTACGTTTCAGAGTGCCAAACTTGACACCATATAAGGGTCTGTTTCAGAGACAGAGCCAAAAGCTCTCCCTCTCAAGGCAGGCCGCTTGCTGCAGCCCCAGGGTGGGCACTGACTCCCTAGTTCCTGACTAGCATTCCAGCCCCCGGCTCACACTTTATCTGCTCCAGCAACTGGGTGCACACAAGTGTTAAGCAGTACACCTGCAAAACCAATTGGTCCCTATAAATTTTACAAGCGTGAATTCCAACACTTGCCTGCCCCTCTGCTGCTACTGCACTGCCTGAAGCATTTGCTCTCACAAATTGCAGGGAGGTTCAAGTGTAAAAATTTGCCTTAGCACATTTATGTGCCAAAAATTATGCCATAATGCCATTATTAGAGCTCCATGCCTTGCACCATTCTACACGGCTACTAATAGTGCTCATGCTGAGTAGGTCTTAAAAGCATGGGAAGTTTTTTTTCCAGATCTCATGAGGTGGAAAGTATCACCACCAACAGAGATTTTGATTTTGTTTTGTGGCTACTTAAAACAAGAAGTTCGCTAACCTTAGCAGAAATAAGTAAGATTTATTCTCAAAACCAATGAAATGTTATGCACTTAAATCACAAAAACTCTTGGCAGTATTTCATAATGAGGTATGTCACCACACTTCAGCTTTCTGAGATGTTTTGTCTTGTTTTCTTTACTAATTTGATGTTGTTCTAATGTTATTTGCAGATGATAACATGAGACAAATTTAAAGGTTATACACCTTACAAGTTACGTGAGTTTTCTTGAACTGATAGCCATAAACAGAACTGAGAGCAAGAATAAGCCTTTTATGAAAGTAGAATCCATACCTGACAGCCAGTTGAAAGTGGGAGCAGTTTGTTCCCAGATTTATTTTTTAATTGGATACAGCTTGAGCAGATGCCTGGAAAGAGCTATTACATACCAGCTACTTAGAAGGGCCCTGTGAGGCATTGGAGTGCTGCTACAAACAAATTTAAAAGGCTAAAGTCCCACTAGTATTAGAAAAAATAGCTAGAAAAGACATAAATACATTTCTCTGCACCATTATTTCCTTTTTTTAACTCAAATTAAAATCTAGAAGATAAACTATAATAGATTTCAGCAAAATTCAACTCCCTTTCCTGCCTAACCACTGAAGCCATCTGGAAAAAGTTCAGCACCAGATAACTTCCTCTGCTGAAAGTATCTTTGTATGTCCTTTTCTGGATTTTCAATAGTATTTCATCATTCCATCTAAAGTGGTAATATTTAACCCCCATTGCCTTGTCCAAGTCTCTGGAAGTTTCTTTACCTTCTTCAGCTTTCTTATACTTAGCTCTCTTTCTCTCTCATTGAACCTTGCTAAGTTCAGTCCAGACATGCTGTCACTGCTTTCACTCTCTTCAACTCTTTTCTCTAACTTTCTTGTCCCTGTGCATGCTCTGATACCCTGAATTCTTGCTGTTCACAATTCTTGCCTCAGTTTTCTTCTCTTCACCTTCTAACAGGGTTCATGCCACATTGCCTTCTATCTGCACCAGTGCCCTCAATGATACCCATGTATCTCAAGAAGTCTCCAGCTGAAGGAATCACCTGCATATTCAAACATGCTACTGCTTTCCACAGTTGCTTCTTTCTAGCCCTCTCCAAGACTTCTGGACTCTTGTGCTATCTTCTTCTGGTCCTCTTCTTTAATCGTTGAAATGTTGTTGCTTCCCTTCTCTTGGTGCTCCACAGGGCTTATACTATGAACTATCAGTTAAATTTAGTCTATTGGCTATTGTTCCTAGCCTAAAGATGTTTAATTCATATTCCACCTCCATAGTAATATACCCCCAACATAGTTATCCCATTTGCAAACCTGATTAAATTTTTTTTTTCATAAATGAAAAACTTATCACACAGGTAAACACTCTAAAATACTTTCTGTAGAATATATTTACCATTGCTCTCTTACAATAAATCAAAAATTTTCTGTTGCCTGTCATAGGTACCACAGCATTGAGTTGCAAACAGCAAAGGGTATTTGTTCACCTTATCTCAAATCGCAGAGATGTGCTATTTATAATCTATTCCTGCTTTCTCCTCAGAACTCCCTCCTCCACCAATGATACAGGTTTTAAATCTTTGTATGAAAAAAGTTTTGCAGACTTTTCTCTTGATGGCTTTTGCACATTTGGATTTCATGTTTGGCTAAACCTTATCAAAGTTAGGACACAGTCAGGCACTCTCTCAGCTGGGAGGTAGAAACCAATAGCCGATAAGAAGCAGCTTCTTAAACTACCTCCTACCTGCTCCTGAGTCTGCAAGCACTATTTCTCCATTTCATTTTGAAGTCTAACAGCTCTAAAGAGCTAATCTGTTTGCCTTTTCACTGGATCAGAAGAGACAGGAGAGACTCACATCTAGACTTAGCATTCCTGTGCTCCATGGGGGTAGACAAGTGCCATCAGGAGCATGCTACCATTCTCAGCCAGCTCTCTACCACACAGTTTCATTTCCATGGACATGCAGGAGCACACTGGAGAAAGCTGGTGTGCAGATCTGACTTTCGTGCAGAATTAGGAGGTAAGGTATGTCCAGAGCACATTACCCCAGCTCAGAAAGATGGAAATGCTCTCAGATCTGGGAATGCAGATATAACTGCAGTCATGAAATTGTCTCGGTTTAGGTGCAGGAAACCTTGGCAACACCAGGATTTCAGCTGTTATTTTCCAGCTCTCCCTCCAATTTTCTTTCACTAGTTCAAGGGGCTCCAGCTAGGTTACACCATGGAGAGGGTCCCCCCTTGGCTGAGTTGTCTACTTCCTTCTTATTGACAACCTAACAGACAAAGAGCTGAAAGAATACATGATCAGAAGGGCAGGACACACACTGAAGGTCATTTTGGATATAACTGACTATCTAAGCACCCAAGGAATGACAGAGCTGCTTGATGATCATCAATTTTTACATCCAAAGAAGGTCAGAGAAGCCCTGGAATATCTGCTTCAGTGACTGAAACACATGTTAACACTTGAAACCCAGCATATGATTATGAGAGTGAAGTCAGGACTTGTGTGACTTTCACAGTTGAACCCTGCCAAACTGAACCAGACAGCAGTTTAAATAAAAGAAGAACAGAGAAATTCAAACATAATCTTCTTCTGGGAAACACTAAGCTTCCTTTATTACATTTTGTGTGAGTGACCTTGCAGAACATTTCTATATTGCAGAGAGCAAGATTTTATGTCATAAAAACAGTGACAAAAGGAACAAAGGAAAAGGGACTAAGTTTTGCCTGGAGTAAACAGTTACTACTGAAGCTGTGCCAGTTCACACTACGGTTTTGGTCAGGGTTTCTCTCACAATTTCAAATTAAAAAAAAAAAAAAGGGGGCACCAAAACAGACTGAATGCTCCTCAACAGGAGTCTAATACATCAATGTAAAGCTGATCTACAGTCCTCTCAGATTTATTCTGTAGGGAGCAACCTTTGCCGTCCAGGGCACGGATTGCATGACCTAAAATGCCTTTTCCTTCTATTCCGGTGATGCACACTTATTTTAGCAGCTTCGTTCCTTTTCTCCTCTGTCGGGTAATAGTATTAGTGGTGGATCTGCCAGAGGAAACCAGGGCTCTCAGAGAGTTGTAAAAATAGACCGGTGCATCCGAGGGAGGCGGGCGAGCCCTCCGCAGCCCGAGCTCGGAACTCGGCGGGAGGGGGAGTTTGGGGAGGTCTGTGAGCTCCGGGCAGGACGAGGGCTGGGGGCGGCTGCTCCCCCGAGGAGTCTGGGGATGGCTGTGAGCGCCGGGCAGGACGGGGGCTGGGGGGGCCGCTCCCCCCGAGCCGGGAGCGAGGGCCGACCCCGGGGCCGCGTGTGCGCTGGTGTATCCCCGGCGGCAAGGCTGCCGCCCGGCGCCGTAGCCTCGCTCCCTTGCCTCCATTCAGTATTCCTCCTGTTTGTTTATTCTGCAGCATTTATGGATATCCCTCTGGGAATCCGAGGAATTGCATTAAGGAGTCGTCTGTCTTATCACGGGAGACAAGCTTTGTACTCCAGAGGCTCCCTCCGCCGGGTCCCGCAGCCGCCGACGGCAGGCAGCGCTGAGCGCTGTCCCCTTTAACTCTTTCCTTGCGGAACAGTTCTCGGCCAGAGACAAAATAGCATCCGTTCTATCTCATCTCTCCCATTAAGTTACTGCGGAAGGAGCTCTGAAAAACCAGGCAGGACTTCTTTAAAGGCAAGTGAATTGGGGTGATTGCCAAAGACGTAATCTTAAAAAGTAGTGAAGGAGTACTTCATGTGTGGATGAATGAGAGAAGCCCTTGCTTCAGACTGTGCCACCACTCCCCAGCTTTGAAAAAAGACAGTCCTTCATGCTCTGATTGATTGCTGGTACAAAGGCAAAGGGAGTGAAAACTGCAAACCTCCCTCAGTCCAATGCTATGCCCCAGACCAGAATAAAATCAAGGCTGGACCTTTTCCTGTGGTAAATCTGCTTATCTCCATTCAAGCACCTGACTTACACTTAAGAGAAATGTATATATGGGCTAGCGTGCAGACTGCACCATCTCATCCTTTTATGCTGCTTTTATCAGGATGTGCAAGATTATGTGAACAGTTTACAGACACACGCAAACACACAGCAATGCAATTACAAGCTAGAGGATGTAATACAGATGAGCCATCAGCAGAACTGGCAGAAGACAGTATCTGTTCTAACTGTTGGCCCTTTTCTGAAGTACCATTAGCGCAGCAGTCACTGAGCTGAAGGAATGGAAAGAAGTGTGTGATCCACCTCTGTGCATTTCTCATGTGTCACAGATTTTTTTCTGTCTGAAATCAGAGGGGCCAAAGTATCCTAGGAATCCTTCTACAGGGACTGTCCTTGCATAACAGAAGTACCTCTATTTGGATTATGACATAAGCTCCCTGCTTCTACCTGTGAATTTCCCTTGAACATACCAGGCCTGAGCACTACTGATTTCTCTGCCACAGCTTGCAATAATTTTAATGGCACAAGAGAAAAAGACCCTCCAAAAATATCCTCACCTACTAGCTGTTTAAAGGAAAGAAAAGAAAAAAAAAAAAGAAAAATAAGTGTGGCTGGAATATGAGAGGTGCTTCCTCATAAAACAGACTTCATCTCTTTGTGTATAATTTGCACAAAGCTAAAATTGCTTGCTTATTTACAAACATGCTTGTAATATTGCAAATATATGTAAACATTAAAAGCACCATAGGTTTACAAATTTATTTTATTTGACAACATAAATGACAAGGAACAGAAAGCCCAATGCAGACATCACCGTTGTTGTGCAATGATAGTGTGATCAAGTGCACAGCTTTAACACTAATGCAGCGTGGGCACTTGTCTCTGTGCAGAACCTCTCCACTGCCTAAGTCCTGTTTGGAACAAGAGCCCTGGAGATGTTTTGCTATGTTCCAAAATTGTATTTTTAGACAGAATCAAACATGGTATAATATGGGAAACCTAGTCCAGTTTCGAGTGTGCTGAAGGACATGCCGATTCCCCAGCTGAGTGAACAGATACCCTTTACTATTGAAAAAGATCAGGAAGAATGCTGATTTGCAGCCCTTTCCCACTGCAACCTTAAGCAAACAGAGTTTAATTAGATCAATAATGATCAAAGTTACTTTGGGCAGAGAGGACTTTCAGTTCCTTTAATGGTGATGAATCCACTGCCTCACAAAGTAGAAACAAAAACAAAGCAGAAAAGAGAAAGTCGGGGGATTTTTGCCAGCCCTAATAATTTAAAATAGTTCTGTTGTTCTCCTTAGTTCAAAACGCTGGGTACCGTCACAATAGCTCTTTGATATCGGACACTGATATTGATCTGGGTGCATCTGTCTCGCTCAGCAGCTGATAATGACAGCACACGTGATTTCCTGTTATTGAAGCCCCACAGACATTTCTGGATCCAGAGCTTGGCAGCTCCAGGGATCCTTTCCGATCAGCAGCCCAGTGTCCAATGCTCTCATTGCCTTTCAGCCGATGTAAGGAGGATACGCTGCAGCCTCGCTGAGTTGTAAACAACTTGTTTACCTCCTTCTCAGTGTAATCTGTCCCTGCTTCTGTCGGCTCCTGTGGCATCAACAGTATTAAAACACCCCGAGCTCATAGGCTGATGTGCAGAAAACAACTCAAGGAGCCTTTCCAGGCTCTTGCTTTGTAGGGCACAGGAGGTTATTTATACCTGTTGTTTCCAGCCAGCCAAAACAACCCTGCTCTTGCATGTGGTTAGCTTTGAAGAAAACTAGGTTTTGACGTTCATTCAGCTGGGATGAAAATGTAAACAGTGTGGGGCCTGATGCTGCTCTTTCTGCAAAGCTTCATTCGGGTCAGACAAAAAGAGACCTGTATCTTTTTCACATGCTGTTTACATTTGAATAGAAAAAGTAAAATATGTGCGTGATTTATAGATCCCCAAATTATTGGGGAGCACCCATCAATACTGCAGGAGAAGGTTGGGTTGAAGGGTAAAACCCCTACAGATTTTAAAAGGCATGTAAAAGGAAGGGAATCTGAAAACATTTTGAAAGCCTTTAGTCTGTCCCCTCCGCACTCCTGTCCGGGACTTTGGAACAACTGCGCAAGACACTGACCCAGAAACAACTTCCCTGGGGTTTACTGTATCGGGCAGTGAATAGGAGTGACACGGCTCCCCGTATGAATGTGCTCACTTTGTACTGGAGGTGCAGGGCAGCTCTGATGCACTCTCAGAGAGTGTGATCCTGCTTCTCTTGAAATCGAGGGCAAACCTCCAAGCAGATTTGGGGATTTTAAGAAGCAATGTGTATTCATACAGTACAGTTTTGAAGCTGTCTGTAGTTCACATCACTCGGTGCACTTGCATCTGATACACCACCATACCCGTGTGAGGGGATGTTTTCCTGTCAGTCTCCCATCTGCAGATCACACACTATCAGTAAGAGGCAACTGTTTTTGCTCATGCTCTTCACCAGTGATTTTTAATTACATTTGAAGAATTCTTTTGGGAAGTATATGGCCTTACTATAAAAATATCTTTCCTTGTGTTTTACCTGCTCGTTCAGTTTGGTGAAGAGCTTGAAACGCAACAGAATAAAACACAATTATTTTTAGGGATCATGCTTGAAAATAGAAACTTGATTTTGAGAAATACCAGCTTCTGTCACAACAGTGTCGAGACTGTTTGACAAGCAAATCAAGCTGGAGCTGTTGTAAGATCAAGACAATGTGTTTTAGCGGAATAACCTGACCAGGGTGTTAATCCAGGCAACCTCATTTAGGTATTGCCTCATCTCAGGCAGGTGCCCCTGGGAGAGGGTGCTTGTTGGAGGGGAAAGTAAGGAAGCATCTAATCTGTCTGAACAGAATTGCCTAGGTTCTTCAGTCTGTCTAAATGGACAGAAGGATACCAACAGAGAGAGTGCTGGTGCCTCTCTCCCTGGCGCGTCCCTGGTGCTGTCTGTGCAGACAACTTGTGGAGCTCAAGAGGTGGTCCAGCCAGATATTAAACATCTGCCTCTTCTGTTGATGAAGAGCTTGTACTGAATGAATATTATTCTTACCCCTTCTCTTGAAGCTTAGCCACTCTTTTGGCAGATAGGCAACTGAAAAGAAAAAGAATTGAAGGCCTTTTCCCAGTGGCTAGGGAACTTGACTGTTAATAAGAATGGGTTGTCTACTCTTGATTTTCATCCTGTGTTCAAGTAATGCATGCAAAATATGGTACCTACTGTAAATTTCAATCACCTGAAGGGCTCCTCAGGGCAAAACTGCTGACTAAATTTGACCCACAAGAGATATGTCACTAACAGGACAGGACTTGCCTGCCCAAGATGGGTAAATTATGCCACATCCTAGTGAAAAGAGGCACTCACAGGTCTAGATCAGCCCTGGAAAAGAATGGACTGGACTAGTGGCTGTTCATTAGATAAATTTAGACAAATAGAAAATGTTTGAAAAACTGTCTGAACATCATGAAGTTTAACAAGGCCACGTGCAAGGTTCTGTACCTGGGTCAGGGCACTTGTAAACATGGATACAAGCTGAGTGACAAGTGGATTGAGGGCAGCCCTGGGACAAAGTCTTGAGGGTATTGGGGTATGAAAAGCTGGACATGAGCCAGCTATGTGCACTCACACCCCGAAAAGCCAACCACATCCTGGGCTGCATCAAAAGCACAGTCAGCAGGTCAAGGGAGGTGATTCTGCCCCTCTACTCCGCTCTCATGAGACCCCATCAGGAGTGCTGCATCCAGCTCTGGGATTTCCAGCATAAAAAAGACAGGGACATGTTGGAGCAAGTCCAGAGGAGGCCACAGAGATGACCAGAGGGATAGAGTACTTCTCCTATGAGGAAACACTGAGATAGTTGGGATTGCTAGGTATGGAGAAGAGAAGGCTCAAGAGAGACCTTATAGCAGCCTTCCAGTACCTAAAGGGTGCAAGAAAGCTGCAGAGTGATTCTTTGTCAGGGAGTGTGGTGATAGGATGAGCACTAAGAAATTTGAACTGAAAGGAGGAAGCTTTAAATTAGATATAAGGAAGAAATGTTTTATGATGAGGGTGGTAAGCCACTGAAAGTTGTGCATGCCCCATCCTTGGAAGCGTTCAAGGCCAGGTTGAATGGGGCTTTGAACAACCTGATCGAGTGGAAGGTGTCCCTGCCCATGACAGGGAGGGATGCAATTAGGTGATGTTTAAGGTCCCTTCCGATCCAAACCATTCTATGATTCTATGAAGCAGAATTTCCCCCTTTTTTTCCTCCATACATTAATTCTGCTCATTATAACTGGCACTGAAACATTGAGGTCTATTTCAGCTAAACTTATTGCCCACTGTTGGGGTTAATTACAGGGTTAACTTCAGTGTCTTACCTGGCTAATGTAAGAGGAAGTTATTATCTTCCTCTGATTTCAGTTTATGTAATAAACCGATCTATGAGGCTCAAGGCAGGGTTGGATAAGGCCTTGAACAACCTGGTCTAGTGGGAGGTGCCCCTGCACATGGCAGGGGGAAGTTGGAACTAGATGGTCTTTCCCAATCCCTTCACATTCTACGATTCTCTGACAATGTGATGTATTTAGTTAATTTAAAGAGCTAAATGTGGTTGGCAAACTGTTTTCACATTGCCTTTTCCCTATTTTCAGTATGATCATATACTCATGAATGTATCACAGAAAGCAGTGTGAGGCTAAATGTAGAAAAGTACAGACAGTAATAACTTTCTCAGAAAGCTCAGGCTCATATGATTCCTAAAAGTATTCTGCGGCTAGTTTCTATATAGTAAATCATTATTTAGTCTGATTGTGAAAAAAAAATCACCCTTTATTGTAAGAGCTTACTCCATCCTAAGTCTGCTTCTTTAAAGGAAAAGGAAACACATCCACCTATTAAGTTTTGTTTTTCATTGTGGTATGTAGTGATATGGTTGGGAGAGGTACATAATAAATTAATGACTGGAAATTGCAGAATAGGTCAAGGTCACTTTGTGCATAAATTGGAGGTCTAGGAGTTGTACGTTTTGTGCTATCTGGCTTATACCACTTTATTGATTTTTCACTCACAGAGAAAAAGAGAGAGATGGTCTTTAATAGATTTTTATATCCTCAGTCTATTCTAAATCCGCCTGTGTTCTGATCTTCCTGATGTTCCCACACTTTTATGGCGATAGCAAAGTCCTGCTAAACTGCAGTGCTGTCATAACACAATGACTCAAAAGCCAATGACAATTTTAATCTTATAAAAAACATTTGCCAGAAAATTCGGAAAGACCTGTAGCCCACAAAGCCGAGAGAGGATAGACAGGGAAATCTCCTTTAACCTTTTATCTGACTCAAAAGCAGAAGCCCAGTATCATCTGCTGTCTCTCCCTTTCAGTATCCTTATAAAGCAAATTGCAGTGCATTGCAGAAGTTTAATTACCACACTCATCAGTAGACCTTAGCAATAATGCTATATCATGAACTGTTTTAGATACAATTGAAAAATAATTCACAATGAGGTCAAGTGAGACAGTTACAGTTCCTGAAAGGACAAAAAAACAACCCTGTCACTGACTCATGCTGGATATGAGTAAACCTGTATACCTATATACCTCTGCAGCAGTCTCTGACTCTTGGAGGAAACAGGTATCATCAGTGAGCCGATGCAGAATGAATGCCAGCAAGGATATTTGGAAGGAGAAGACATCATCTAATGAAAATCACTAGGCATGTTCCTCAAGGATCCAACCAATAAAGAATTAATTGCTCTATATTTAAATAGTATATTTACTTGAAAATATTTTTATGCTAAATGGTTAGCAGGGAGGTTGTTACTATGATTACTTGTCTGAAAGCATGGTGTCAAACCCTCGCCTATCCATATGCCATAGTTCAAATTTTTACTTAGCTCATGTAAACAAGCAATGGGCTTTATTGGTCTGCAGGAAACCAGTGACAGCAGTTGAATAGAAAACTACTTCTTAATAGACTGGAAGGCTTTTTTTTTATTATTCTTTTTGTATCTTTTAAAGAAATAGAAATAAAGTACACAGATATTCTATTCTGACTGTAGGAAGCTTTCAAGGATCAGTTTTCTAGTTCTGCATGTTTTTTATAATATAAACTTAATTTCTTTGACTATTCTTAAATACTTTTATTCAAGCTGGTTGAGCAATACAATTGAATGCTTCTTGAGCTGAAGAGAAGGGCATAATTGGAGACCACTTTCTAACACTATTAACAGTGGACCACCAAAACCATTGTAGTGCTGAGACCAAAAAAGACATACTCCAATACTGGGGTTCTGGAAATATTTGAGTGTACCACTAGCTCCTCAGCCATCCCATTGTCACAACCCAAGATGAATGCTAAAGAAGAAAACTGGAGATGAGCTAGGTCACACAGTAGTTCAGCAATGTCAGTGCTAGCTGCTACTGCTGCCAGTTCCTCCTGGCAGTGAGAACTAGGGTTTACCTGGCACAGCAGCCCCACTGTTACTTGCAATACATGGTATCAAGAAAGGAATGAGAATCTGCATGGCCCAACAATCAAGGTTTGTCTGTCCCAAACTCTCTGTAAAGGAAGTTCATCCAAGAGACTGAGTTGCAGGCCTTTCTGCAGTATGGACTCTGGTGTGATACATTGCTTTAAGTGAAAGCCAGGATTTTTATCTCCTGTCAGGCACATAAATTCCTATTACATTTCTGGTGAACTTTTTTTTGACTCAGTGACTCTTCATCTAGTCTATACTACTACACAAAAGATGCCTAATGTAGATTTATCCATTAAATAGTTTGCATTGATCCTCTTGCCACCAGTTACCTTGGATTAGACTTCCCAGACCCCTGGTCAGTATCTCTTATTGGGCCATTTCCCATGTTTTTTCAGACATGGTTCTCATTAGAATATGGTTTTCATTAGATAATGGTGAAATATTGAAGTCTAACAGTCTGTTTCAGTAGAAAGAACCCCATTCTCTTCTCCCAAACAGAGTCTCTTAGGTGAAGGAAGTTTAAGACACCTCACTCCAGGTGTGTTTTGTAGCCATCCACAGCAGAGTGGCATTTCTGTGAGAAATAGCTGCCAGAGTACTGAGCGTGGGAAGATGGCTTAGAGATGACAAGTGGTCAGAGGTGCCTCAGGCCCAGAAATCAGACTCAATAGCCATTTGTAGAGTGGTACCTCATAGTATTTGGATCCCACCTCAGCTAGTACTGAAACTGGAGATCAAGCAAAGGAACCAAATGAGAAAATACAGCTGCTGAAGTTGGCAATGCTGGTAAAGCAGTATTTAAGAAGTAGGTTGTGATGATAATGGAACCCTGCTGGCTTGGGAAATTCAAATTCTTAAAGAAATTATTTATATAGAGCAGATAAGTAGCTACTAAGAACATTTAAACAATACAGGTCATAATTTGTTAATGTGAAACAGCTAGCATATTCAATTCATGGAAAATACGAATTTGACAGAATTCTTGGTACGTTGTGGGCTATGACCCTGGGATTAGCCCAGTTGGTTAGAACATGTTGCTTATAACACCAAGGTTGTGGGCTTCATCCTTGTGTGGGCCATTTACTTAAGACTTGGACTAGATGATCCTTGTAGGACCCATCCAACTCATAAAATCCTGTGATTATTTGTAAAAAAATAAAAATTTTTTAGAAGTTCTGGCATACGGATTTTAGATATGGTGAAGTGTTAACAAGTGCAGGTTAAGCTAATAATAAACAACAAATGAATATCAAGTGAGAATGAAATGTCCTTTGGGTAGTTTCTGAATTCATAAGAGGGGATGCTGTCAAAAGGTGGGTGATGAGGGAACATTCATATATATTTATTTGATATCACAAAGGGGACAAAGCCTGGTGGAAGCTTTGAATTTTAGCTTTCAAAGCTTGACAAAGGAAGTGTGTTATCCTTCAGTTTTGTTGTTGGTTTGATTTTGTTGAGTTCAAACTTCAGGAAGAGAATACAAAAGCTGTCCCACCTGAGGACAGATTTACCTAGCACATCACCAGTCCATCAGCAGGGACAAATAGCAGATTCTTAAGAGCATTCATAGCTGATTTCACTTTATCTCACAATTTTCTGCTCCCATGAAGTAGCTTGAAATACCATGATAAGGACACAATGGATAACTGGTCAGTGAAGGAGAGCCATACGGTACCATCCATAGACATCTGCATAGTTTCCAAAAGCTATGCAGATATATTGGCAGAGTACTGTGTTTAAACCTAGCAGACTGTCCCTCGGTTTCACTGGTGATGGCTGAAGGATCTCCATACAGCACTAGACTGCTAACTGATTCACTGGGGGTTTATAGCTATGCTAATCTCCTCAGATAAAATAGAAACAATTCCTGGAGCCAAGTACAAACATAGACCAAATAACTGAACATCTTTGGCTAATGGCTCACCATCCTACACAATACTATTCTTTCAAAGTCTTTACTAGTGAGGAAACAGCTGTCTGTCCCCTTCTGCAGACAAATTTTCTCCTACACAAAATGCCTCCAAGGCTGTTTATTCTTGCTCTAAACCTTGTCCTCCAGACTGCATATGCATTTTGCATTTTCAGCCCACTGCTAATACATATACATACACTGTATGTATTATGTCAGGGTCTATCAAGTGAATGTCTTGAGATCTAACCATGCTTCTTATTGCTCTGTCCCTTTCTCAGGGACATGATGGATACCCTTTCAGTAGAAGAGGTGCATTTATGTACCTAAGCCTCATTCATTTCTTCATGGTTAAGACATCTCCATAAGCAAACAAAACCATAAAATTCCTTCCTTTCAGTCCACATCCTCTGGCCACAGAGCTATAAGAGTCAGGCACAACTAGCTAAACTTCCCAATGAGGTCAGCTGCTGTTCTTTCTGACAAAGATATTTCACATGCCATAGTTACTATGATTTGGGCCTCTCTGGCGATATAGATGGGGGGCTGTGAACTTCAGCCAGGCTTGGGAAGGTTCTGGGCAAAAGATGCTCCATTCAGCTGAGCTAATACTTTGAGATAGTCAGCAAACAGACTTCAGACACAACTGCTGGTAAAAAGGAGCAGGTGCAGGTGCTAAGGTAGCAGTCTGTGTGAGTCTCTTAGCCCTCAGAGAGAAAACTCTGAATAATCAACAGCTTACATCTATACTGTTAAATGCATCTGTCTGAGCAAATCACTTCTCAAAAACGACGGCTGCAGAGAGGTTTGCACTCCCACTAGTGCAAGCATGTGCCTTTGTAGAAACGATTGCTGCCTTCTTGCTGCCTCGCATTTGCCCCGGGTTGTCTCCTGTGGGCTCTTGTTCTAATGCCCAGTGGTAGGAGACTGAGGAAAACAAAAACCCAGCCCAGAGTTTATTTGTGAGGGAACTAAGCTGAGTCTCTCTAAAACAGAGAACACAGTGGGACTGGCATTTATACAGTGTGGTGATGATGAAGCACTGGGGGATGAACTGAGCATCTAAATTACCTGATAAAACAGACACAATCTCACTTTGGGATATTTTTTTTCTTTGTTGTGTCAGGGCCATAAGCACTAGGGTATCAAACCCAGATATCTTCAATGCTTACTTATACAGGTGACAATCCAAGAGAAAGTAAGGTAGCCTTTTCTGGAGTCAATTTTTTTGGAGGTTATCCGAAAGTGAGATCCCTACCTTCCAGTTTTTCTTTTCAGCTGGGAAGGGTCAAAGTACTCAAGATTGCTTTGAGAGCAACATAGTCTCAGTCATTGCTTTTCGGCTGATAAACAGAATGACTGCAAAAATTTCACAGAGGAAAAATGTCTTTGATATCAAATTGTTTTTAAGACTGATGCAACTAACTGGCTATTCTGGAATTTGTCCAAGGCTTCATCCTAGCCTGAGTTAAACCCAATAGATCTCACATCATGAGTGTTTTATTTGGAAGAGGAGACTAATACTAGTTTTATTTACACTAAGGTCAACTGTGTAAATTCTTCTCCAGAAGTTGTAAAAGACAAGAATAGAAATAGGTAGGAATTATTACTACTGGACTATTTATTACTTTTTTTTTCTAATTTCTTTAGACTGAAGAGGTTTTTTAGGGGTAACAGGAGTTTGGCAAACTGCTGAATCTACCTACACATTGCTTAGACGTAACTAGATCGCACATTTTAATCCTGGAGCAAAGCTTCCACAAGAAAAAGCAGCTGGGTTGTGGTGTAGGTGCTCTCCTATATAGTTAAAGGATTACATCCAAACTAATTTAGGGTGGGGACACCAAAAAGGTCCAGTATATTTTCATATGGAACATGGACAAGATGTAGCTCTGGGCTGAAATATGGCAGTATAAGACTGTAATTGTGCAATCACCTGTTTGTCTTTGCTTATTGGAAAGACATGGTGTTTCCAACCTTTTGATTTTTCAAATTAAATCTGGGGTGACTTAATCGAGCCTTGATGTTTTGATCTGCCTATAAAATCACTCATATAATTGTGTAGTGACAATTTTAGTTAAACTCTTATACTGGAGTATTTATTTGAGTCATAGGTGTTAGTTCCTGTAATACCAGATGGAGAAGAAAAAAGGTCCACCGAGTACAAAGGACTGTTCAAATGCTTTAATTCAAAACAGAGCCAGCAATAAAGCGTTTTTTAACTATACATTTTTAACGTTCATGTACAAGTAAAAAAATACAAGCACTCAAAATATGAAAGCTTGTTTGTTCTGCATTCTTCATCTTCTCTCTCATATTACCATGCTATTTTTGTAATAGATACTGTAACTATAGCAACATTCTTTAATGGATAAATAGCACATTAGCAACTGGGCTGAGATGGTTTTTGCAAAAACAAGATCAAGGAGAACAGTTTGTCAATTTACCTTTTATATAAATATATACGCGTGTGTTATAGTGGCAGAATTCAGGACTCAAAGTCATTATGTATCATTTTATGTCCATAATGAGTACATTTTATTTTTTCAGGGTTTGCAACTATATTTCTGTAACATTTTTAAAGAGTGTATGCCACATTATGGGGGAGGAAAAAATTTACTATGTTTATTGAGTCTTCATTTACAGAATGTTTTTGTCCTATATTTTGCCCTATTTGAATGTCACTTTTTTACAAGCTTAAATAAATATGAACCAGATTTACATTCACATTTTTATTAGCTATTTAAATATCACAGATAACAAATGTTAAAATATTAACTTTCTGCAGATTATGCAAACTAAGTGACTAGTTTTGTTGCCATTGAAGTTAATGGGAGTTTTGCCACAGACACCAGTGGGAACAAGATCTGGCCTTCAGGAACTCGGAAATGTAATCAAAGTAAATATGTGTTCTTCTTTTTCAAATAAAATCATGATTAAGCTATGGTTGTTTCTGCACTGATAGGAGTCTTCAAAGGAAGTCAAAGCAGCAATTTTTCAAGAGATGGTGAATCATGTAGTCATCACTAGGGTACAAATCTGCAACAAGTTTTAAATGCTGAATAGATTGTGACTGCAACAGCAAGGGATTTCACAAAACAGCCAAAGGACAGAAGTCTTAGATTCTCCTGCTGCAGACTCTGTAAGAAGAGAATCTGACTTTTCAGGAATCGCAGACATCACTTTTCCTCTAAATGAAGTAAGATACAAGACAATTAGCAGCAAATGGCATGCCACAGTACTATATTACTGTTTCCTTGGGGAGGCATCCAAGTTGCCAAGGGTCTATTCTTCGTCACATCATCCATAATTAGCTTTCTGAAGTTTTCTTACCAGGCAGTCATGCCTGTGGAAATCAGTGGTATGATGATAAATAAAATAATGGGTGAACCCATCACTGATGTCCTGAGCTGGACAGTGGAAAATGCATAAATAATATTTTGCCAAAAATTTAAAAAACACATTTTTATTTACACTTAACTTCATCACCAGTCAAAATGGCACATCACATACTGAACCTAACACACATTTTGCCATTTTCCAGTGGAGATATTTCCAGATATTACATAGGAAAACATGCCTGTGGAATTTTAGCTGTTATAAATATCAAAATCTTTGTTTTCAGTTAAAGGGATGTGATTTGGTATCCCACAGTTGTCAATGTATTTTATGACTGTCAAGTCTCCATGGAAAATGAATGAAGCTTCCCTGAAAGTGCCCATGTTTAATCAGGCTGGCTATGACAAATTGTTTGTCACGTTCTTTTGCAGACGTGTTACTTAGAGTATGAGTAAATATGAGCTGATTTCTGTAACTGTAGGCTGTGCCACAAAACCTCTTATTAGGAAATGCAGTGCTAACAACTTCTAACTCATTCCAGGAGGGAGGAAGCAGAGGAGTGGCTAGCTGAGGAACACAGGCCAGGCAAGGAGTAAGAAGTGGCATGAAATTGGTCTGAGTCAGTATATTCCCACAGTAAATTAAACAGACATTTTCTCTTAGGGAGGTGCTGTGTCACAAAGAACCTACTCACCTATTTCATCTATTGTGTATCATATTGCTTGGAGGAGGTTTAAAAGAAAAGAGGAAGATGAGAGATAATTTGGAAGAGAGGAACCATATCAAAATGTTTCCTTCACAAGCTTAACATCTAACCCATCTTTTTGTAGAACTCTAATTTTCTTAGTTTCTTACAAGATGTTGAGATAGAAGAAAATGTTCTTGAGCAGAAATACTTACTGAGAGTAGAAGTGGCAGAAGACTGGCATGGCAATCCTATAGCTCAAAAAAATCCATTTAGATCCTGAGCTATCAATCCATCAACCTTACAACTGGATTTGGCTTCAAATATCCAGAATAGATTTTGTGAAGAATGAAAGAAAATCTATGTGTGTATATTTTCAGGGAATATTTGTAGCCTAAACTTAAAAGTCAAAGTTAATTTATGTGGCATTCCTCACCACGTGATATACCTCCTATTGACAAGGTAATATTCATTGATAATTTATCTGGTACAGATAACTGAATGGGCATAATTATTCTCTAGTTTCCTGGGAGTTTGACTCAGTTAGACTTATTATTACACAACATTCTGATTAAAAATTAGCACTTCATAAAATATGTATGTATGAAATGAATTAAAAATCGGCTGAGACATCAAAGAACATAGGAAGAAAATATTAAAGAGCATAATTGTTTATTTCTTGCTGGTCAGTTTTCAGCCTAGTTTCTCTTTTAATGTTTTTACCAATGACTTGAAATTAGACATTAAATTGCAACCTGTAGGGGGAAAAAAAAAAGCAGGTGGAATAATGATTGATTAAATACTCTTCTACAACAGGTTACAGTTACAGAACAACCTGTCATGGTTTAACCCCATCTTTCAACCAAGCCCCATACAGTGGCTCCCTCACTTCCCACTCTATGGAATGGAAGAGAGAATCAGTCAGGTAAAGGTGAGAAAAAACTCATGGGTTAAAACAGACACAGTTTAATAGGTAAAATGAAGGCCATGTGCACAAACAAAGCAGAAAAAGGAATTCATTCCGCTCTTCCCGTGGCCGGGCAGGTGTTCAGCCATCCCCAGGAAAAACAGGTTCCATCATGTGTAATGGTAATTTGGAAAGACAAATGCCATTACTCGAAATGTCCCCCACTTCCTCCTTCCTCCAACTTTACATGATGAGCAAGCCACCACATGGTGTGGGATATCCCTTTGGTCAGTTGGGGTCAGCTGTCCCGGCTGTGTCCCCTCCCATTCCCTGTGCACCCTCAGCCCTATCACTGGTGGATGGGGAGGGAGGCAGAAATGGCCTTAACTCTGTGCCAGCACTGCTCAGCAATAGCTGTTTTCAGCACAAATCCAAACTCCATCCCCATATTAGCTACTGTGAAGAAGATCAATTCTACTGAAATCAAAACCAGCACATGATGGAGACAGTGAGGATTTCAACACAATTCAAAGACTGCAGAACAACAGAGAGGCTAAGATCTTCCTCCTTCTTCATGCTTACATTCAAAAAGTTAGAAAGACTGGAAGCATCTGGTCATTATTCCCAATCCCAACTCTGGGAAAGCATCCAGTTATAATTCCCAGCCCCTTGGTAGGAAGAATAATATGTGTAGGTACCTGGCAGGTGTAGTGGAGTAACGGAGTCTTTCCTAGACTCCTGCCCAGCTCCCATGCCCCCTAGGGTCCTTTCCACAGAGTTGTTTCCTGAGTAGTCTCTTCCCCAGCCTTTATCATTTCAATAGGCAATTCCTTACCAGGTACACAACCTCCCCTTGCTGAAGTACACAAGTTTCCTGTGGTACATCCCGCCAGTCTGTCTAGGTCCCCCTGGATATCAGCCCTACCACTGGGCATATTGAACAGTCCCCCTAATTTCATGTAATATGCAGATTTAACATGGGTACCCTTTGTCAGCTCCTTCAGGTCATTAAAAGTAATGTTAAGTAGCAGAGGTCCAGGGAGGCCCCTGCAATAGGTATCTTGTTGCATCATCCAGGCAGAAAATGACCCATTGGTCATGACCCTCTGAGCAAGACCTTTACTTCTGTAGTTTTTCCTGACACCAGAGTAGTCCCAATGCTAGGTCAGACAAGCTGCAGAGGCATCCTGCATGATGAAACATCAGCATGCATCCAGGATGGAGGAGAAGACCTCAGGTTTGATGAGCCAGTCAGTTTTGTCAGCTTAACCATGTGAACCTGCCCTTATGCAGCATAACCCGGCGTTATACTGACCAAGACAATTGAATTCTGAGCATCAGGCTGACTGATTTTTCAAAAAGATATCCCATTTTGCCTCCCAGCAAAAGGTGATAAAGGCCAAGCCTCAGCTAGTGTAAATACTGAAATAATCATATCACTTGTAGCAACTCACTCCAGATGGGTCAAAGAAAACAAATGGAACGGAAGATGCAATCTGAAATATCATGAGTGGCCAGAGTCAGAGAGTTTCCAGGTACCATTGGATATCCAAGGAAGTGATTTAAGATATCAACCACAGAAAATGAAAAGCCTTTATTTATAAATGTTTACATAAACTTCTATAATGCATGTATAGATGCATGTCTATATAAATGCATATAAATTTGTGTGCATGTATTTGGCATATGAATTATTTAGTAGGATTATTTTGTTAGGTTGGTTTGGCTTGCCAACCATTTTGATACTCTTCTTGCTGAAAAACTTTTATCATGATTGTATATAGGTAATAATGGTTAGTGAGGCTTAAAGATTATAAAAGGTGAAAGATTTTAAACACTAAGAAACCCATCATAAGGATGCTTCAAACTACTGTTGATGACAAGAAATTTAAGCTGATGTCTCTGTTTTTGTTAACCAAAAGCAAAAATACAGTGTTCTGTAAAATAAGAAATAAAATAATGAAGGAGAGAACACGGTTGGGAAGTTTGCATTACAGGAAAATTATGAATAGCAGAGTGTGAGGGGGTGGGGAGGAAGAGGGGAATGATGACTCTTTTCCAGACTGGTATACCACTAAAATAATACAAATTAGAATTAAGGAGCCTCTTCTTATGTACATGATTTTTTTATGATGATAAAATTCTCTTTCCCTTGTTTCAAATATTATGTGCTTTTTCAGGGGATATGATATGACAGTAGTTACTAGCTATTCCTAGTCCCTTTCAGCATGTAGATTTATACATTGATTATTCCTGCTGTTTTTATTAGCAGTGATGTGCATAAAACCCCATGCTGTCCTGAAACATTTGTTTTTATTACTGACACATTGGAGAATATTCAATGAGTTCACTTTTACCTGTTCTTGTTGGTGTTGTCCTCATGTATAGGGATTTTTAAACCTGGTAAAATGAATCCCGCATTTAAAGAACCACATGTATAAGGTTAGTCTTCATAAACAGTATGGAGAACAGTTACACAAGGCATGAAAAAAGAGAAAGGCACTCAGACATACAGTCAAGCAGGGAACCTTGCATACACGTGGTGAATTTATTCACACATTTATTTATCAAAGAATTGTTGATATTCTCTAAAACAAAATAATAAGCAAAACTTCTAATTTTATAAAACAACTTGGGAAAAAGAGTAATTTGCTGTTGATCCTTCTTATTCATTCATTTTGAAGTCTTGAAATATTGTCTTATGCAATTCTAATTTTTTCTCTCTCTTTTCTTTTTCTTCTTCCTTTGTATTTTCTTTCTCTTTTTTCATCTTTCATTATCTACTCTTTCTTTCTTTTCTCTCTTTGTCCTTTTTTCTCCCTTTTGCCAAGAAAAGCCAATCTATATCATGCTAATTGCCATGTGGGCACTGCAGTTTCCCTGGTTTTGCTCCCCATCCCTGCCATAGCCTGGTAGTCCCAGCAGCCTGGTTCTACATGAATAGCTTGGCCTATGGGGACCTTTCTGTCTGGGACAGTACCATTCTGCCCAGACAGGGAGAGACAGGGGGTTTTTGTTCTTTAGAGGGGGGGGGTGAGGGGGGAAGACAGACTTTGCTGCAGCCCTTCGCTTAGGATTCCTCCTCAGGAATTCTAATTCCAGCTGCATGCTCCAAAGGGGCTCATAGAAGTGATTATTCCAGGCATAAATCATCATTCAGTAGCTTTGTGTTCACACACCGGTTCTTCAGGGATTTCTTTGGGGTTTTTTTTCACTTTCATATATTGTACTGTACTATTTGCCTCCAAGTCACAGCAATTGTGAGGGGATGTCAGAATTATTAAATACTTATTTTAAAATAATTGCTGATTTGCGAAGTACCTTTGAGATATTATGTACAATGCAGCTGTCAGTAGTAGCAATTATTTATGTATTTGTGTTTTTTATCTACATGGAAGGGCATTTTCATTACCCACTCTTCCCTTTCTCCAGGAACATTTCCATCTGCAGTTTTACAGCTATGTTGTGACCAGTTCTGAGAGTACAAGTTTGTTTTACAAGAAGCGTGTTTCTTAAAAATAATTGTCAAAATACGCCCCCTAATTTCTGAAAAGCAAAACCCAGAGGTGGCCTATAACTCATTGCTTTGCTCAATAAGAAGTAAACACAGAGCTTGCCCTAAACTCTCAGATGTCTCAGCTCAGTCTTCATAATTATTATTTCTTAAGCACCTACACTTTCTTCCACTTATATAAAATGAACACCAACAGCTGCATGTGGGTATTTTGCCCACTCAATGTTAAATCTGCAATTCTTTTGTTACTAAAGATTACTGTGGCAAATTAAAATCTTTCATCTCCATAATTATCCTAAGTATATCCTTGATGTACTGAATGGTCTTCATGTACCTATAATGCAATATCCATAAAACTGAAAACAAAAGCCTGTGGTAAACACTTCTGCCAACTGCATTTCACAGATTAAAACCCAAAGGGCAGACAATTCTTGTGAAGAATATCACTGGACATTGAAGAGTACACTGTTGTGTATGTATATATATTGCAATAGAAGTAATAGGGGTTCTTTCTGAATAACATGCAATGTACCACATATCTGATAAAAAAATCTGGCCGATAAACCTAGTTACCTCACTATAAACTAAGAATAACTGCAGAGAGGCAAATATATTTCTCATCCTCACACTGACAGTATTTTAAAGCGTATTAAACTGAGGCAGGCATTTGTGGAGAATACCCCTCTCCTTTCCCATTACCAGTGCCCATTTTGAAGTCTGCAGTGCTAGGGGAGGGAAGCAGAAGAGCTTCCCCACAGACCATCCCCACTGTCTCTCCTCTTCAGGGCTGCACCCAGCTCGGTACTAAAATTCTGTCTGTTTAGACAGTGGCAGATACTCTCTGCTTCCCTATTGACTGGCCAGGATCTTTTATTAGAGCCAAAACTACACATGCAAGCTGCCAGGCTTCCAAAATATCAACTCTGTTTACCTGATGGGCCAGCCAGAACTGGAGTTCAGTGAAGGTAAAGTGTATAAAAAGCTCAGAGGGTTTTGACCTTAAATGACACACCCGAAGTCATAGAGGTGGTCTGTTGCAGAACAAGTATAGGCATGTAGATGTCTAAAGTGTGGGGCTCCCTAGTTACTGGGGCATCCTGCTTCCTACAGAAATAGTAAGATTACCCAAAAGTCTGATGGCTCTTTGCGCCAAAGAGAATTGTCTGCACTGGTACCTCATTACAGCCTGTCCTTTATTCACTCCTTCTCATGGCTGATGCCATTATGCCTTTGACTTGTTTTTACAACTTGTGTACAGGAAACTATGAGCCTTTGGAGCCTGACCTTGGAAGAGAGGGCCCATGAGCAAGGTATTCCCTGGGGAATCCTCTGGCTGGTCTACAGTCACTTACATGGGTTATGCACTGTTTTGTCTGTTCAGCAGAAGAAAAGCTTCGCAGACCAGAGAAACCTGCAATCTAGTTTTATTTCTAGTATAGCAATGTGTGTGCAAAAATAAAATAATGCCTGGGAGAGAACAGTATTGGGAAGGCAACCAAAGATCTATGTGTACAGCACCTGACATCTGCTGTTGACAGTACAAGAATTCACTGGTTGATAATATTATTTTATATGGCTATTTAATTTTCCATTTGTCAGAAAATTATAATGACCTTTTCAGGTAATAGCTACCCTTTCTAGGAGAACACTTATTACTCCAGGTGCCTCTTACAGTTCCTTAATGATTCTTGTGCTAACAATAGCTTTCCAGATTCCAAAGTGAGATATTAAAGCATAGTAATACCAGAGAATTATTTTAGCTGGTTTTCAATATACAAATTCCAGGGAAAAAATCAAATAATCCAACCATGCTCTTCCAACCCTCCAATCCATTCACCATACTCTGGCTAGATCATTATTTGTACTTCAAAGATGGACGTGGGTCCAAACTTGTCATGCAATGATACTGATTGGTGGCGAGCCCAACTAGGTTTTGAGGCAGTGTTCAGGTCATCCAGCTAAGGAATCTCAGGACTTAGTTGCCTATAAGCATGAACCTACTCAGCACATGAACCCGCTGGAAGTTCCTTTCCTGGTATTCCCCCGTGCTTCTCCTGCTTCTGGGAGCTGTTTCAGAGTCTGTTGCATAATGCAAGTCTCTAGCAGTGCATCTAGAAGCACACTGAACTCATATTGGTATTCTAGTCCTTAAGACTGTTAGCTATAAGTGTAAGTGATATGGTAACTCTCTGATATTTGTTTTCATATTATATGTAGAGGCAAAACATGAAGAAAAAGAAATGATTGCTTCTGTGCTTGACTGCCCCTCCCCACCAACTGCGGACTCCATGCACACTCACTGTGGTCTGCAGCAGACTGCATTACACACTGGTGCCAGCTGTGAGGTGAAGTCCTCACTCACACTGCCACATATCTATAAATGACATTCCCAGTAAACAGAGTGGCTCATTTTTTCCATGTCTGCACTCAAAGAGAGTGATGTGGTGTGTAGAGAGTGAAATTTAGGATAGACAGGCAGAATTCAACTCTCCATGAGAAGAAAGTGGGAAAATAAAGCAGAGTTTAGAAAAGCAAACATGTGCACTACTACATACACATACAGGGATACATCAGAAATATAAAGTTGATAATAGCATCAGGAAAAACATGTAATGTTAACCCCCTCTATCCCCAAGTAGAACTCGACTTTTAACTTCTGAGTTTCATGAAGACAGTCAATGGCAGGATGCTGAACATGAGCCCTATAGGCATAAATAAAAACTGCTGAAGCAGCTGAGTTAGGAAGAGCTCTTGGCTGATTCAGTAAGAGAATCACAAAATGTTTGAGGCTAGAAAGGACCCCTGGAAATCATCTGGTACAACCTCAAATAGGGCCACCTAGACCCCATTGCCCAGGACCATGTCCAAACATATTTTAATTATCCCCAAGGGTGGAAATCCACAACCTCTTTGGGCAACTTGAGTGCTTGGTCACCTTAAGAGTGAAAAAATGTTTCCTACTAGAGTTGTGCAAATTCCTGTGTGAACAGTGTCCATCTGAGTTTTTAAATACTCTACACACACAATAGTGATATATAAACACTACACTCCAGACCTCTCCCATTCCATTATCCCACTTTCCACAACAAGCCCAGGTACCTTCACTTTGATTTGCAAGTTATCTACAATGAACTCCAGCTGCCTGCTTTCTTCTGGTCCTGGAAGATCTCCTTCCTCTTTTTCTTTCTCTAATAGGAGATCTTTCACCTAACCCTGCAAAGCAACTATTCTTTTTTTTCAGTTGGTTCCTGCCCTATCCTCTTCTTGCTGGAGAAAGCAGCACAAAACTATTTCGAAAAGGTTAGTGCTAAGCAAAGATTCCATGGATCTTTGCAAGTAGTTGAAAGGGAATCACAGTCTTTGAGAAAATGGCCTGGATGCTGGTTTCTCTTCTTTTCCTTCTACTCGGGAAAAATGTACCAGTTAAAATGATGATAACAGTAAGAGCAATAATAACAAGTATAACTTACCTTTTACCTAAAAGAGAGCATTCTTTGTTTGTTTGTTGAGTTACTACCTTTAATCCTTTATTCAGTCAGCTCTCCTGTTTCTTGTGCTGTTCATAGTTATAGCATCATTCTGCTGGAACAAGTATAAAGTTGGCTTTCAGAAAGAGCCAGAAAGATGATTAATTTCATGATCAGCTTTAGGAACTCTTCTCAGGCTGCTAAACCTGAATCACACTTTTCCCATGAAAGATGTTAGAAATTCTAAACGAGGAAAATTCAACTTGTTATTCTAATTGCATATTGAATAACTGTCCTAGCTCTAATAACTGCAAGTTTCTTTCAGAATTCTGAAAGTTTATCTATCATCTGTCTTTTAGAAGTAAAAGTAAATAACTGCAACCTGTGAGGAAAGTGTGAGGTCAAAGCTATTCTTGGTCAACTCTTTTGAAATCAACATGTCTAGTTTCAATTTTGCTTTAAATGACAAGTTTAAAAAAAATTGGTTTACAGCAGCTACAAATGGATATTTTACAAGTCTGTTTGTAAACTAGCCCTAAGCCATGACTTCTCACATGTAACTGTAATGCAGAACTGATAATTGTTTTACATTCAAAAGTCCTATCTACTGGAGCAGAGGTATTCATGCCTATAAGCTTTTCTGTCTGCTGCAGCACCTTGTCATAATGTCTGACGTAAACACCCAGTAACAAAGAGGTAACTGTCTAGTTCTACTGCATTCTGAAAAGTATTTTTTGATGTCCATCGGCCAGTTTCAGTGCAAGGCATGCAGATCCTGCTTCCCCATAGTAATGTGCTCACCTAATCCTGCTACATGGCAATTTGAAGACGGTTAAGTCTTGAATTTTATTTGACTATCATTTGCTGACATTCTCTGCTTCGCTGAAGTCACATAGTGTCACAACAGTGTTTTCTTTCAGCAAATAAAAATGCCTGTTACATGCCTGCTTCCAGCTGAAGTTATCCACTATTTAAAAATGAATTATGGAAGAGTATTTAAGAGCATGAGCAGTGTTCTAATCACATATTCTTAAAGGAGAATCAAACTGTGTATTTATTGCTCCAAAATAAACTCCCAAAGTTAGACATTTCATCTATGCTTCAAAATACATGCAATAAAAATGAGGAAAAGAGCAAATTGTAACAAAACACAGAGCAACCCCTACTACCGTATAATTCCATAAAGGTGTTGCTAAACACATTTATTACTGTAACCTTCTTGCTAGAAATTAGAGCCTAATCAGTAACAGCTATGTAAATTTTTATTTTATTTTGACAAACACAATGCTGGGTTGGTACAAAATTGGAACTTGTCACTCTTGATTTATATTTTGATACAAGGAGAGAACTTTATAACACCACTTCAGTATTCCTGTGGATAGCAAAATGTTAAAGCCAAAGAAGCCATAGACATGATGGACTGCTTTAAGACCAGGGCAGTTTTCTCTTTTTAATTAAAAAAAAAAAGAGATCTGTCTTTTCCCTTTCCCCCAGGAAATTTGCTTATTAAAAATCTACAGAAATTTGGTTTATATTTATTCTTTATGGCTGTGATATGAAGGGGGTAGTTATTGTTCAGCTTTGACATCAGTCTTAAAACTGCAGACTGCAAACCTTTACAATAGAATTAGACTTTCGTGTTGCATAATGAGATTTGTTATAATTGACATGCATGATTCCAGTCATGTTCTGTGTTGATTCAGCCTTTTGTTGTCAAGACAGCCTGTTATTACATACTGAACTAACCTTACTCATAAAATAATTAAAACAAAACATCTCTAAAGGTTGTTGTTTTGGGGGTTTCTTTGTTTTAGATGAATCCAAGGTACCCTTTCTCTCCCCATTCCCACCTCCCCTGCAGCATTTTCTCAGCAAAGCCAGAGAATTCAATGCATAGCACAGAGCATTCTTTCCTTGGTGTGAAAACCTATTCTCAAAATGTGATCCCCCAGGACAGTTTTATGAACAATTTCCCTATATTATAGTGTAAAGAACAACACTATAATAAATATATAAATTAATAAAAGAAGAAATGGGTCTTCAGTATTCCCAGAGTGGAGAAGCATGGCAATTAGTAAAGACTGTCAAGGCTGTTAGTGTTCATAAAGTGTCAATCAAGGTCACTTAGGAGTACTAATTCACTAAAATAGGCAAAATCAGAAGGCTTGACCTTTTCAGCTGCTTGGCTTTTTTGGTTTTTGGTTTTTTTTCTTTTTTTCTTTTGAGAAGAAATAAGGAAAAACTGGCTACATAATAACACAGGTTTTGCTTTTAATTTATTTGAAACAATATTGGTGGTTTTACACTAGTTTTTCTTAGACAATTTTTAACCAGTAGAACTGATAACAATTCATACTAGATTTAAAAAGGGAATTGAGATGTCTATACAGGCAGTTCTTAGAATCACAGAAAGGCTGAGGTTGAAAGGCATCTCTGGAGATCACCTTGTCCAACCCACTGTTCATGCAGGGCTACCTGGACCCTATTGCCCAGGGCCATGTCCAGATTGCTTTTGCATATTTCCATGGATGAGGACTCCAGAACCTCCTTGGGCAACCTGTGCCATTACTTGATCATCCTAATGAAGAAAAAGGATTTCCTGATTTTCGGCAGCAACTTCCTGATTTTCAGATGGAACCCATTGCCTCTGGTCCTGTTCCATATTTCAGTATCTACCAAGACACTGACAAAACACTCATTTACACCTGTAAAACCAACGGAGGGGGCATTCATCTGGCTAAAGACATCTGTGATGGAGACATCAATGTCTAAGTTGGTCAACACCCTTCACAGCTAATAGAGAAAAATAGGTATTTCTAAGGACTCATTTATCTCATTAAAAAACCCACAAACATCTAATATGTCAGAAGACTCACATCTTCAAAGCATCCATTAGCTCCACTGACTTTCAAGGAGATCTAAGATCACTTCTTATAGCTGCAGACATCTGTATGGGGGAACTCTCTGGTGCTCTTTCAAGACCACATGTACTTGCAAGGTCATGGAGATGTGAATAACCAGGGCTATTCAAATGTTGCCACAAGGAGCCTAATATTCCCTACTATTTGGCAGAATTCTCAAATTAAATGTTCCCTCATTTCTCCCATGTCCCGCATATGCAGACTGCACTGGTCATAGCAGAGCACACACCTTGGAATTATTGTCTCAAAAGTATAAATGTCCATATAATTGTCACTGTGCTTGTCACTTAGGAGACAGTAATGAAGGGAAATCAGGCTGAGAGGAGAAGAATCATATGCCAGTACTTACTTTTCACACAAAATAGCTGAAACAATTTCCTTTCACTGAGCAATTGAAAATTGGCTTGAAAAGAAAAGCCAGCATCCCACAAAGTTCAATCAACAGCTCTGGCAGCTCTGGAGAGACATAGAGAATTCAACAAGACCCATATTGACCATTACTACAAAATGAAAATGCAGCTGCCAGTAAGGCATCTGTTTGATTGCCAGTTAAGCAAGTTGATCACCTTCCCTTGCCATGGATGTGTTACAAAGAAATAGCACCCAGATCTGAGGGAATGGCTCTGAGGAGGCAGATCAGGCGTAGGGCTCTTAGCTCAAAACCCAGGTGAGAATCAGGCCTGGAGAGGAGGAGGAAAAGGTTAAAGCCAAGGCAGGCAGGAGGTGGCTGATATCCCCTAGAGGCAAGTCTTCATCAACCTCTTGCAAAAGGCAGAGAATTGTACTTCCTAGTGGCCAGTCAGTTTAATGGGGGCAGATGGTCCTCCTCTCAGCTCTGCTCAATAATTGCTGAAAGAGCAAGTCAAGTACATTTTTTAACCACCAATATACTCTTCACCTTTTTATTTTACTCCTATTTTTTTTTTAAATGGATCACTTGGAAAATGCTATGACTTTCTGCAGTGGCTTTGCTATGGCTTCAGAAATTCATGAGAGAAGCTATTTGGTAAACTCTGGGATTGGCAAGTCCCAGCAACCAATGGGGTCTTCTTTTAATCTCCTGGTTAAAAACTTTTATGGCCACTTTATTCAGAGTTAGGACATTTATAATTCTTCTTTCAGTCATGGATTTCAAAGCTGATGAGATTACATTGCAGCTTTCCTTTAGTCAAGAAGCTAAATGAATATGAACAGAACCAGAAGACAGGATTTATAGGACTTACACCCTTCTGAAACAGCAGTGAGTAGACAGTGCTTACAATGTCAGTGACATTAGACAATTACATCCCCCATTTGGGCTGGGATTTAATACAAATTCAAGAAGACTTAGCCACTGAAGTTCCCACTAAAGTCAGTGAAGATTCAGAGCTTGATTTAGTTGCTCTTTGTAATTCATAAGGTATTTGAACCATCTTCATGGTACGATAACGGCTCACTGGTCTTCTGAAGTGGCAGCTGAAGGCTAGGAGAAATGCATCAGGGGATCTCATGTGGCACTAGATGCCTATATTTAGACAGGTGACCAAGACTTCACATTGTCATTGACTGTAGTCTGAGACTGTGACTAGTAGACAAACACACAACATACATTGCAAGCTCCAAAATTAAAGTGTCTGCTATTTAGCTAAACTCAGATTTAGGGTATTTATCTTCAAACTGTCTTTTCTTGTTTGTTTGGATATTTTTAATGAGACTTTTAGAAAAACATTTCTCTTTCAGATCTTAATCTCTCTTCCCACTCTGATATAATCAGCCAATGGATGTTAAAGTTAACAGTGCATGAATAAGGTATTTCCTCAGTATTGCAGTAACTCCCAACAGAGACCACACAGATTGTTATCACCTAGTATCCAATCATTCCCCAAAATCCATGATGTCCTGCCCCTTTCTAATTCTGGCAGACTGTTAAAAAAGTCTGGAAGATGTGTAACTTGTGACCATCTCTGTCTGGTAAATGTCACAGATAAAAATTACTTTCTCAAGAACATAGCTACTGCTGTCACAAAGGTGTCTGGAAGCCTGGAAAAAACTACATAGCAGGAAAAAAATATAAAAACTATAAAATCATGGTCAGCACCAAAAAAGAAAAAAATTTATAAGCTTGACAATACATTGGTGATAAAACAATGCCATTGAATGATTAGATATCACAGAAAAATACAGTAATTTGTGGAGCACTAGGACTGCTTAAGGTTTGTTTACAACAGGCAAACAAGGGGCATCTTCTTCTACTTTTGTCTGTGTAGCAAGGAAGGTAGCTCAGATAGCCACTTTTCTTCCCAAAGCAGCACCACTCACTTCTGCATCAGACTAGATAATTTTTTTGCTATTTTTTAAAGCATATAAAAATGCCTCCCTTTAAGCTTTCTTGTATGTACATGTGTGTGTGAAATGAGACACAGAAGTACAATTTTTCATTGTCATTTGCTTTAAAAAATAGAAAACTTTTTTTTCAAAAAATATACAAATTAATCCAAAGATGAATTAAATGAGTGAAATTGCCGAGGTAAGTTATTCTTCAGTAAACTAGCCATACCTCAAAGACACTCCGATTTGAAATATGAAGTGCTACACGAAGAAAATTCAAACACCTCTGAAGGTTTGTAGAAAAAGAAATATGTAAAAAGACAGTTGTATTTAGAATAAAACCATTCAAAAATTCACTATCATTATGTAAGACTGGTAAGACTAGAGAAATCTACTTGGGGGAAAGAAAAGAGGATGACGAGGGGAAAAAAAAGAAATTATGTGTAGTTTTTGTTTTAACTAGCTGAGGTACTCTGGCACCCTAAGGTGAATGCTATATCATACCTATTTATAGAGCTAGTGTCTTTGCCAACCAATATTACCTAGGGTCTGTATTAGCAAACAGCTGCAAGTATTTATATCTATATTCATATTAGATTAAAAAATCAAATTTTTAGACACATTTGTTCATGCATTATTTCCCAGTTTCAACTCTGAGTAAAAAAATATTAAACCTGTGTGTTCAACTTGTAGTCACAAATTCATGCCTCTATTTAGATTTTTTTTTACTTTAATAAATGAAATTCACAGTTTGCTTCCTAATTTGAATTAAATCCTCTCAAATGTTAGACTAGAGTTTGAATTAATGTGAAAACCTGCTAGGAGTTTAATAGTAGAAAAGTGTGAACAAATGCCTTGACTGATGAAAGTTGTCTTCTGCTATGGTATATATCTGCATGCATATATGTTCTCTGTTGACAACATTTTCCCCTTTGCTTCCAGTGCTACTCCTATAAATCAATGGCAGTTCTTAAGAAAGAGTCTAAGTTAGACTCATTAGCTGAATTATACATATAATCATGCATATGCAATTAAGCTTTTAAAATAATTTTTATTTCCACTATACTGATGAAATTTTATGCTATGGAGTCCCCTGTTGCAGCAGTATAAATGCTATGGGACACACTGAAATAGGAAAAATACCCTTACACAGAGAAAAATTTTAAAAAAATATTGTGGGTTTGTGTATTTTTTTCTATTTGTTTTTGAGTAAATATCAGACCTTTCCACAGGGACAGTTTACATTAATAAATGAGTCCTGCCCCATATGTCAGTTTGAGGACTCCTTTACAACAGCGTGGCAGTGCAATGAAATCTTCCAGTGGAAGTACAGGTAAGTTCACTGTAAGACCTCTTTGTACTCCTAAAAGGGACAATTCAGAATCTGGTTTTCAGTGAATGAACACCTCAGTCCTACAAGGTTATGGATACCCTTAAAAGGTGCTAAAGGAAACTCAGGTCACATAGTACCTTACAGGTTTTGTCTTCATTTAAAGGCATGCCATTTCTGAAGATGTAGTGTACCAACCAGCAAATTTTGTCTGACAAGTAGCTTTCTGTAAGAGGTAGTATGCATGACTTTGAATCTTCAAACCAAATGTCTGTCTGTGAGCACATGAAACCATATATACCAAAAAAAGTTCCTTCCCTGTTGAACACACAAATGGATTTTAATGCGTTAGGATTGTCCTTTCCCTAATAACTCTCTAAAATATGAACAGCATTCATTGCTGCTTGATGATAATGGTGACCTTATAATAGTTTCCATGGAAAGAATTCTGAGATCATAAACAGTGACAAAGTAAGTTTGTTAGTTACCAAACATACACATTCCAAAGGTACATGACATTTAATTCTAATCTATTTTTAGAAATCATAAGAAAATTAAGACAAATTAACTTTTTCCAGCAGAAGCACTTAGATTGCATTTCCAAATACAATTACAGAGGAGAACTACTAATTGACTATTATTAGAAATCAAGTCATTTCTATTACACACTTTAAGCTCTTCTTCAAAACAAAATGTTCAAAAGGCAGCATTTATGATGGACTCAGTGAATTGAGTCTCTGAGTCAGATGACCTAAATTCCTCTAAGCCCCTGTGCCTAGTATTTTGTGTTAGATGACACTAGGCTGATACTCATTTGACACCTTACTTAGGCTTTCTGAATTCCACTTCATATTATGGTACAATGTCCTCACATGCAGAGATTAGAAAGCACAACATTGGGCCTGAGACTCTCATCTTTCATGTAAAGAGATATTTACTGTTTATTGCAGACTCTGATCCCTGTATTGTGACCTTGTAGAGCAGTCTGCTCTGCTACCAGAGAGCACCTGGAGCAAAAGAACTGCTTCCATTTAAGATGAAATGTGCCAAGGCACAAGTGAGAACAATTTTTTTTCATGCATCTGCCCTTATAAGCAGTGGGAACATATTGAGTACAAGTGTGATTCTCCTCTTTCCTGTCACCGTGGAGTTCTCCTGGTATTTCTCAAGAAATTATCACATCTCCCAAGATCCTGTCACTAACATCTGATAAAGGCTGACAGCAGCAACTGAGCTGATCCAGTGCTTTGCTTTAGAACACAAAGCAAATATCTTCTGTACCCAAAGAAAGAGTCTTCTGTTTTATCATGCCCTTTCTTTACATCCACAAACAAATCTCTCTGACTTGTTTTTTGTACACGTAGAAGTTCTGCCAGTGTAACTCTACTGGTTTGAAGCATGGAGTGAAAAAGCAGTCCTTCACTGATGTGGTTATGCAGTGAAATACTCTTACATAGAAGCAATTACACCAGCAAAAAATTCCCTTAGCAAAGATGGATTATTCCATTTGGAGGGGACTGTTACACCTACCTTTGTAGAAGAATCCTTTTGCCTCTGTGAACAACTTCCTCTGAGAGTAGGACAGGAAGGTAATGATTAGGAGAGTTATGCCATGCAAACCTGAGGTAGTTTGCCCAGCCTGCCATGGCTTTCCATCTGGATGGAAGGTAAATATTTTCAGTCTGATAGGCTATTGTAAAGCTAAACAAATATAAAGGAAATGTGTTATATAATGACATAATGAGATAATACAGGCATGACATATGATACTCATAAACCACTGCAAAAGGGGTCATATAAGTAGCTAGAGAGCAGGAATTATCATGGAGAGAAATGTTTACTGGATAAAAGCTGAAAATAACTTTTATACAGACAAAACTGCATTGAATATGCATGTATTTTCGAAACTACATAATCAGCCTCTAGATAATACTCAAAAGCACTGATAATCCAGAAAAAAAAACAGTACAAGTTCTGAACCACAAAGAATAATGTTAGAGGGAAGGCACATTTCCCATGAATTCTAGAATTATGCACAGCTGGGGAAACTAGCAAATTTAACATTATGATATAGTGACAGAGAACCAAGAGCCACAAAGGTCAGGATGGTTGGAGACCTCTGTCATCTTTCTTTTGCTTTCACCTATATGTGGAATATGGAAACATATCACATATCCCCCCACTGGTGCCCAGAAATACCATACATGTTTCCCCTAACACACTGAGAAAATCCCACCTGTGCAGCTGAATCCAAGCACTGCTGCTTTCAGGCTTATGTCCTACTTCAAACAATGCTTAGCAGTAGCAACTTCAAAGGAAAACTCTAGCACTCCAGGAAAGACAAGGATAAAGTGCTTCCTCCTAGTTTTTGACAGATAGAGTCTGGTTTCTGTGGTTTGGTGTAGTCATATTTGTAGGAGAGACAACTAAGACAGATTCCTTTGTATTTCAGAGGGTATTCAGTTCACACAATGATAGCTATTGTAGTGCATCCTAAAATGCTTTACAGTAGGATGATGTGCTAGGACTGCAGAATGCTTTGTTGCCAGTATTAATAAACATATTGAATTTAATTTCCAAAACAGATGCTATAAATCAGCTGTTTGAATTAACTGCTGGATTTTTCCAAGAGTGGGATTATTTCTCATCTATTGATGCCGCTTTCACTACAATGATGTTCTTGATACGTTCAAATGAGCTTCAAGTCCAGAGTGGAAGAGCTCATAAAAGGAAAGAAAGGGGGTTTTTTAAGCAGTGGAAGCCCTACAACATTTGGCTGTTAGCATGTTTTATAAATAGTGCAGTAAACCCTGATGCTCACTCTTCTCTGAAACATCTATAATTAAAGGGTGATGGGCTGGATCGTGAATGTCTTATTCAAAGTGAAACTGCTCGTGGTACAAAGTACTCTCCAGGGTGAGTAAGTGCATCATAATTTGGGCTGCTGTTGTCAGAGTTTAGTAATAGACTGCTATATAAATAGGTCCTTGGAAAGTACCAAAGTGCTCAAGCCACTGTAATTGCATTAATAGAGCTGACAGTAGTTGGTGGGAATCAGTGGGGAATATTCCGGCATCTTCCAGTAGATTCTGGTTATAGCTATGCAAGGGTAACCCTTGTAAGTCTGTATTCCACTGAGAAGTGTGCATGGCTTGCATTAATGTTTCTCCTCAGAGGTAGCTGTGCAGAAACACAAACCCCCCTTATATTGCTTGGAAGCCTGAGAAGTCAGTCTTAATTTATTGACATCTTCCTGATGAAGATGAGAGACAGTGACTTTTACAGCTCTTATTCCTGTCAGACTTTTTGTTACATGTATGTTTACTAGGCATCACATTTTCAAGGAGGTAGAGAGATGCCTTACAAGATTTTCTTTATTTCTATAAAATCTGTGGGATTTGGTCAATGCAGAACCTGAAAATTATCTCCATGTAATCTTGAGAATTTGACTCTACAAAGCTCTTTATCTCAAAACGTTTTCTCTCTTCTAGCTTCCTTTCCTCATTAAGCAAAAAAAGGATCTTGGTATTGTCTTTGCACATTGCAAGTAATTGCGATATTTCAAGTTTATTTCAATAAATAGTAGAACTTTATAATAAACACTTAGCTTTCAAAAGCTAATGATTAATAATATTTTTTTAAAATCCTAATAAAAATATGATCCATTGGATGCATTCATGGTAATTTGGCCTTCTCTGCCTTTGGATTATGTTCTCCAAAACTTCATTTGGTTGCACATCTCTGTGATCCATTGGCCTCTCCAGCACATATTCTGGTACTCTTTTTTTTTTCAGTTTTTCACATAAATGGGATGCTACAACACAGTTGCCTTAGATCATCACAATAGTTTTGAGGGGCTGATTTACAAGTAGCTTAAGCCCATCTGCTCCCACATCAGTAAGATCAAGGATCAAATGGCAGCAGATGCAGACTATCACTAAACATGAAATGATCCCCAAATCTACCTTTAGCTAAGTCTTTACTTAAGCTAATACAATAAATATGTTGATCTACACACTGCATTAAATATTGGCATGCATTTGCTTGTCCCAGTTTCATCAGTATTCTTAAAAATAATTTGCACAAATTCTCTGCTCAGTCAGGAATTTATAATCCCTCTTCCTTTCTGTGACTCCTTTCCTTAATTATGTTGTGTATCTGCCTCCACTTTGCAATCTGTTTCCTTCCTCTGTGGTTAATGTAAAAAGTTTCCCTCTGTTATAAATATATCGCTTACATTTTTTTGAATCTTTTCTTCACTTCTCCACTTCTGATCTCTCTTATTCGCAGTCTGTTAGGTGCCATGTTTTGTGTTTCCCAGTGCTAGCTTCTTGAGTGTTTTCTTTTCTGCCTTAACTGTCCATGTCACCAAGTTACAGAGCTCTAGTCCCCAGACCCAAAGCTAACAGGCTAACTTCCCTGCTGGTTTGAGTTATCTCATCCAGAGAGAATGGCCATATCTTCACCATATGGCTTATTCTTTGGTCTTCCTTTGCCCCTCTGGCCTGTGATACACTTTTTATCTTTTGCTATTAAGATATAGGAGGTTCTGTTCAAACTTACTAAAATAATGTGAGGATTATGCTGTAGGCCACTAGAATAGAGTTTATGTAGGAAAAAAACAAGAGTGTGTGCTCCAGCTTTGGGACACATGAGATCACAGAAGAAAATACAAAGCCCAATGGTGTCAGAAGATGATGTAAGGCAAAGAAGACAAGCCTGTGGCAGTTTTGTCCACACTCATTTCCAGGAGCACTCTTGGACATCAGTGGAGCTGAAGGCCATGTCCAAGCATTGTTGTGTACAGCTGGCTGAAGTCACTGGAAACAAAGCAGAGACAAGGGAAAAAACAACAAATAAACTATGTGAAAGATCAGTGTTCCAATATTTGCATTCACCTCCATACATTTTGTTTGGCAACATAAATGTACCCAAACATCCGAAATCCTCACATCCTGCTATCACGGTTGTGTAACTATTAGCTTCAAATGAGGCACTCCTCATTTAAATTCACATAAATTCACATGAGACTAAGACATTGAGATTTCAGTCATCAGGGTTACTTTAATATTTCTGTACTATTTTAACAACAATAGTTGTCAAATGATTATTCACTCTGTAGCCAGAATTTAAAAAAAAAGAACAAAAAAACCCTACAAACCACCACATCCATTTAGAGAAATGTTTTCTGAGATCTCACCTATGAGTTTTTAATACCATACAGCAGAGCAACCCCATGGCTTACATCTCTACTAGTACATTTAGCACACCTAGACATGACCAAACTGCCTCCTGATAATTGGTCTGGGTTCATACTAACACTCAGTTGTTCCCATAAATACTTTGGAAGAATACTAGTTGACTTACATAAAAACAGTGCCAAGGGCTGTTTAAGCAACTTAACAGCACAGAGAATTGCATTTTAATGCCTGTTGAAATTTGCTGATACTGCTTGATTTTTGTATATAGTCATGGTGAAACTGGATAAGTGAAATGCAATTGTATTACATTTGCACATTAAAAAAAAAATAGAATTACACTTGTAAAAAAGACTTTTAAAATCCGTAAAGCTTTTGTATATATAATGGATAAACAATACTATCTGTGGCCCCTAATACTAGATTGTACAGATTATTTCTTGGCTCCCATTAGTTCTTGTAATAATTAATGCAAAGGAGCTGCCTTCTGATAAAGATAAATCAAAGCAGTTTGTCTTCAATAATGAAAAAGAAATATCCATGCTGTTTGTATTTAGGTTTTCATAATTATTTACATTCTAATCCCACATTATAAAGCATTAATATCTCTCTGAAAGTTGTCTTTCATAAGCTCTATCTTCCAGGCCTGTTGTCTCCTTGAAGATCATTTCACTTTCATTTACCTTCCAAGATAGAAAAAGAATTTGTCTATAATGCAGGTAATAAGGAAGTGTAGGCTATTCTAATTAAACAATAAAAGGCTATGGAACATTGTAAATTCAAGTTTTTAATACTGAAGTCTTTTGATGAAGAGGTCAAGAAATTGATTGAGTAGATTCTGAAAATAACATACCTGGCATGCACAGTAGGATCTCTATTATGTCCCTCTCAGTTACAGTTGTACCAGAAGCCTTTTCTTTGGCACTTCCTGACTCTTGACTACACAAAAGTTTCGTCCTTACCTCCACATAATAGAACTTTCTTGAGATTCTGGGACGGTCTAATGTGTTGCATAACTGATCACTATCTTCAGTGTGTTAATTAAATGCTCTGCTATGAATCACAGAATTATTTAGGTTGCAAAAGGCCTCTGAGATCATTCGGTCCAACCTTTGATTGATCACTACTCTGACAACTAGACCATAGCACTAAATGCCATGTCCAGTTGTTTCTTGAACATCTCCTGGGATGGTGACTTCACCACTTCCCTGAGCAGTCCATTTCAACATTTAATAACCCTTTCCAAGAAGAAATTCCTCCTGATGTCCAACCTGGACCTCCACTGGTGCACCTTGAGGCTATGTCCTCTAGCCTCGTCACTAGCTGACTGGGAGAAAAGGCCAACCCCCACATGGCTACACATTTCAGGTAGTTGTAGAGTGATAAGGTCTCCCCCTGACTCTCTTTTTCTCCAGACTAAACTACCACAGCTCCCTCAGCTGCTTCTCCTAAGACTTGTCCTCCAGATTCTTCACCAGCTCCATTGTCCTTCTCCAGAAAATGCTGCAGCACCTAAATGCCTTTCTTGCAGTGAAGAGCTCAGAACTGGACACAGTGCATTTTAAAGNTCCCTTCCCTTCCCTTCCCTGCCTCCCTGCCTTCCTTCCATCTTTTCTGGGCAACCTGTTCCACTGCCTCACCACCATCACAGTNCATAATAGAACTTTCTTGAGATTCTGGGACGGTCTAATGTGTTGCATAACTGATCACTATCTTCAGTGTGTTAATTAAATGCTCTGCTATGAATCACAGAATTATTTAGGTTGCAAAAGGCCTCTGAGATCATTCGGTCCAACCTTTGATTGATCACTACTCTGACAACTAGACCATAGCACTAAATGCCATGTCCAGTTGTTTCTTGAACATCTCCTGGGATGGTGACTTCACCACTTCCCTGAGCAGTCCATTTCAACGTTTAATAACACTTTCCAAGAAGAAATTCCTCCTGATGTCCAACCTGGACCTCCACTGGTGCACCTTGAGGCTATGTCCTCTAGCCTCGTCACTAGCTGACTGGGAGAAAAGGCCAACCCCCACATGGCTACACATTTCAGGTAGTTGTAGAGTGATAAGGTCTCCCCCTGACTCTCTTTTTCTCCAGACTAAACTACCACAGCTCCCTCAGCTGCTTCTCCTAAGACTTGTCCTCCAGATTCTTCACCAGCTCCATTGTCCTTCTCCAGAAAATGCTGCAGCACCTAAATGCCTTTCTTGCAGTGAAGAGCTCAGAACTGGACACAGTGCATTTTAAAGTGGAACATGGTATTGTGGAACAAGCTATTGTTTCTTGTATAAAGTAGTGCTGGGTGGCTTGTTAAATAAAAAACACCTAACAAACTAAACATTCCTCTAGGCTTTCATACCTTCCTTCCTTCCTTCCTTCCTTCCTTCCTTCCTTCNCCATCTTTCTTGTAGGCTCCCTTCTGAAATAAGCAATAGAAGGCTTGTAGAAAAGTCCCATATTTGGTTTTCTTCCAGGCATAGCTACTAAGCTAGACATATAAGCCTGTGCAAACATAAAGTAAATTTGGAAAACTTTTATGTGGATTATATGTTAATTACCATCTCCACCAATAAAAGCTCTTCTTTTGTCTGTTTTGAAAGAAGAGTTGATATTGCATTACTACTTAAAACATTCTACATCCAGTGAAGCAAATCTATTAAAAAAAAAAAATAACGTTGAGAAAATCTTGCCCCATTTTCAGGCTTGCTAAAATTGTAGTAAACTTGGTTCATGCTTTGACTAGCTGGCAAATTTAGGTTATGAATTAGTAGGAGGACATGTGTACGCACTTTCAGTGATAATGAGAGCAGCTGAGAAACTCTTTCACTATGAATCTGTGAATGTATGTAGAAATCAGAGCCCCAGCACTAGCTCTCTCAATTATTCTGGTCATTAAGCTATTAAAAAGTTTTAGCAAGCAGAATTCTGCCCTTGTTATATCACTTTTATTTTGTTACCTATTTGCATTGTTTGAAACTAGTCAGAGATACAGGGGAGAAAAGAAAAACTGTCTATTGGAGAAATTGCAAAATAACATAGGTATAGAAAAAAAAATCTCTGTTCTAACAGGTGGGATGAGATGAAGACTGAATTAGCACAAACGTTCATTCCTCTTATAAGTCCCTATTTTCGGCAGAACAAACCCAAACTTGGATGAGTGAGGAAGTCAGAACCATTGCTACAAATGACAACTTTCAAATCAGGGTTTTCCTTAGGGTTTTGGTTCTTTATTGTTGTGCCATTTTTGGGTTTTTTTCCAGGAGCGAGTGATAAATTTGTCAGCCTGTTCATTATGCTGCAGTACTTAAAAACAAACAAACAAGAAAAATGCCAAGAAAACCCTTAAACTAAACTGCCTTTTTTTTTTTCCCCTGAACATGTAGCTCACACTCCTTTTTCCTTTTTAATTTTTTTCCAGGACCTAATTTCATGGGCCACTTTTATATCTCAGTGTGATTACATATGAATGAAGTCCCTGTCACATAGAAAGGACAAGGTCAATACAGATGAAAAACAGACAGAACAATAATCTTTTTAGAAAAGAACAATGGCATTCATATTCATAATGATAAATTTTAATCAAATAGCACAAAAAGGCCCAGGACACACAAACCTGGATAGCTAGTGGAGAACTCCTTACTCAGTTATTCTTGGTAATAATGACAGCGTTCATCATGTGATTTTAAATGTCAGAAGGAAACAACCACCTTCAGAGGGGAAAAAGAAGTAAGAGAAATGAACTGGGTTTCATTTGAGGCCCTTGAAAACTGAGGCAGGGGACATGAGCAGGGGCAGGTGGAAAAGGAAGGGGACAAAGACCTGTGGAAAGAGACAAGTTAGAGAATAACAATGCATTGCTATGAAGAGTGTTCTTAATGACACTTGGAGTAAAAGTCTGATATCCTCTGAAATACACTGTCTGTATGGCAATGGTGAAATCTTGTTATATCCGTGTGGTGTCACTGGGTTTTTGGGTGGCTGAATAGTGAAAACTGAAAGCAGATCTTAACTGTTATGCTGCAGCCTGCAGTTTTTAACATTTGGTTTCACTGGGGCTAGTGTTCTTTCCCGTAGTATTTATAGTGATCAGAAGAGAGTTTCAGTGCGAGCTGAGCTTTTACTATTGTTTTGGGTTTAGCTGCCAGGAAAAAACTGACCTCTTACAGTGTTCAGCAAGTCTGGCTTGTGTTTAGATAGATGATCAACTACATTTCAATTTAAGTGAAAATGGCTTTATGCAGAAATAGGTTGAGAGCCAGCATCCTGAACATGCAAAGAAGAGACTAAATAGTCCCTTCTTCCTCCTATTACATGGTCAGCATAAAAGACTATATTGAGAACAGTACTTGCCTTCAGGAGAGGAAAGATTGCTTCCCCTGTGGAGTGCCTCATGAAAAAATGGTGTGGGGACGGAGTGCAGTAGAAAAAGCAGTTGTTTTTTTGCTTCTGCTCTTTTACTTCTGTGCCTGGTTTGCTGAGGAGGGGAGAATATACCGCAGTCAAAAGGAGGCTCTACGGAAAGAAATGTCATGGGGAACTCTGAAGTGTCATTGTGCTTCCCTCATGAGCAGCATCTCAGAAGGACTGTTCATTTTGTACATTCTAACCACGCGGTATCTTCATGAAAGGCATCTCAGTTGGTTGAGAAGTGCTAAATACATAAAACAGTATATAAACCAAGACATAAACCCAGGGTAATTTTATATAAGCCTGGGCAAATGACTTGATTTTCCTTCATGCGTGTTGTCTAGTAAATCACTATGAGAGGCATAAGTATCTGTGCAAGAAGCAAACCAAAACTGACAATAGTTTTCACAGAAGACATCTAAAGGAAAAGTGAATATACTCTATCCATATGTTTTTAAAGACTGACATATAGACAAATGTTAGGAGCAAAGGAAGGAAGTGTATTCTCCTCAAAAATGAATGGGAATACACTGGTAGAATACTATTAGTGTTCTAGAATGTCCAATCAGGGCATAACTATACAGTCCCATCCACAGCTGAAACATCTTTGGCATAGTGTGGTAGCTTATGATCACATATTTGTGAACAACAAGGTAAACAAATCTAAGACAGTGCAGTAAATATATTAATGTACACAAATATGTGAGCAGAGTCAAGAAGACAGGAAAATTATTTCCATAACTTCATGTCAACTAGCCTCAAAAACTCTTTCATGAGGAACAAAAATGGATTCTTCATGCAGGAAAATTTTCTTGCAAACAGTCATCTCAATTCTCCTAAGACATTTGAAGGCAAAATGGTGCTACAGGCCTCTAGGGTTAAAATCTGAGAAAACCTTTAGTTCAAATTCAAACAAAGGAGAAAATGGAAAAATAAAAGATCTCACCAAAACCCATGGTTTATTTTGTTGCAGCTTTAAACTTAACAAATAGTCACACCTAATTAGTTTGTATTTTGAAAAAAACACCAAACCAAACCAAAAAAAAAAAAAAACCACAAAAAACCCCCCAAAAACAGAAAAAAACCCAAACCAAACAAACAAAAAACCCAAACAAATTAAAACTGAACTATTTACCATGGTCATGTGTTTTGTTGACTAGCTTTAGTCTCCAGTCAAGCTTTATGGCAAATTTATAAGCCATGTAATATGTTAGGTTTTAGAAGGTTTGCTGACACAGCCTTTTGCTATGGTGCTCGCAACTGCAATAAATAAGCTTTGCACTTTTGATTTATGGTAGCATAAAAGCTCCATCTACATTCCATCAAACTCAATGGAAGTCTCTCCACTGACTTCAATGAAAGCCAAATCAGGCATACAAAGGAGATGGGAGACAGTCTTGCAGAACTTAACTCAGAACTGAGACCAATAAGGATCCAAATAGATGGGAAGATGTTTAACTTATTCTTTCCCCTTCTTACCTTCCAATAGGTCATCTGTAAACTGAGCATGAAAATTTGATGTGTTTGAGGCTCGAATTTGTGCACACAGGGCATGAATCATCCATGACCTCTGCCTTTGTTCAGAAGCACTTGCCACAACTTTGTAGGTGGGAACCCATTTCATTGCAAAAACCAGCATCAAAGGATTCCTGCCTTTCTCTAAAACACACAGCGACCATGAACGAAAGGTAAAACTGAATGAGTCAACACAGTGCTTCATCAGCTAAGCTTCTCTGTGAAATCCATGCCAAGGCCAAGAATCACAGAATCTCAGAATCATAGGATATCTTGAGTTGGAAGGTACTCACCAAGATAACTAAAGTCCAGCTTCTGTCCCTGCACAGGACAGACCCAAGAATCAAACTCTGTACCTGAGAGCATTGTCCAAATCATTCTTGAACTTGGTCAGCCTTGGTGTTATGATCACTTCCCTGGGGAGACCATTCCAGTGCCTGACAACCCTCTGTCTAAAGAACCTTTTTCTAATATCCAACCTAAACCCCCACTGACACAACTTGAGCAGAGCTGGACAATCCCCTTGCTCAACTGGCTGGCGATGCCCCTCCCAGGACATGGTTGGCCCTCCTGTATGACTTTGTTGTCCTCCAAGGGTTTTGCAATACCTCCCAGAATAATCTTTTGCATACCCTTACCAGGCATTGAAATGAGACTGACAGCCTTACAGTTCTGGGGTCCTCCTTCTTGTCCTTTTTGAAAATAGGAACAGTGTTAGCCAGTTTCCAGTCAACTGGGATTTCTTCAGATTCCCAAGACTTTTCAAAAAACATGAAGATAGGCCTCATGAGGATATCTGCCAGCTCTTTAAGTGTTCTTGGATGAATCCCATCAAGCCCCATAGACTTGTAGGGATCCAGCTGAGGCAACAGATCCTGCACAACTTTAGGGTAAACTGGAAGCTTGTCATTCTCATGGGCAGCTCAGGGCACTGTGATTGGTGTTGAAGACAGGAAAGAAAACATTAAACATTTCCACTTTGTCTCTGTCCTTGTTTGTGAGGCAACCAGCCTCATCCTATAATGGGCCGCTGTAATTTCTGCACTGATGTTTGCCATTAATATGTTTTTAAAAAGCACTGTTTGTTGTCCCTCACAGCCCTGGCCAGCTTAAACTCCAACTGAGCTCTGGCCACAAAAATTTTCTCCCTAAAATAGTAAGCAGCATCTTTGTATCCCTCCCATATTTCCTGACCTTTCTTCCACAAGAAGGATGTAAAGATAATTGATGCCACTGTCATCACAGGATGCAGAGTAAAATAAGTAGAAACTGAGTCATCAACCATCAGACTTCACTTGTCATGTTAGAGTCTCATCATGTTAGATGCTAAACCCAACTGGCTGTTTTGATACAAATAATGAAGAGGCCAAGGGGCAGAAGTAGGTTGACCAGTTAACTTTCATGCAGCCAAATTTCGGTTGAAAATATGCAAATGCTAAGTTTGCCTGTCACTGAAACTTCAAACTGTGTTGATTGGCAAAAACCACAGAGTAAATTGTTTCCCCCTTCTTCTAATGTTTACTTCCCAAGCTAGACAAGCATAATGGTTCTATACTTGATGCCCTAGGGTAAAAACACTTCTTTTTCAAGTTGACCAGGAAACTTCAAACTGCTTTAAAAAGCCTATAAATTCTATATAACCTTCACACCAAAAGCTACAATGGAATATGTTTGTTACCTTTTGCATTTGGGCTCTTACAGTTAGATTTAATACACTCTATCCATGGCATCAAATGAAAATTTCCTTGCTATTATTCACCTATACTTTTGCCAGAGCACTCTGACCTTCTTTTTCGGTATTTGGTTTTAAAACAATTATGGTTGTTCAAGCTTTGTTGTTAAAAAAAACCAACTGGGATAAAATTTGTGTCATAAATCTATAGCCATTTCAAAGGTCATACGACTGTAACAGCATGGATTTCTTTCTGACAAATAGGTTTCCCATCAAATTCACACCAGCTGGAGGTAAGTTTGTGCAAATGTACGTTACTGGAGTGCATGGGATCGGTGAGAAATTAAGATAGGCAAAATGAAAGCCAAATATATATTTCATACCTGACTTCATAGAATCACAGAATGGTTTGAATTGCAAGGGGTCTTCAAAAATCATGTTTTAGTCACCCTGCCATGGGCAGGGTTATCTTTCACCAAATTAAGTTGTTCAAAGCTCTGTCCATTTTTAGCACAAGAAATACAATGCAAAATTAGATAGAATGAATCTAACTCTTAGACTAAAAAAACCCCAAAGCCGATCTCCAACCCTAAAAGTCTATAACCAGCTAACTGGCCATCTAGTTTTATTTGCCAAAAAAAATAATCTAAAACTACTTCTGGGTGGACATCTGCTACAGAAAACTTGATAACAAATATCTAGACCAAAAAAAGTCATTCTAGGAAAACAGCTGTTTAAAGACTTTTTTCAAAAATTGATTTTTTTTTTAATTAAATCATGCCCTTCAGTATGGTAATTGTTTTTTTTTTTTTACCTGCATTTAGAGGTAATGATTTTAACACCTTTGGACTAATCAATCTTCTTATGACCAGATAAAAGGTATGCTTTTCTGTTCTATGAAAGAGCCCCTAGTTGCTGGCTAAAAGCTACATATCTATTAAATCCAACAAACAATAGCATGTGCTTTCGTAGATCGAATATCCTGTGAATAACTCCAGGAATGCAGATCTTCACTGCCACCTTTTTTTCTTTTTCTGAAGCAACTTTATTTACTTGCAAGAATCTCGTAGGAATGTAAATGAATGTTTCATCACTTTGCCTCCACTATTACTTTTCTTCAATTCAATGAGTGCCTAATAAAATATTAATTTAGTTTGTGCCTAGGGTAAAATATACAATAGGGATGTGACAGTGATCTGTGTAATCAACCTAAAGTTCCTGTTCTTATGTGAGGAGGAGCAAAGATGTAGCAATCCTTAGGCTTGTCTTCAGATGATTGGTTAAGAATCATCTTTCCCTTTAATTCATCATGAATGTATTGGACAGTTTTCAAATAAAAAGAGCAAAAAAAGTACATACCGTCTTAATCCAGTATAAACTAAATGATCATATTTATTATTTGCTCAGATTTTAGTTAGATATAAATATTTCCATAGTTAATATTAAGAAGCCATGTCTTTATATGCTTGACTGATATCCAGTTGTGTTCAACAACCAAATCTCCTGCTGAACATAACAGAAGCTAAGAATTCTTTGAACTTCTGGAAGTATCAAACTACTTTTGCTTTAGAGTCTCAAGGTGCATGAATTTAATTGCCTGCTTTCAAAAACATGAACACTATGCCTAGCAACTACAAGACACTACCCAGTTGGAAGGCACTTTTGTATTTTTACTAATCAATACCTTTGATTACCCTTTCTCACACTCAATATCTTGTGGTAAAAATAACACTAGAATTTGAGCATTCTTGGTTTCTGTTCCTGAACTCAGATTAGTACGCGTTATGTTATCAGGGGAGAAGAATCTCAACTGTGGGCCTCAGAACTTGATTAGAAGTCTACTCTGCATCAAGGCACAGATTTCTTCATTTCTATTACTTGATTCAATTCAGAACTAAATCAGAGTTTAATGTTATTGTTGGTTTTACTCCCATCCATGTGCAAAATTCCCTCAATTTCCAGGACACTTTTTGTTTCAATTTTCATTATGTGTTCAATATATGAATCAGAACTGGGGCATAGCTTTCGCTCAGCTTGATCACTCACAGTCCCTCTAACTCTCACAGTCTCATGCTTCCTATAGCTTCATTCATATGCTTAGGGAGACAGTATGCTCCACTGGCAAAAGACCACAGGGTAGCTGAGTGTATGTCCAGCAAGATGTGACCTCCGCCATCCTAGGGCCCACTGCCCCCTGAGGCAGTAACAACTTCACAGGTACTCCTTCCTCTGGCCTGGGTGTCACTCTTCAAGTACCTTAGTAGGATGTGATGCTGCCTGGGGGGTCTGAACCTCATTTCTTCCTTGTTCTGATTCTATCAGAGCCTTCAAGAACTAATTTATTCTCTCCTCCCTCAGGCCTACACTTCATGTTGTGATGACACATTCCGTCAACTAGCACTTTACGTGGACTATTGGAAAAAGGAGGGCATTTTAATTTACTCATACAGAACAAGATGGCACATGAACTTGTCTGTATTTATGTCTGAGAAGAAAGTACTATAGAAGGCTGCAAAACAGCCTTGGAATTTGGCCATGTGTTCATTTATACTATTTTTGTCCTAGACTCAAATTTGTCTCCTGCAGAGATGAAAACCAGTAGCTGCAGAGCAGTACCCATGAGCTTACTCCAACAGTTCATTCCAGGAAGAGTAGAAAATTATATCAAGTTATAACTGCAGAAGACACGTGAAGTAGCAATATATATAATAATCCATTTAAACAGCTCCAAACTATAATTTTGCATGATTAACAGATCCTACTTCTGCAAAAGCATGAGTGAACCATGCAGCCAAGCCCTCAGCTTTACGTCAACTATCAAATATTGTTAATAGAACTTTTTATCACATTTGGATTCTATTTGTAGAAACCCACTACCACTCTATTTTGAATCTTTAGTAAGGCACTCAACAGAGAGATCTCTTTAGCAGTGAAAAACTTGTTAATCTAAGCAAATGCTGTTTTTAATGAAGACAGACATATTAATCTCCAATGACATGACTGTGTCATGGAACAAATTAAGTAAATGACTGTATTCGAGTTTTTCCCCAGAAGAAGATGCCGGCTTTTGTTTAGCCAAAAGAGGAGTGTGCCAATCAATCCCTCCAGGCCAGTAGTGAGCTCCTTACTGTAATCATGGAATAATTGTTCACTTTAGTAATCCTATTACCATGTAATCATTTAGTCCACCCACATTTGGACCACACAAATGGTCTTCTTTGGTGAAAAATTGTTCATGGATGTGAGCAGGATTTTCACGCTCTGGTCCTTTGACATCTATATTTCATGTATGGGGAAGAAATCCTTTCTCTTACACAGCCTGCACAACATATTAGTGGCCATGTATGCAAAGACCATGGGTCTGTCAATCACACCTGCCATTAAAGTATAGCCATGATCTATTTTTTGAAATTGTCTTTCTCATGGATCATGACACCAAATAATTTTCTTAAAATGCTACAGTACAGTAGAAACCCTCAGTATTTTCTATCACCTACATTTTTAGATTTCTGGATTATTGTCACAAATCTCATGGGGAAAATATGCCACTGAGTATATATTTAAATATATTTAAACAAATATATATATATATATGTACATTTAAATAGCGAGCAACAGAATTGACTGATTCTGTTTAAATATGTATATTTCTAATATGTGCTGGAAAGACACAGAGTAATGACCAAGGATGAACATTATGACAATGACCAAGGTCAGGGTGAGCATGATATACCTCTGTGTGTATCATCTGCAGCTGGAAAAGTTTCTATCTGTAAATATTACAACTGTTCATTTATTCATGAAAATTGCCTACATGGTTCTGTTTTACACGTGTGTGTGTGTGTGTGTGTGTGTGTGCATGCAGAGCTGCAAGGAGATGTTTCTGTGACGGGTCTGTGCCCACTGCTGTGTTTGTGATATGGCCAGCTCAGATGCTTTCCTCCTCCACTCCCAGTGTGGGCGCGCTCTCCACTGGGCTCATTTTCAGATACTCCTCCAATATTTCCCTTCTCACAGCCTCTCATGATCCCAGCTGAGCATTATCACGACCATGTGTGTGTGTGAATCTCTGTATGAAACACAGACTTGGAGCTGTATTTACTGACAGTAGGAGGTGGTGGTCAGCATCTGTGCTAAACTTCTGCAAAGGAGTGTCCATTTTTCACACAGATGTGCTGGGTTTGGTAGCACTCCAGTTTTACCCAGGGAGTAATCCTAGCATGGATAAAAATGTTAATGGTTGTCCTTGGAAACAATTCCCTATTAAAAAAATGTTTGCATTTAGTTCATACTATCATTTAAGAATTTGCAAGTTCTTGAAACAGAAAACAAAGAAACTGTGATAAAAATAATAGGCACATAAAGGATTGATTTCGAAATTATGTGGTAGATAATGGTACTCTGCAGTACTATTATTATTACAAGTTGCTCAAAGTTTCCACTCACAATCACTTTTTACAGAATGCAATGTCCTGGGCAGTTCAAAACATGGTTTGGTCAGACTTGGTTTACGAGGCACCTAAACTGTCAGAGAGGCACTTTTAATATATCTGCTTACACCCAATGGTTTCTTGACTCCGAGACTCTTTGTAAAGCAAAATACTTTTCTCACTGAAGAGGGGTCTGACAGAAACAGGCACAGCAAAAATTAAGACTTTGGGATTTATTTTTTTTTTGGCTTTTACATTGATAGATTTGTTTACCAATGATGAAGAGCAGTTGGCAGGGAGTTGCAGAAAAGGCAGTGAAAGGTTTGAAATCTGAAAGGTGCTACTCAATATAATCAAATGATTACTGTGTTGGAGGGGCTGCATCCTCCTACCAAGAAACAAACAACACCAGATCATTAGTCTGCCTGAAGGAGGTGTGTGGAAAGAATTAAGTAAAGTAGCCTGATTTTTGGCTGGTGGGAGGTTTGAGGTGGATTGCAGAATGAAGCAGATGAGCCACATGAAGCTTTAGAAACCCACTCCATACATGGAGGTGGCAAGCCACACACCAATTGCAAGCCCACACAGCACTGGTGGCAAAGCAGAAACACGGATGCTGCAAGTGGGGGTGGCTGCAAATACTGAAAGATGAGAGATCTTCCCCAGGCTCTGCACACTGGCAAAGAGTGCTTGAGACTGAGATGTTTTTGGGGACAGGTGAGAAGAACAGTGTACTTAACATATCCTTTAGTCTTGAAGGCATCCCACAAAATGAGGTTCTGTCCCTTAACAGGCTGGTGCTGAAAAGGATTTCTATGGATTTAACCAAACAATACATGGTGAGGGGTAGCAAATTGGATGTCTAGTAACATGATATTCTTCAACTTTGCTTTATGTACTGTGGATGACACAGAAGTACTCTGTATTTCTTTGCCATGAAAGTTGCACATAAAAAATATCACCATCTCAGTAGGAGGTACAGAGATTTAGGAACCATAATGGGTTCTCTGGTTTGTAATCTATGAATGTTTATTTTTGAGTGGCATAAGATAAAAGAACAAGTTGAAGGAAAAAAGCTGCAATAAGTGGCCCTTGAACCCTTGCATTTTGAAGTGATGGTCAAGATCCTGGCATATCTCAAGGTTTCATTTAAAGCATCATCTGCACTTTCTGTTTCTCTAAGGTTGTACAATTGCTTGCATTCTGCTTCTTATCACTTTGCTGTCTTCTAAGAGTCAGCATTATAAATGAGGGGGTTTTTTTCCTGCAGCATTATTTTTGAGGTGGCAGAAGGGCAACTGTCATCACTTCTGTTGTTTACAACTGGCAGACTGATGAATCTAAAATCTTTTTTTGTTTCTGTCTTCAGAATTTTAGGTATCAAAAAACAGCCTGACCTATTTTTTACAAGGTCTTTTGAACCTTTTGTTTTCTCCACTGCTGCAAAATTAAAGTACTTCATAATCATTCCTAATTTTCATCCTAAAAAAAAATCTCTGTCATGGTAGTATAACAAATCCTGTGATTTACATATCAGGAATGAGATACAATAAGATTAAATGCAACATAATATCATATAGAAAGCTGGCAATTAAATCCAGCTCTTTGGCTAACAGTCTGGGACGCCCCTACAATTATGCAATTCTCTAGAATTCTCCTTTTCAGGACATTCACATACTGAAACAAGCAATTATTTTTATCTTGATATAACTTTGAGGTGTACAACTGGTTTACTTAGTTGTGGAAAAAGTCTATCATATGCAAAATTTAGCAATGATCTGAGGTGTTTATCTTGATTATGATTTCTTCAAAGTGTGATAACTAGGGCTGTAGGACACATCAGATATTCTTGGTGTCTTACATCCAGTAAGGGACACTTTCTAGAAAGCTGATCCTCCTTGTATTCAGTGTTATTTCACTAATGGTATTAGTATCCCCCATTTTGCTAAAGGCTGTTCTGAGTATTCAATGCCCTTGAGGGTTGGAGGAAATTTCTCATGTGTTTTTTTCCAGCAGATATCTGGGGCCTCATCCAAGTCCATTGGATCACACCCCAATCCCCACTTTTTTGTATTCTCGTAGAAAGCTTTTATCTGTTAATTGCTGCAACATCTGCCTCTCTTTAAAATGTATTGTAATAGTTGTTGAGTTCCTAATAAAATATAGTACATATTGTATTTGTTTATTTTTTTTTATTCTGCTCTAATGAGTTACATATTGACAATATTTTTTTATTGGGAATTTTGTTGGTTTGTAGTAGGTTTTTTATTTCTATGGGAAACCCATCTTTCTGGAAAAGCACAGGAAAAATCATCCCAGCTTTGAGTTACTTATGTATCTTGAATATTAAAATCTCAATCCATAATGACCTACTCCAACTTTTGGCCAGCTTGCCAGTGGCTGCTCCCTTGGCTCTGTATTAGACTCTTCCTTTTTTTTAACTATAATTTTTGTATTATTAAATTTACCTAGTGGGATTAGGCTCAGGGCTTTGCTTTTGGGCATTTCAAAACTTCCTCTTTTTTCTTTTTATCTAGCCTAGAGTAGATCATGTTCTGTTAGCTACAGAGGTATTCTCTCTTCTGTCACTACCAGAGAGAGGCTTTTTAAAACTCTTGTTCACTATTTACAGTCCATGGTCATGACTTCACTCAAGAAGATGAAGACTCTTCTCTACAGTCAAATCTTCTTGGCACCAGAAGCTGAATCAATTCATTTTTAGACTCTTGTCTTTTGACAGACACTTATTCCTATGGCATTCTTCTTATGAACTCTCTTGGAAAGGTGCCCAGGATTATTTTTGTTTATTCATTTCAAATTCCATTCCACACATACTAACACAGAATTTTAATCCTTGCCTGCTGGCAGTGAGGGGGTTTATTAAATAACACTAGATAAATATGTTAAAGAAACCTTTTTTTTTTCATCCCACCCTCCAAATCCTTGGTCTGTGCCAGTAAGGGACACTGTCTTCCTGACTCATTCCAAGCTGACCAAGACAGACAACATTCTGCCTCTTTTGAAGATCAAGTCCAGAGAGACTGGAAGAGTGCACATTTCTCCTCTCCCTTGGTATAGACAAGCTTCAAAGCATAAGGAGAACTCAAGCTCTGCAGTGCCCACTTTTTTGTTAAGATGTATAGATGGCTGGGATGTTTCTAACTCTTTTCAGTGAAAGGTTGGTGGTTTAGCTAATCTAATTCAAGTTGGCCCTCATAAAAGTTTCTTCAAGATGGTTTCTCAGGACCACATGTAAGAACTCAGTGCCTTCCACTCCCTCACTTGTTTATGCCAGTTTATATCTTCAATTATCTCTGGGCAAAACAGTGCCAACCCATTCTGTAAACAAACGCAGGGCCTTGCACAAAGAAATCAGCTCGACATTTTGTTTGAATGATGGCAAACTCCAAATGTGCCTTCAGCAATGTCCCAGCTGAGGGTGCTGTGCCGTATGTGGCAGAGAGCTTTCCCTTGGGGGCTTCCTCAGCTGAAGCATATCCATTAATCCCAGCAGCCCTGAGGGTCTCAGGAAAGGATTCATTAAAGTTTTAGAACCAACATCTTGAAGCAATTTTGAACTACCAGCAGGAGCCAGGGAAAGGAGTGGAGTGCTGGTGTGATGCTCTGTCTACCATCTAATCCCTTTAGCAGGCAAGTTGCTGCAGGCTGAACCAGTTACTGCTTTCATGTGGGTTTCCACTTCATCTCCCATAAAAACCAATTATATTGGGGTTTGATTCTTCACCTGACCTTACCTGACACCTCTCTTGCATCTACCCTTTTTGATGATGAGACATCTGTTACTCAGATTCTTCACTGCATTATTATTATTATTACACTAGGTAGATGTAACCCCCTTCTCCATCCCAAATAGTGATTAAAGTACAAGACACTAAGTTCATCAGATGAAAAATCTGTTCTTATTGCTAAGATTAAGCTCTTCTTGATGTATCACACAAATAAATGTACTAGTCTTTCATGAACTCCTTTGGCAGGGCTGCCCACCTGCTAGTCTCTTGCAGGGGAAGACCCTACCAATATCCAGAAAGGTACAGAAGGAGTATAGGTGTTACTGTTTACCCCATGCAGGTTTTTGGTTGACTAATTTAATTAAAGTGATGATGATAATTAGTGATGATCTTTCTATTTACAGAAATTTATCAGACATCTTTCTTTTTATTTTTATTAGTCTTATCTTGTGTCTCTAAGACAGACTTACACCTACTTCTTTGTGTTTTATTGATCTTTCTCACTAGTGATATTGAATTCTGGCTATCCTCCTAACATGTTCCAGGAAGCATGCATTCCTCACTGTCAGAAGTGCTCAATGAACATGATTCGAGCAATCTTCACTCACAGGGGAAGCATTAGGTAGAAATGCTTGTCTTTTTATAACAAAGGATTTTATTTTTCCATCAGCAGACTTGTTCTCCTGGAAATTTCAACATATTAAAGCTACTCACTCCTCTTAAGGTTCTGGAGCATGTGTAATATCCTTAGTCTGTTAGAAAATGGACCTAGATAACATTATTAACATTTTCATTCACTAAGTGGAACAAAATACAGAAGCTGAGTTTACCTGTCCCTTGAATTGGTATACATCATACTAAAGGAAAATAGTGCTTGTCTTTACAGTAACTGTTTATCAGATCACTTTCTGCCTCTTCACTTTTACTTCAGTGTTAAAAGACTGTAATGTGTCTTAAAGAGCTTTACAAAAACTCTGACAGTTACAAAAACTGCTAGTGATCCCACCTAAAAATTCAGAATAGGTCGGAAGGTTGGTTTTTTCAGATTATGTCATGGTTCACCATCTATATGCCTCAGGTCAAACTCATTAACTACCAAAATGAACTGCCAGGAGAGCCTGTATCTATTACTCAATGGATAATAACCAGGATTCCTTGCAATGGCAGTCTTAGAGAAGCATAAAGCTTTATTTTTTATATTGTCTTAGAAATTAGATGCTATCTAAAACTGAGGTGGAATTTCATGAATTATGTGTAAAGGTGAAAAGACGCAATTGGTTTCTGAAAATGACAACTCTTTGCTGTATGTTTTCAGAGTATATTTATTTTTGTTCCTCATGACTCATTTTTGGCTCACAATAATTATTTGGTTTAGAGCTGTGGATTGGGTAACCTTGATCCTGAACTGTTTCACTTCTGATCTGTGACTTTTTTCTCAATAACTTGTTGTTTAAGAGATGTGATTTTTCTTTTTTTTTTTCTTTTTTTAATTGATTTAGTCCTGAATTTGTTGAGTCTGTAAGTCTGCTTTCTCTGTTGTTAAACATTTATGCCCTTTTGAGGAGCAAAAATTTCATAAAATATAAATATATAGTATCTTTGTTTTTTCAGGCAATCCTGCAACTTACTCAATATCTAACTGTTGCTCTGGTTATGCTGGTTTTTGTACTCAACTTAAAATGCAGATACATTTTACAGCTGTAGAGAAGGATACAAGATGTCTCTAGTGAAAATAGGATTTTTCCAGGGATAACTCAGACTGTGAGCAGCAGTGAAGATCATTGCTTTCCTTCTTGTTTTTACTCTTTCTGACTGTCTCCCATAAGCCTGGAGTAAAGGACATGTAGATGAAAAATTATCATAATTATCACTTCTTCATGAAATGGTGCGTAACTGTGTTCTGCAAAGAGAGGAACATCTAGCTCCCCTGAATGAGATGCCTCCCTCTCACCTCCCTTTTAAGTGCCTCATGATACATAACTCAACAAGGACATGTCAGTTTATTTCAATGGAGGTACCTTCAACAAAAGCGACAAAAGGAGGGCTAAGAACAATATCCATCCATTATTGGATGCAAGAGGAAACATAGTGACAAAGGATGAAGGAAAGGCTGAGATACTTAACATCTTCTTCACCTCAGTCTTTAACAGTAAGACCAGTTGTTCTCAGCCAGCCCCATGAACTGGAAGACAGAGACAGGGAGCAGAATTAAACCCCATAATCCAAGGAGAAGTCATCAGCAACCTGCTGCATCCCTTAACCCACAAACATCTAGGGAGATGATTGGGATCCACCCAATAGTCATGAGGAAGCTGGCAGAAGAGCTCACCAAACCACTTTTGATCATTTACCATCAGTCCTGGTCAAGTGGGGAGGTCCCAGTTGACTGGAAGTTAGAAAATGTGACACCCATCTACAAGAATGGCAGGAAGAAGAATCCAGGGAACTATGGTCCTGTTAGCCTGACCTTGGTGCTGATGACCAAAGAAGGACAACAAAGCTGGTGAGGGGTCTGGAGCGTAAGTCCTATCAGGAGCAGCTGAGAGAGCTGGGATGTTCTGCCTGGAGAAAAGAACACTCAGGAGGAACCTTATTGCTCTCTACAACTACCTAAAATGAGGTTGTAACAAGGTGGGGATCCATCTCTTCTCACAAGTAACAACAAGAGCATGGGAGGAAGTAGTCTCAAGTTGCACTCAGAGAGGTTTAGACTGGATATTTGGAATTTTTTTTCATGAAAAGCATTGTCAAACATTGGAACGAGCTACCTAGAGCAGTGGAGGAGTCACCATCCCTGGAGGTAGTTAAAAAGGACATGGTTTAGTGCTAGACTTGGAAGTGCTGGATTAACTGTTGGACTTGTTGACCTTAAAGGTCGTTTCCAACCTAAAACATTCTATGATTCAACTGCATCCAGAGGGATACCTTATTCACCTAACACAAATGTGTATCTAACCTTAAGTAGATATCCTTCTCTACCTCCCACCTTTGACTTTTGTTTTTTCAGTTAAATAAGGGCACCTTGCTATTTCTAATAACAGCACTGTGAAATTCGGCACTTCCTTTAAGCACAGTTTCACCAGACAACTGAGCTAAGCACATCCAGATCTGATCTTCCCCAGAAGGAATCCTAGGAAAGTAAGATTTCTTTACTTTAAGTTTTGAGAATAATACTGTAAAAAAACCCAAACAACAAAACAAAAAAACCCAAACCCCCTCCCCACAAAAACTAAAAGAAAAACCCACAAAAAAGCCCCAAACAAACCAAAACCAAACCACCAAAAAAAAAAACCCACAACCCACATTGACTTCTGCAAAAACATAAGTAATTCATTGAGTCATCGCTCACAATGTAGAAAGTACTGTTCAGGACAAAACCACCCCCCATTCACACTCCCCCCCCCACCTCAGTTTGCTTACAGTTAACACAGGCAAATAATTTCCAAAGTTTTTTAGCTTTTATTCACAACTGATGCTCTTGTTCTTCTCTGGTTTTTCACTGTTTCAATTTAACTATGATATGCTACTTATTGTCTCCAGAGTGTATCAAGTTTTAAAAGAATGAATAGAAGATACCAGTACAGTATGTGAACTGTTTCAGAGTGGGGGTTAGACTGTGGTAGAAGACACAAAAAAAGTGAAAGACACAGAAAGGTGTTAGTAGACTGAAGGAGATAAGGGAAGGGTGGTTGGAAGTGAAGAAATAGCACATTTGCCTCTGAAAGAAAAACAGAACCCTACACCAGTATTTGATCATTCAGATTGGAACTTGCTACCTTTGAACTGTGACTTTCTCTCTGGTGAGATCTTATTATAAAATGTATGAACACAGAAGCTTTCTCTTATTTCTATGGGATGCTCTTTAAAGATAGCCATCATAATTCATTAATTAAATAATCACAAGTAATTATAAAATGAATGAATCAAATATATTTGTTTTGTAGCAAGCTAAAGAGGCATAAAAATTTCAGGAATATCAGATTAATTTCACTGTATTCTTTCCTTAGCCATCAAAATAACAGGAAAATTCACTGCTGACTTATTTTAGAATCACTTTGAATAGAAGCAGTATTTCTAAGATATATTCTTCTTCATCAGAAATGCCAGGAAAATTGTTGTTACAAGGAGTAGTTCAAATGCAGTACCATATACAAAGTAAAGTATTTTCTTAGCCTGGTTTGAAAATCATCACCATGACTCTTAACAATATAGAATCATAAGAAATCTGATAGTAAAAGTCAAATTTCAGACTTAGCTCTTCTTCAAATTATTTAGCTTAAAGCCACATGGCACCCTCATGTTTTAAAAATATTTGTTTTCTACTAGGAATTCTCCCTCCATGATTCTCTCTGACTTTTATTATCTCTCTAAAAATATAGCAGGAAGGCCTATAAGCTCCCAAACTCACTTGATTAATCTGTTGCAGGTAAGAAAGAGACACGAATTGAAAGGGAGTGAATTTCAGAGCAGGGGCAGGGTGCAGCACAGTGATGATCTTTGCACGGGTGTCCTCACTACTGTAATAACACACTTACTCCACAAGCAATTAACAATCTGAAAGTCTCTACTTTCTCATTGAAATAAGTGCATATTAAAACATATTTGAATACTGTATCAGAAAGGACATTCTATCCCAATAGAGCTGTTGTAGTAGAAAGAAAGAGGTAATAGATTGCTTGGAAAATATCTGTAAAACAAAATAGTATGAAGTGAAGACAACAAATAATACTGACTAAAATCCTATCTCTCTCTTACCATTTAACTTCTCCTGCAGTTAATGATGCCTCTTTTATGGAAACATAGATTTTGGAGTATTTTAAAATATAGACATCTGGTGCTGTCTTGTGACACACTAGCCATGCTGATCTGATTTAGCAAAGCATTCACATGCATTCCTAGGTTTCACTGAGTTTTCTTTTGTGCTTAAGTTACACTCTTCAACACTTGTTTGATTCATCCCAGAGCTTTCAACACCTACAAGAGCAAACCTTTAGTGAACTTAAATGGCTCCTCCTACAGCTGTTAGAACACAGAACAATAGCCAGTTTTGAAAACTTCATACTGATTTGACCACGTTTCAAGTAATGGTGTCCTCATAGAGATGCCATCTACCATTTGGAAACACAGAATTGAATGGAAATGCTGAATGGCTGGCTGATTTTTTCATCCTGACTGTCCTCCCTGATTACTGTGTGATCCTATACTTGGAAGATGAAGATGAAAATTCACACTTGTCATCTCTTAACAGTAGAGCAGTCCCATGCTCTCCAGATTACTGACCACTTCCTGCTTTTATGTCTGGTTTTGCTCCCAGTGAAAACAATGGCAAAAGCAAGGATGAGGATAATGCACTCAGCATTTTTGCCAGGATATACCAAGAAGATGTATGAGATTCCAAAACTATTAAGTACTCTTGATTTCCACTTTTTAACGATAGACAGAAATTGAACATAATTTTCATCTTTGACTTAATAATAGTTGAGAATTAACCCTTTTCATTTATAACTGACTAAATATGAAATGTTACTTTAAACTTTAGTTGACTTTAAAAATTGCAGAGCTGAAGAAAATTTGTTTTGCCCTATTATGAAATGTGAAATAATTAGTAATCTCAGAATGGGAATGATACCTTACAAAAAATCTGAATGAAAACATACAACTAGACTGGTATGATGGATAAGAGGAGGGAAGCAGACAAAGTCTCAAAATGCTGAATAGCTGTTTAGGGCTATAGCAGGAATGATGGTGGTAGGGTTGGACCTAGAAGCACAGGTAGGGTGTCTAGCCAAGGATGGAGCATAGAAGGAAGGTGGAGAACAAGACAGAATACATCCATTAGACTTAAGCTGTGGTGGATACTTCTCAGTGGTTTAAAAGGTACACCTCCACCACCTCTGGCACCAACCCATTGGCCCCAGAACTTGTTCAACTCTCTGGGCAGTTCCCACTCAGACTCAAGTGCAGAGTCACCATTCTGGGTTGAAGTCAAGGACTGGGCATGCTGAGGGCTCTAGTAACCTCAAGGTACATGACTCTGACTGTGAAGTACACAGCCAGGTGGAACTATCTGTAATTTTCACGCTGACTTGAAGTGAGAAAGTAGTATGATGGAAGCACTGTGAAAGATGAGGACTGATTTTTAACCATACCTTACAAATAGTTGCAGCATAATGCTTAGAATGTTTTCCCAGTCATTCCACAGTTAATCCAGAGCATCACTGATGAAGTTAACGTATTCATGCTGATGTAACTAATAGCAAAATTTGGTTCCCTGTGGACATGTCTCCCATCCATTCATCCTGTTTGCTACTGCTCCGCCCCATCTCCCCTGAAATGATGGATTTTCATTAAATTGAAAACATCTCTTCTCATGGTGTCATCACAAGCACCATAATGTGCGTGTGTTGTATTGCCAAGCATTGCTTAGCAACAGGACCCTGTGTTCTGCCAACTTTCTTTTCACGCTGTCAGTCTGAATTTAACTGAACTTGCTGTGTTTTGTTTCAGAGGACTGACTACATGTCAGTAACGTGACTGATGAATGCTCCAAATATACAAACAAAAACTGGCACTGACCCCCTCTATTTATTAGAGTGTGCGAATTCAAGAAGTCACTTTACGTTCACATTATTCAAAGACAAATTGTTTACAATCATGATAATTAATCTTGATAAATCCTCATAAAACACTAACCAATTGGAAAGTATAATTAGACACTTTCAGTTTTGAAAGTACATTCAATAGGATTTTATGGCTCAACCCTCTATGACATCTACTAGTCAAGCACCAATGTTGTACTAAAAATCACCAGTCATTTATTACTTAGTTAAATAAAGTGATGAAAATTCTTCAGATTTGCATTTGCAAGATCACGTAATCACTGACAATATTGTCCATTAAATAAGTTACATGAAGTTCAAATGAATGACTCTGGAGAATATGATGATGTGTTCCTGTACCACAATGAGCAGAAGACTTCTCTTGGCAGTGCTCAGAACACTGTAAGATTGGGTGGAGACACAGATATTCTGGTGGTTAGGATGACAGGTTTTCCAAAATTGGGTTCACTGCTCACTACTTTGGTCTGTTTGAACAGCTCCAGATTTAGCTCACTACCTTTCAGTTGAACACATTTGAGAAACTGAAGTTCTATACGTTTAAAATCGTGTGGTTGGATCCTCTGCTGATAAACTGACCTGGTTCAACGTATTCTTAGACAAAATTCATTAGGCGGAGTTCTGAATGTTTGAGTGTGAAAGGTTTTATCATAGACATTGGATTAATATTTATATATTTCTTTTTTTACACCACTTAGAGTTTTCAATGGATCTGATGAAGAATGCCTCTCAAATTCTTTTTTAGAATGGAAATATACACACTTATGTAAGACAAATTCCATTGCTGTCTCAGGCACACATACACACAAAAGAAACGTTAATAGCACAGTTCCCACTAAAGTACAAAGATAATTAGTAGCATACTCATATTTCAGTGTCATCTGTCAAATCAGTCAACTAAACGTTGGGGTTGTGTCATCTGAAATGCACTACAGTATGCAAAGCAACCATATGGGCCTGCAAAATATGACAAAAGACCTAGATTAATTTTGTGCCTTTCTGAAGAGGCTGCTGGAACCCACACAGGATACCAGAAAGCAGATGTTTAGGCTAAAATGAAGGATCCCTGGATAGCTACAGTGAGGATATCTACAATAGACCCACACAATTAACATTTAGATTAAGATCTTTAATTAAGACTTTTTTTTAGTGTTTGTCTATGCATCTTTACCTGTACATGGTTATCTATATGCAATCCAGAACCCTCCTGTGGTACTAAAAGAATATCTAGAGTGAGGCTTAATTGCCCAAAGGCAGGTGCTACTCTTGAAAGGTGTGAATCTTCCTCATATCCTGTATCATCTATCTGTCTGCAACTGTCTTGAATATCCCTAGATGTTAAAAATGGCATAATGTACCTGTGTTTTTGCAAATGAATCCTGTATTCTCTATCTCAGAAGTATTAGTCTGCTGGTAATATTTGCCAAAGGGTTTTTCTGTCAGTCAGCAAGTACAGTCTATTAGAAACACACCTGTGCAAGGTATCAGCTTTTAGTGACACTCCTATGCTTCCTTAGGGGGGGGAAAAAAAAAAAAAGAAGAAAAAAAAAGGCACAATGGTGATGTTTTCTAGGCTTTGGAAAGTTTGAACCAAAGATGGGAATGGTTATGATATGTTTTGGAAAACACTTGTGCTGTTGCCTATTTCCTGTAGTGAAGGCTCCTTATTCAACTGTTTAATTCCCCAATTACTGACAGCTTCAGGGGACTCAATTCTAGAAACCTAATATTGCTGTTGGTGCAGGATTAAAACAGAAATCCTTCAAGGAATCGTGAACTAATGGGAAGATTTTGAGCATATAAAGAGTTTGTTCTTGTCAGATAGATAATTTCTCTTAATATATGTTTCCAGGGCATGTATTACCTAATATTAAAATACAGATGACCATTATCACATGTGAAAGTGATTTGTTCTTTCTTGGGAACATACTAGACACAAAATAGGAATATGAATATTCTGAGAAATTAAGGCTAGAATCTATCTATTAGGCCTATTTTATTTTTTGGGTGGACATGCACCAGTCTGCAAGGAACAGGGTAGGCACATGTGTTATAAGCCATGAAAATTACGGTGGAACTTTGGTAAATTCACTGGTATACTAAAGTGTTCCCATATCACTCATTGTTTCAAAATGTGGGAATTTGTTATTTTGATCTTTTTCATCCAACATCCCTGCTAACTCTTCCCTTCCTGGAGCTACTTCTACAAATATTATTGGTGCCTTTCCCAGTTATCTTTTATATCTTCAAGAGTAGTATTTTTTCTGGGTTCTATTTCCCTGAAGCAAGTTAATGTGCTCTTAAGTGTAATAATTATAATTGTGTGACTGAAGAAACTCTGCTTGAACATGGAGCATATGAGCTGCAATACTTATGTGCTGAGGACAGGGTGTTCAGAGGCAGAAATGATGATTGCATAAAATTTCTGAGTTCTTGTCCAGCCTTATAGCTTTCTGGAAATCCAGTATGATATAAACTCATACCTGTATCTCTTCAAAGACTTTTATTCCACTCTTAACTTATGCAACTTTGCACAAGCCAAACAGTGGCAAGAAAGAAATTGTTTCCTCTTCTGTAGTAAGCAGGTGGCATGTTTCTTGGTCTCCTTTTTTTTAATCCTTAGCTGCAAATGTTTAAACTATATTCACTGAATTTCATTAGGTTTCCACCCGAGAGCAACTTCAGTTCAAAACTTTTAGCTTCTCTTATGCTGCCACTTCATTCTAGTTGTGCTCACACCTCTAGTCATGTAGGTTTTTGGTTGAAAAATTCTCTAGGCACCTTAATGCCCTAAATTGCATAACCTATGTAGCAGGGCTTTTAGGTCTCTTGGCACTTCAGGCAAGAGAGAATACCTATTTCATGCAAAGAGTGTAGGGAATGCTTTATGAAGCATTCATCACTCATGCGTGTAGGCATATACATATTTCTGAGATGCCTACCATTCTTTCCAGATTGATTGCAGTTGGCCAGTTCATTCAGAATTTATTAGGTAGGTACTAACAGGTAGTGTGATCAAATAAGTTCTATGTCCTTAGCAAATCAGATGATATATTTAATAAATCTAGATGTGGACCTTAATACAACCGCCATATCTTGGGGTTGAACATTCCTGGAGCTTGGTAAAATTTGGATTTGCTTCTGACAGTCACAGCCAGCTCACAGTTTTATAACATGCTGAACAAAAACTCTGAGTTTGAATATTTCCTGATTTGGGAACATTTTTGCTTATGCCAAATGTGTGACTCAGAGCCATTTCTAGTTAATTCTAGGAATGAAGAATGTTATCATTTCTTTCATGTGGCCATCTGATGTCCAGAGAGAAGCACAGAGCCTCTGCTTTTCCTGTAATTGATACATACAGAAATACTTTATTCTTAAAGCCCTAAAGTAATATAAATGGAATCTAAAGAATAGATAAAGCTCAATCAATATTCTTAAATGTCGCTTACTACTGCTGATCTAAGCATATACCAGTAGGCCAAGAAACCACTTGCTAATCTGTCCAAAGCTGAATTATAGAAACATTTCAATTGCATAGCAACTCCCGGAAAATTAACAAACCAAAAAGCAACTACATGTGAAAATTTCATCCTTTCCTCTGATACAAATGTATCACACAGCAAAGGGTGTCTTATTTCAACAGTCTCTTACACAGGTAGGTACAAACATTCCTTTCACACTGTGGTGCTGCAGTGCTACAACTCACTTGAGGTCATAGACTCAGTAGGTGCTTTGGAACAGACCTGCTACAACCATATGTGCTTCAGACTTTCATGGAATCATGGAATCATAGAACCACAGTATCATGGAATTATAGAATGGGTTGGGTTGGAAGGGACCTTAAAGATCATGTAGTTTCAATCCTACCACCAGGGGCAGGGACACCTTCCACCTAATCCTTACATGGTGCTAGAAGATACTTTCTCTTGCACTTTCTGCCTGATTCTACACTTATCAAGGTATCCATTTTTCCTGTCATTACTCGCTAATCATGTTCTGAGGGAATAGAAAGACTTAAGCTTGAATTTTGAAAGAAACTCTAGGGTCCTCTGATCTGTCTACACAGGTAGAGAATGTTGGACAGGCAATATTTAAAACCCATCTCTGACCTACAGGGAGGTGCTTACACAACTCTCTAAGCATAGGTTGCCCCTAGCTCCTCAAATTCTCCCTGAAATGTAGTCGAGGGCTTAGACAACACTTCTTTTATGCCAAAAGTTAAAGGTCATTAAACTTTTTTTTGTGCCTTTCCCTGAAATTCATTCCTAGCCTGAAAAGCTATTGCCTTTATAAGAATTTTTACAGACCTATGATGCATCTATATGTGTATCAAATTGCACTGAATCATTTTACTTTTAAAGCACAAACTAATTGGTCTTGGAGGTCTCCTTAGCTGTCCTGATTGCATTAGCTGAGGCTGTAGGATGGTAGTGGCAGGAACTAGATAGAAGATTATTGTTCTGGAGAATGGCTACATTTGAATAGGAATAAACTAAATATTTTCTGTGTAAAAACATAGCTCGTATTTGATGCTGTTCATCTTCCCATAAATGGCATTCATATATATATGCATGCAATAGCTGACTGGCAACCAAATACCATCAGCTATTCCTAAACAGATGAATGCTGGGCGAACTTGAACAGCTCAACAGTCATCATAGACACCCTTGACTGTGTCAGTTTATAAAGACCACATATTGTGATCATGTAAGTACATTTTGACATGACTGGGTTTATACAGTACATGAGAGAGGCACAGCTTAAGCCTTTCTTCTTCACAGGCAAATATTTAACTATATTTTTAAAATTAAGTAGTTGGGGAGAAAAAGTACTGCTACTTGAGAGCATCCATATACACTGATGTGGTGTTTGTAGACTTTTTTTGATTGTTTGCCACACAGCTATATTAAAACACACATTTACCTTAAACATTTACCTTAAACATGGAAGGTAACCAAGCTTTTAAAGGAATACATAGTTAAGTAATTGGTTTTGACTGTAAATAAACTCAGAGGACTGAAATAGCTCCTTTTGCAATTCTTACAGGAGTTAGTAGTTTTGCAGACATTTCTCCAGTGATTAGACTGCTTCAGCAACCTTTATCTTGTTCATGCAATACATTTTTCTGAATCCTACTTTATCTGATCCTAAACAGATCCTGATGGCTAAAGGATTTATATATTTTTCGTGCCTTTTCACTTTAAAATGCTTTTTATCCAGTGATAGAAGTGTAGTGGTCACTTCAAGCAGTTACCTGTTCAAAACACTTTTAAAAAAGAAAGTATGTCTACTCTGGAATGCCCAAACCCCCGTGGGTAATCATAGGCATGTAGCAGAAACCCCTGATTCAGTGAAAGAAGAAACTGATTCAGTGCATAGCTCTCTCATCATGCAGCAGAAAGAGGCACATGTCTCAGATGAGACAAACTATAAAAGTCTACTGACTTAATCAGAAGAAATATTTTGCAACTGACTCTTTATCTTTTCATTCTCATGGACAAGGTCAACTGATATTATACCAAAAATTAGAAAATAAAATGTACAAATATATTCTGCTGGAGATCTCAAAATATAAATAGGATATAAGACTTGAACAAGCTCTTGTAGTATCCCTGTGGATGGCATCACATGGATGCTGTTCTGTACCTTTTTATAACATAAGGTGTAGGAGTTATGGAATATGCATGCTTTTAGTAGCCCATTGCCAGGAAGAAGTACTGTACAGTAGAGCTTGGAATAAACTAGAATAAAATTGCTTCAAGAAGTTGTGCATTAAAAAAAAAAAGTCATTACTCTATCCAAAATGCTCATATATTGACTCAGAGTATAAATACAAATCACTACACTGACATGTAAGTATAGCATAAAAGCCAAGGGTGCAAGATTAGCATTTTACCAACTGGTCTCTTGCAGTGGTGTAATAAACTAGATTTCACAGAAACGTGACTATTTTCAGTTAACAATTCTGAAACAAAATGAGCTTTTTTTTTTTTTGGTTGGTTTTTGGTTTGGGTTTGTTTTGTGTTTTGTTTCATTTTCTAATTGGAAAGCAAGAGTGATTTTACCTAGTGTAATAAAATGTAAAGGAGGCATTCAACCCTTCCAGTGCTGAGCTATTGTACTTGTTCCTTATACAAACTATTAACTAAATTAAAAACATCAGAAGTTGTGATCAGTATAGGAAAAAAAAATCTTATTTTTAAAGTATTTTCAAAACTGTGATAGCCACTGTAGTTTGTGCTAAATCCACTGAATCAGCCCCATTTTCTCATTGCTTTCTCCAAGTCCCATGTTTTAACTGTTTGTCTCTTTTTGTATGAGCTTGGATCATTTCACTTTAAGGAAATAACCAGTGGTTATTTCTGACCTCACTGACATTGGACTAGCTCAGTTTTCTTCATCAAGTTACTTTTGATCCACAGAACTTTGACTTCACCCTTTAATATATTCTAGAAAGCACTCACAAAACTGCACTGACTGAATGAATGTTTTTATAACCAATTTTTTTTAAGTAAGATTTTGGGGTTTTTTTTAATCTGTACTCTTCTATACTAAACTTCAGCACAGATAACATGTCTAGGGCCATTTTATAATCCTCCAATCAGTAACCAGATTGGTACTGGCACATGTCACTACTGTCTGAAAAGAACCTGGTAACAGGTGCTTCAATGTTTTTTAATTTGGCTCATAGTCAGGAGTCACAAAACTGGATGATAACAAACCCTCTGTAATTATGGAAATTGAACAAGGAGCAAGATCCCTGCTTGAGAAAGAGGGCATTCTTTTCTGGATAAGCAGCACCAGCAACACTGAATGACAAAAAATAACTCAGAAGGGAAGAAGCACCGGACGATTGTGTCACAGGAAGGAGAGTCAGAGCGCTGCGTCAGCTTCTGTATGTAGGTGTTGTAGGTGGTATTACAGAAAAAGAAGTGAGGTCAGAGAAGGCTGTGTCATAGCAGAGGATGACTAAGATGAGTAGGGGAGGAGCTCTCCACTGCAGATGGTTCAGCGGGGAATGAGGACAGCAAGTTATGATGGTTCTGTGTGGTGTTGTATCTTCTGCAGAAGAAAAAGCCTAGCAACTCCTCACAGAAGTCTATAGGAAATGAATGAAGGGAGGTGTCTTGGGCGCGTGGGAGGTTACGTGAGGAGCTGTGGGGGAACAAGGAGAAAGGAGTCTGAGGCAGGCAACGTGAGTCACAGCACCCACCACGAAAAACGTGAAAAGGCAGTAAGCAAGCCTAAGACTACACATGAATATTCACAGGGAGGAGGTGGGAGAAGGAAGCTGAATGACTAAACTACAAGGGTTTAAGATTTGCCAAATACAGTGTGCCATGCCTCAGCCTGAGAATTTTATTTTTTTTTCATGAGTTTCGACACTCAGTATCTTAATCTGCCAGCAACTTTCACAGCTGCATGACGTTCACATAGGGCTGTCTAGAGCATGCCCATGGAAGCATTTCCTTGTTTTATTCAATGCACGGCTTCTTTTGAGTGTTCTCCAGCATTATTCCCATCTGGTGTGTCTGAGAACAGGCTTACTTACAACAGAGATGCAGTGGTTGGATGGCAAAATGATCATATGAGAAAATATGTCTATTTTTGTAACATGGCGAGCAGGCTGTGTGTACCAAGTATTTCCTCACTCATATGGCAAGAGGCCCTTAGTGGGCCAAACAGATTAGAGCATCTGAAATGTTCTTTATAAAAGTTTTAGAGGCTTTTGCCATCCTGGTAGTTTATTCATCATCTCAGCCAGATGGATGGAAGGTGAAAGCTGTTACAATCTGAATGTTACTGCTGAAGAGGGTTTTGTGAAATGAGCTGGGGCATTCAGCCAAGCTCCAAGTGAAAATGTGTCAGCAGTGCAATTGACACCTGAGCTGTTAATCTTAGTTGCCAGTAACTGCAGTGTATTTTGCATCATGGTATTGCTTTTGCTGTAAAGAAATTGCTGCAGCACAAAAGATCTGTGTACAGAAATCCACAGTTTTCGCTGACTTTATTCAAAATCAGAATTTAAATAACAAACATCTCTATGGGAATTGTATTTGTTGCAATATGCAGAACAGAAAATAAACATACCATTTGTTTTTACCAGAAAATAAAAAGAATCATGTCTCCATATTGAGTAACTTTACTGAAGTATGCAATCATTATTCTTAAATCACTTATTTAAAAACTAGTACTATAATCTTTCACAGAACTGGGGTAATGCTATGGTCCCAGCTGGAATCAGGCAGCTGGATGTTTTCCTTTGTACAGGACTAAGACACACTCTACTGTGTTTACTATATGAAATGCCTCTTAGAGCAGGAATGTGTCACAACTAATTTGACAGATACCATTCAGCACCAAAACTATGATGTAATGAAGACTCAGGCCAAATATTTCTGAAAAGACCAATTTTGGACAATTATTTTGAATTCTTCAAAAAGACAAAGAAATTGTTTGAGGCCAAAACCATATAGGATGGAATGCAAGAGATGTTAGAAAGTCGATTCTGTTCATTAAAGTTACATATTTCTGTGGTATTGTACATCACATCTTCCATGTTAACATAATTTTGGTGTTTTTTAAAGTGTATTGCCCTGGCCATTCATACTTTAAGGATTATCTCAAAACTATAAGGTATTCATATTTATTTCATCTTATTTATCAAGATTGTTGTCAGTTGGTTAAACTTACAAGCCCAATCAGTGTATAAAATTCACATATCTGTAATAAATGTAATTAGTATACAATGGAAAGGTTTTAATCAAGATAGTCAGCAGTATATCACCCCTTTATTGATATCTTGCTCTTAATAGCTCTGTTAACAGCTGCAGCTCTCAGAGACATTGAGATTTCCATAAAGTGAATCCATTTGTAGAAAGTTAGGAGCATTTATCTCAAATGCCATTCAAACAGGTCAAGGCTGCAGAGCAGTGAGTCCCACACCTCAGCTCTCCTTTTCCTTCTGACTCTACTTTGTGTATCCTTGACTGCCTGCATAACAGGGCTTCCCTCACATGGAAGCCAGAGTGCTGGAGGGGACTGACATGCACTCAAATCTTACCCTGACAGAAATCTGGGATGCAGCCAAAGTGACCTTGGTGCTGGGACTCATTCCCAGTCCCTCAGTACAGGCACAGTCCCTCTTAGCTCTCCCTTTCATTTTTTGGTTTAATCTTATTTTTCTCATTCTTTCACATGCTTTGCTCGTTCATTAAGACATTTCTCCAGATTGTTTTCAGCATATTCATTGTCTTTTGTGGTAACTTACTCTAACACTTTATTTGTTCAACAATTCAGACTTGACTGCATGTTGCCATTTGATGGGATATAGATATGTTCTTTCTCCTGAGTTTGAGTTTAATAGCTCAATCCTCTGAGATTCATTCTGCTTTTTCAAGAGTAAATCACACTCTCTGCATAATAATCATAGCTGTCTATTTGGAGTACTTCAACATGATTGAAAAATGTGTGCATGTTGTGAGTTTCAGAGTTCTCATTCCTGCCTTTCAGTTCCTTACCCTATTTTCTCCCATTCCAAGTGTCCTTCTCCTCCTGGAGCCATCATCATGTTTCACCTCCACATTTCAGGATTTTCTAAATGCTCATCAGAAGACATCTGGGAGCTGAGAACATATTACTCTGTACCATGTACAAAATACACACTGTGGCTCGTTCACCAAGGGAATTAAATTGGAAAGTCGGTATGAGCTTCCTAGCAGGATGAATCTTAGCATAGTGTTTTCTTTTCAGTAGAAATCTCATCAGTGCATATTACAGTAAAATCTTAGCCACTCTGTTTTTGTTCACCATAAATCTAAGTTAGGTTCTCTTTTATCACTGGTAAAACCTATGTCAATATGCAATTTGCAAGGCACAAACACTGTAATCACACACACACACACACACACACACACACACACACACACATATATATATAGATGTGTACACACAGGCATACAGAGGCACACTGTCTAAAAGTAATTACAAAGCAGCATTATTGACTCCATAAACTCTGGTCTGAGAATAGTTAACATAGAAGGGAATGATACATAAAAAGTTCTCTGGTGGGACTGCAGTATCGCAAACAGAGCTACTGCTGTCTCCTCTCTGATTCCCAAAATGGTGACTGTATTCCTCTAGATTATTTTAATGAGTAATAGCACACACCTTGCTAGATTGCTCGTAGGCATTAGCTTTGTCACAGAGGATACTCTCAAACATCAGGACTCTTTGAGGAAGTCAACTCCCTCTAGAACTCCAGCTCTTTAAGGAAGCTACTATTTATAGGCATGTGGGTACAAGGCCTCAGACCCCACTGAATGAAATTAGATGCAGCAGCAAATCATTAGTAACACTGATATTCTGATAGCAAACTCAGATTGTAATGTAAACACATAGGGAATACAGGATGAATGTCTAGTGGGTAAGACCATACCATCTTCAGGTTCTTCCAAGACTGAGAAACTGTGGAAACACGTCTAAACTCTCAAATGAAGATACTGTGTTTACTAACATGAAAACAATTCAAATAAGAATAAATTTCTGTTGATTTTCCTGTGTTACAGGTTCTGCACTTGAAGTTTTCAGACCATTCAAAACACCAGAATCAGTCTTTGTCTAATACCTGTAAAATAGGTATTACATATAAAGGCCAGGTTGGACAGCAACCTGGTGTACTGGAAGCTTTCCTCACCTAGGGCAGGGGAGTTGTAACTGGATGATCTTTAAGGCCTTTTCCAGTTAAAACCATTCTATGATTCTATGAGTCTGTGATTCTTTGAATGTGAGAGTTAAAAAAATTGTAGAAAAGAGGAAAATTTTGTGGAATTTCTAGACTTTTGCAAGACATGACTGGATGTCTCAGGGTTAAAGTCTTTCCCCTTGAGAATTAACAGAAAGAGGGTTTCATTGAAAGAGAGAACAAATAAAAGGAAATATGAAAATGAATGACCAGGATACGAAGCAAGAAAAATTGGCAGTAAGTGGTGTCTTGAATTTTTCACTTCTTTTCTACTTCCTCCAACAGCATTTTATATTTGCTTCAACAAACAGGATTTGCCATCAGTCTTATACATGGTGAAGTTGTCTGGCTGGAGCAAAATGGTTTCCAATATGACCTTTGGGACAGCCTTTAGGACCCTCCAGATCTCATGGCTGACAGGTTTTACCATCCTGGTTTTCAAGTAGCCTAATAGAAAGAAATATGTTTGTTCACTGCAGCTCTGGACCATTTCGTTGTTGCAAGCTATTGAGTTAAATCTCCCTCATCCTTTAATTTAAACTCTTATTGTTTGCAGTTCTCAGTGTTCTAAACATTCTCAGTGTTTGCAGTTTTGGCACTGTTCGTACCGACTGCACTCTAAGGACAATAAAGTCATGTTTTGTGAAATTACAGGACACTGATTTTTTCCTATCAGCTAGAGCCCTGCTGTGGTAGCCACAAACCACACATAGCATATACCTACCTGATGGCAGACAAACCCATCACTCCTGCAGCCCCAGGTGCTGAAATCATCTGTGCCTTTCAGTCAGAAGATGCACAACACTCAGAATTTGTGAGAGCACACAGGTACAATGCCTCCTATAGACCAATATTCTCTCCTACAGGCAGAAATATCCTCAGAGCACAGCAAAAAACAAAAAGCCCCACTCTTCCTCTAAGCAGGTGTAAAATACATTCTTCATGCTGAGTCCTGTCAACAAAAACAGTGTTCAGGATCTCTTGATAGCTTCTATTTCCCTGCTCGTAAGTTTTTGGCATGCACTCCTTCCCTTATTCTCACAGCTCTGGTGTACAAAACAAATGTAATCGCTTGAAGCTCATGTTATTCAGCTATGTCAAGGCTAATGTCTGCCTTGACTTCTACATTTCTAAGATACACTCCAGTCTCATGCCACCTCTGCCTAGACTGTAGATGGAAGAAACTCCTTCCTGAGAAAAGCATCCTCAGTGCAAAGTTCTTCACCTACAGTTGTGGATAGTAAAGAGGGTTTCCCAGATAAAGAAATAAAAGAATGATGATGTCAATTATGTTTATATCTTTAACCACACAAGGCAAGTCATTCTGTTCTCACTGGATTCCTAGAAATTCCACTGTCCTAGTATTAGGACTGTAAGTATTAGTAGTATTAGGGCTGTAGGTTTCCATATGCAGAATTAATCTCTCAATAGTGAATGTAGAGGCTGCATACCTTGTGGCAAAGTTGAGAATGCAGATAGCTTACTCACAAGTGCTGATTGTTTAGGGATATTAAATAAGTGGATAAATAAATAAATAAATAAATTAAGTTCCAGAAAGAATATACTATGAGAGTATAAGAAAAGAATTATGGAACTTTCTAAAGGGTATTATCATCCTCTTTTGGGCTAATTTCCCCTAATAGACTGTGTACATTGGAAACACTTCCACAGGACTGAGGATGAGAAGTATACAATGTATCCATTCCTAATGTTGAATTCATACTTTACAAGAATTCATAATATGAGGAAGCAATGGCCTAAAGTGAACGAGAGCCAGGTGCTTCTCTAAAACAACCGATGCATGACAGTTTGTTCAAAATTGTTACTTCAAAGAGTCATGTAAGTCATAAACTCTTTGTGCTGTCAATTTTGAGAATAGAGTCTGAATTATATTTGCACAAGTAAATCTACATAGTTTGCGGAGAATACCCACAATGGATCTGATTTTTCACTTCTTTGTAGCTTGTACAGGCTTCTAGAATTTGATTTGGTTGTCTAAACACAAGCATCCAGTGGCACTTGAGACATCCAAGGTAGTCCCACCTAGCCTCCTGCATGGTCTGCCTGATCAGATTGACATGGGAATTTCATAGGCCCTGTACCTTCCAACTTCCCATCAAAGGGCTCTATGTCCTATGTTTAGGACCTTGTCAGATGCTAGGTTTAGAAAAACAAGTTACAGAACACAAAAAAGTCAAATTTTTATTTAGTCTGCTATTTGTAATTTAAATGTAAAGAGCTAGGTAAGGACATAGAGTAGAGAAGAAACACGTTCGGAATAAGTATTGTATTTAATTTTTAAGGAAAGCACTGATACCTATTCTGTTTACCATTATATAAAGAGCCAAAAACAACAGAAATTATTGTGCCAATAGGGTATCATTAAGCCTGAAGCCTATTTTTACTGCTACTAAAGTGAGTATCCAGAACCACCTTCACCCGGAAAGGCCACCCGCACTCAGTTTTAGACTGCTTTAATCCTTCTAGAACATGCCAGAGTAGTGCTCCCTGGGAATAAAACATTTGCTTTGTTTCTGCCTAAAGGTGAGATTGAAACCATTTGTTTTTAAACCTCATGCTGTCATCTATAATTAATGGTATGACCCTGACTACAGAGCTTGAAAGGAGTATATAAATTTTCAACTGCGGTTCTCGTTTTTTTGTTTGGCAACTAGCCAGTTGCTTAAGCTTTTATCTTTGAATACAAAAGGTTATTTCTAGAGATTGAGTGATCCATTTATTTTCAGTACTTTTATTATTTTCATCTGCTCGGATCAGCAGTGAATGGACTTTTGCTCTTTCAAGCTGTTTGTTAAGCCAGTGTCCCCCAAACCACTGCAGGGAGATCCGTTTTCCTTCAAGAAGAATATATGCCAGCAGTTCTTCTGCCACCTTACATTTTTTCTTTGAAATAGTCAGTCTGGCAAAGTATTGCCATTTTGCCAGAAATGCAAAGGGCCATTTCTCTCATGGTAGATGTACCAGCACACCAAAACAATAGCCTTGTCACTCTGAAAGTCACAGATCTAAAGGAAATTAGAACCTTGTACATATGGTAAATATGAGCTATGCAATTAAAGTAACACTTGGTGGTTGGAAGGAATTACGCTGCAATTAGATTATTGTAATATGTGTTTGAACATGCTGAACTGAACTGCAAAATACCCGCATGGGGCATGAGCCTGTGCTCATGGAAGTCACTGGAAGTTTTGCTATGCCTTTCCCTGGAAGGCAGAACTGATCCTTACTTTATAAGTTCTGTGTAAAAGTGTGAGGTTGTCCACAAAATATTGCATGTATTTCTCAATATCCCCATTCTCACAAGTGGAACAGGACTACTCGATACTCCCAGATGGCAAGCTATTAACACAAGAAACTATTTGTCATGTATGGCTCATTCTTCTGTCTCCATAAGCATAGATGTCCCAAAGGTGAAAGGTATGGACTTCTGTTTTTCAGAGCTGCATGTGGTGTAGTTCCCTGTGCCCAGCTAGTAGACCAGTGACTTAAAGGAGCAGGAATAAGTTCAGACCACAGTTACCTGACTGAAGCAACAGCACATACAATCAGGATCACATTGCCTTGTGCCTCCCTTCAAATTCATTTCTAGGTAATATAAAGTTACTTAACTTAGTAGAAAGGACCTTGTTTTCCCATATCAAAAAAACACATGGGAGATGTGTTGTTTGAATTAGATACCTGTTTCAAAACCTTCAAATTCCAGGAAAAATGTTGATGCCTTAGTGAAAGTGAAAGACCTGCTTGTCTTTAAACTCATTGTGCATCTTGCACGTAAAAAGACAAATCAGACTACAGAGAGGAAAGAAAAGTTTCAGTTTTTTTCATCTCTGTGCATGCCAATCACTGCGTTTGTACAAGAAACCACACAAATCACAGTAAGGTATCAGAAACACTTCCACAGACCCCCTGATTTGCCATGTTGGCTTTTCTTTCAAAGGTTCTTCCAAAACAGCAATTTCTCTTTTCCTTCTGCCCATTGAGCTCATTGCTTTGTGTTTCCTTCCATAAAGAAGGTTGTGATTGCTGCTGCGTCTTCCTCTACCAGTAAGGAAAGTCTTTTCCCTGTTACAGCAAGAATTCAATTGAGAATCATGAGCTTTCACAGATGTTTCCTGGGAGATATATGACACCAGTTTAAACTTTTTTAATTAATTTCATGAGGAAGAAAAGGCTATAACCCTCATTTATTAGAATAAAGATACAGTCAGAGTGATCTTAAATGTCATGCTTAGGTCTTTTCAAATGCTTTTAATTTGACAGAAATAAATTAATGTAATTCTCTAATTTTCATGTAGCTCAAGGGCCTTTCAACTTGCTACAAAAGTTGAAAAATATACCAAAAAATTGCTATTATTATCTTGACTGCCCTAGGGAAAAGAAAGTAAAGGGGTGATAATTAGTTATTATACATATGTACATGTCATTAGATATTTAGTGTGATATGTAAACTCTGTCTGCTAATTCCATTGGAAAACAAAAAGTATTCAAAGATGAACATGTAAGGCCAGAAGTTGCACACATTTTCTTTCTCACTTAGAGATCAAGGTTTTGATGTCTCTTGAAGGTAAAGACTCAATATATTTTCTTAGTATTTTATGCATGATTACCCCAAAATATCACTGATATCAACAGAGTAACATTTTCACAAGTTTATTAGGTATTTGCTCATGGAATCATTATCTTCTTATGATTAGTGAGTCAGTAAGACAGGAAAAAGAATCAAATGTTTTGGCCCATGAAACAGAAAAGGAATTATGTGGAATGTATTTTGTTTCTCTTTTGTGGAAACCCAACAACTAAGCAGGTAAGGTCAGGCATGAAGTATGATACAAATAAGCATTGTTCAGTTACTTATAAAGTCATTTTAATCCAAAAGTTCAGATAGGACCCTTTTCAATTATACACTGGGACAAAAAAATATAAGATTGAAACTCACATCTGAAGAAAAAGAAAGAAAATAAAACATGTTGTCAATGCCTATTTTGTATTTCAAAACACTAGGATTTAGAAGTCTGTTCATTAAATCACTGTCACAGGTTCATTTTGAGGTGTTCTTACAACACATTCATTATTTGTACTTGCAGAAAATATTTAATAATTTCCCAGGTCTGTACAAATTGTTTTAGAGAAGAGCATCCAGTCAATGAAACCAGTGCATTTTTCCAAGTACTTGGTAGTCAACCTTAAAAATAAAAGTGTTCAGTTTGACTGCAGCAAGTGATGCTCGCTTTGCAAGATATCATTTCTTGGATGCACTCTCAAAACAGGGCATGCTTTGGTGATCAAGGTTAACTTTCCTTTCATTTTCAATTCACTGGTTTTCCAGTTTCCAGTATTCATTAAATCCATTTTTTTTTCAACACAGAAATGGAGTAATACACAGTGTTATGCAAACAGAGGCTTTGTCTGCCTTTTCAAGGACTGATGCTCCTGCTTTCTAAGGCAATGGGAACATTCTGCAGTCCGAAATAGCACAAATTTAGTCTCAAGTTCATTCTACTCAGAATATCCTTAACTTTCTCATGCTCTTCCCTGGATATTCTCTTGCTTTTTCTACAGATGTTATGAAGGGTGAACAAACAGTCAAGAGAGAAAGCTGTGTATGAAAGAGAAGGGCTATCACACAGGAGAATGATGGAAGAGGGGAGATGAAACAGAGAAATAAAGAAAAAATAGCATAAATTTAGAGTAATAACTGTGATTTTCACTTGGCTAATTGTACATTGACTTACTGCTGTCAACTAAACAAGCAATTGGCACAGTATTTATAGGTATCCTAAAAAAGTTTATAAGTATCTTGAATTTGCTTCTCACATGCCCTAGTTAAGATTTCCTCTTTTTTTTTGTAATCAGGCTGGAGGATGGGATTTAGGAAAGAAGATTGTCATTACTCCACTGATTAATTTTCTTATAGATCAAGTCTTTTCTCAGCAGAATGAAATACAGTCATGATATCTCATCACAGTCTCTATCCATATCACAATGAATAATATCATTATACTCTGAACCCAATTTCCTTTCATGACAGATCCTCAGCTTATGCCACTTGGTATAATTCTGTTGAAGGATCAGATCTATGTCTATATTAGATTTGTAAATGTCCTATAGAAGAACTAGATACAGATTTATAGCATCTTAAAATAGGTATTATAAGTTTAAAACATTAAAAAATGTATCACATTTAATCGCAGTTTCACATATATCGCAGCAAAGTAACTTCTATAACTCCATGTAAGTCCATTTTGATTAACATCAATGTGAATTAAATAAAAATCCGCCCAAAACATGATAGTTGCTTGCAGATATGTGGGACTTCAGCTGCATTGGTCATTTTACTGCCATGCTCAAACATTTTTTCCACACACAGCATGTGGTACATTGATATTTGAGGATCTTGGTGTGCTTTATGAAGACTAATGAATGATACTTCACAACAAGTGTATTCAATAAGGATTAATGCTAGGATTATGTGTCATCTATTGAAGGCTGCAGCGGATTTGGGTTTATTGGTTGATGTGATATAGTGCTTTCTCTTGAGCTCAGAAATGGAAAGAGTGCCTTTGTTGCTGTTTGACTTGGCTTAAGGAGCAGCAAAAACACATTCTGTATTTTCATCTTTCTCCTTTCTATATTCAAACAAGAAACATTGGTGGTATGCTCCCTTTCTATGCACATAAGAATATCAAAGAAATACAGTCTAATGATAGTGTTTAATATTTTTCTTTTATACCTAACTTCCACCATCCCTATCTATGATATCTATACTCTTCCTTTTTTTTTCCTCTTATCTCCCACACAGTATCCACAACATCTAAACATACCTTAGCAGCAGCACATGGCTGTGCCTCTCTCTGGCTACCAACAACATCATTTACATAAGAGTTATAGTCCCTGTCAGCCTGAAGACATGAAGACACACTAATTTTCTAGTCACACTCCCCTATGAATTTTGTGGTGGTTTGACAATGAGGCATAAGTTTAGTAGCATGTCTGTATTAAATGGACAGTGACAGAAGTGTAGGACCAAAGCTTGCACTAGCAGTAGTGAAAACATCATCTGTCAACTGTAAGCACAATCCCCAGTTTCCCCTCAAGCACAATGAATTCAGCTGGCCTGATGCACACATCAAAGCCAGCAGCTTTTGAAAACGTGACACTATTTCCTTCACAGCTCTTTCTTTTGTAAATGAATAGATTCAGCATGTCATAAAAAGCTATTGCTTCCAGGAGGAAAGGGATGACAAGTCAGCTCAGCTTGTGTCATCGCTGTTAGTTAGTCTGACCCTCTGCTCAGCGTCATTTTAAGGCATCAGCCAACACCCAAGCCCACCTACTGTGACTGATGATGCTGCATATGCATGGTATGATCAGACCACGTGGCAATTTCTTGCAATGGAGAGTGACTCCTCATATGTGCATAGAGCTTGTAACAATCTAGCACTGTATGCATTTGCAAATGGAAAACTGGCACAGAAGTAAGTAGGAGATTTCTCTCCATGCAGGATCAAGTTTATTTTTAAACTCTGTGGTGAATTGACCACAGCTGGCAGTTAAGCTCCACACAGCTGCTTGTTTGCTCCTCGTCTTCCTCAATGGGATGAGGAAGAGAATGGGAAGAACAATGGAGGAAAGAGAAAACACTGATGCAAAAGCAATGGTTCACTGCCTGCCCCAAGTACATTAATGCTCAGCCATCTATGAGTAATGACTACATCTCACCAACCCTCTCCATAGGTCTTATAGCTGACCACAAGGTTATATAGTATGGGGTATCCCTTCAGTCAGTTCAGGTCAGCTTCCCTGGCTGCCTTTCCTCCCAATTCACGCACATCCCCAGCTCCCTGTGGGGGCAGAGTGAGAAAAAGACAAGTTTTGATGCCGTGCAAGCACTGCTCAGCAACAGCTAAAATGATGGTGTGTTGGTCATACTTTTTAGTCACAAATCCAAAACATAGCACCATATAGGCTGCTGTGAGAAAAACGAGCTCCACCCCAGACAGACCCAGCACTTTAGCCTGTTGAAGAAAATTAAAACAACCATGTGTGCAATAAATTACCAATAACAAAGGAAGATAATAGTCCAAATTTTTTTTCTTAAGGTAGCAGGCCATTTACCTAATCACCACCTGCACTAGGTTTCAAGTAGTTTTTTTTGTAATAATAGTGCCCCTCACAGAAACTGATGATCTTCTTTTGATTTTCCACTGTCTCCCTCCACAACTTGAATTTTCATTCTTTTTTCGGTGGTAACCTGACAAGTTATTCATCCTTGTTTCAGTGAATATCTCAGTGGCACTATTACAATGATACTACAATAAACTGAACGAGAAAAGATGAACAGATAGTAAGCCAAATCCTATTTACTTCAGTAGAATTATGCTCACTGTAATGCACTGCTGTTAGTCAGACATGACTAGCTCTACATCATTAGCTTTCCTGGAATTCTATAATTTAAGAATCACTCAATGGTAATCAGAAATTCTGATTTTTTTAATATTTTTTTTATTATTTTAAAAAATGGGGAACAAATGTAGTGCTTCTGCTAACAAATATATGGTTTACAAAGTCAACAGTAATTGAATCATCACTCAGCCTTGAGCCTTGGTATTTCAAGACATCATGGCTGTGTTGCACTTGCAGGAGGGACAAAAGAATTGAATATGGCAACTGAGGGAGTTAAGAGTGGGACTTCAGAATTGGATCTGATAATAAGAGCTGTGGATTTGTAGTTCTGAAACTCTGCCTCCCTTAACACACTTTCCACTTTGTTGCTGGAGATTCAGAATATACTGTATAAACTGTAATCAAAATATGGATGTTAAATTGTTAATGGTGGCCTACTGAGAGAAACAACATCAGGCATGGTAAGAAACCACGGCCATATTTTTATAATATCTTTACACAAGACTCATGTCAGCTCAGTGGTGAGAAAATGTGTGCTTTAAGAGCAGCCTTATTTGAACTGCAAGCGTGGCTGCACCTAGGAGCAACATTTAGCTTCTAATAGTTTCACCACAGATTTTAAAGTCATCTGCCAGTTTGGAGAATGAAACTTTAAAAATTTTGACCATATTACCAATATTCATCAGCTTCTGCATATGGTGGCTTAGGACCTAGTACCTGGTATTATTTACCAGATGACCCAACAAAGTTCCCCACCATCTCAAACTAATTTATCTGTACTATCCCAAGGGAGCAAGGGAAAAAAAGCAGCACTTTAATCAGTAAAAATTGCTTCTGTTTGTTGCTGATGATGTCTGGAATTTTTAGATTAAGGACTTCTTGTATATGGTAACTCACATCTTCTCTCCTATCCTATAGTGATGACATTTCCAAGTCAAGCTTGATGTTTGATATGACAGAGGCACTGAAAATCTGACTTACCTCTCCAAAGTATTAGTTCATCTTCAGATAAACAGGAAATTAAATTCCTTGGAGGTGTCAAGTTGGTAAATTCTACCAATGAAATAACTGAATAATTCCTGAATCAATTTAATTCTGAATATGATTGATTAGTTCTTTTCCCAAGCCATTCAGTTTGCAATTTCCTTGGTTTTGCAGGACTTTGAGGAGAAAAAAACCAATGCTTTCCTTGCAACTTCTATTAACCTTTTCTATATATTCCCTGAAAAGAAATGCCCTTTATGAATTCACCAAAGGCTTCATGACACCAGGGATGGACGGATAGTACCTTATTTATGGACATCTAGAGAATTCATTAGTCAACGACATTTCCCCGAGCTCTAACTTAAACTGTTCCTTTCCACAACATGAGAAATTCAGAGGACTGCCAAGCAGCAGAAGACTTCTAAAAGTTTGTGTTTTCAAGGGCAAGAGACAATCTCGGGAAGCATGATTCTTTGTGTCAAGAACTCTAAAGTTCACGCACTCAATAGCAACAGAAAACAATGAGGCTTGAGATAAGGAACAGCTTGTTTGAAAATGGAAGTTAGCCTCTGAATTGCCATCATCATTTTCAGAAGACTGAATATGACATTTCAAGAAAAGGTGTTTGTTAGTGCTTCCCATACCTAGACAATGTGTCTTATGACAGTAATTTTTGTTTAAATGTATGATTATTTCTATTACCTTAATTCAAGCCTTTACAAGGTAATAGAGACAGTTTTCTAGCCAACTGTTCCATGGATTATTGCTGTTATAATTTAATTTGTACAATGGAGTTACCATTCAACCAATGGTGCTCTGGACATGTGGCCACATTCTGGAAATATAATTAAAAAGTTTGGTGTTTTGACTTTCAGACCATTTGCAAGACTAAAGTGACTTTTGTGCTTTCAATATTGGTGAGGATCCACGTTTTAATCATTTGAGGAAGATTCTTGCATAAACAAGTAGTCTAGTGTACTTTCTAACACTCCTGTTGACTATTACGGAATTTTCATAACCATAAACAATTCAGCTTAGGAATCCACGTGGAGGGATCTTTTTGTTGTCTTTTTTAGGGACATGGTTTCATCACAGTAAGGTATCCAGGCTGGGGCCACTTAGAAGGCAGTGCAATTTTCCAAGGAGGTTAACTTTGTATTGCAAGGTTCACAGTAAAGGACGTTTTTTTCTGAAGTCCCAGCTGTGGAATGGAGACTTATAGGGATACATTAGAATTTCACCTTTCACTTTAAATAAGTGGTTTCCTAGAAATCGTGATTACTGAAGAAATGTGTAACCACTTTGCGAGACTTACAAAGAGAAGGAAATACAAAGAATAAGGCATTTATTTATTTAAATCTTCAGATATTTAATCCTTCCTCTTACTTTTTTCAAGAGTGACTCATGATTTTTAACTTCCACAATTAGTAACACTTATTTTCAAAACTAGAGTTTTGAATATCAGAAGTTACGCACTGCCTTTACACATATTCAGTCTCAACTGTTTTGGGTTTTTTTTATCTGGGTTACCTTGACAAAATCCCTCCTCTTGCTATTATTTTACACTGAAGGTTTCAGACTAGTCTGAAAACACTGAAACCTTAGGATACTCCTGGGCTGTTTTGTCATTTATTCACTTCTAACCCCTCAATCCTCCATCCAAGTGTTTACCTATGGGAAGAGTCACAGATCAAAGGGTCATTGTACTCTGAGAAAATTGACACCCTTTGATCATTTGACAGTTGTTTTTCTCAGGCAGTGCAGGCCATCCTCCCTCTCTCCTACATTCCTCCTCACACATATGCAGCTTATTCCAAGCAGATGTTAGCTAGTGCATCTGATCCTTTGCTTCTCAAATGACTTGCAGAACCGTATCTGCTTGATATGAGCTAGCTTTCTTTGAGGCTTTGCTCACATTCATTTCTTCCTACTGTATGTTTTCTTCCTTGTCCACGTCCAATATCCCACACATGCCTATGTCTCTTCCTTTTGCTTCTCTTCTTTCTCTTCATGTCTTCCATACCTCTTCTAAGCTGCTGCATGTTTTTTTTCATTCCCTATTTGAACTCATTTAAAAAAATGCTGAACAAGAAGGTGGCTTAACATTTTGTAATTGTAGATAGGGACACAGAGATTAAGTGATTTGCCCAAGGCCACACAGAAATTCTGTGGCAGAAAGGTGAATTGATTTTAGATCTCTATGACTCAACAGACTCATAAAAGAAGTCTCATTTGAAGAATATATTTTAAACATCAAATCCAAGTTTGAGTCCAAATGAAAACAGCTCCAATTACAGGACTGATTTTATCTGCAGTTTCATCTTAGCACTATTAGGCACATGAGCTGTGTCTAGACTTACCAGGTGGGGCATGCAGCAGTGCCTGTCTGACTCATATGCCTGGCTTTTGTCTGCCTCCGTCTCATTTACAGCATGGCTGAGGTACACACCCAGGCCCAGGAGCTGAGGGGTGCAATGTAGATGTAAACGTACAAGAGTGAGTGTCAAAGCTCAAGTTGTCCAACAACTGTCTCTGAAAAGTACAAAGTTCTGTAGGACTTGGCCCCTGTCAACCTAATCATTGAAACACAACCACAACCCTTTTTCTTTCCTTTTTTTTAAAAACAAATTATTTTTTGAAACGTGTTTGTTCATTTGTGTTAAGACAAATCACCAGTTTATGAGGTTTCATTGGTATGGCTTTTGGGTAGAGTGTAGGTGTTTGTTTATATCAAATTTCTTAACGCAGTGATAAACAAAGCTGTTTACTTATAACCCTCGAAACAGAGTCTAATGTTCCTTTCTGCTATACTCCAAGCCATAATGTCATTCTCCTTGGCACAGAGCTACTAGAAAATTTTGTCAGCCTGTCCACAAAAATTAGCTCTGCAATAGCATTGAATTCTAGGGGCTAAGCCAGTGCTTTGGCCTGCCACAGGGTATCTCTGTTTTGCAGCCACCAGAGAAAGTTCTCTTAGAAAAACAACAACACAAGTTTATGATTCACTTTCAGACTTTGTTCGCCTAAATGACTTGTTTGTGCACTATGAAGGGAAAACAAGAGATTCCAGAAACTTGCATACACAGCATGTCCCTGTTTATGCCTTTTAATAAATGCACACATAAATATGTAAGGGAAGGGCCGGATGATCTTTCAGTGAGGCTTTTCAAGTTAACTGCCTTCTACACTGAAGAACCACGGTCCGCTATAAATGGTTTAGTATCTGAAATTAATATTAAACTGTGCAACAGAGGAAAAGTGTTGTGGTTTTTTTTTTGAGTTTTGTTTTTATTTTAAAATCCTGAAACCTGATCTGAACTGAAAGGGTGACTACAAATGTGGTTTGATTCAGGGAAAAGAGTAAGAAAGGTTATAAATTCAGGACATTATTTTTTCCTCAGAGGAATCTAGTTTAAGGAGACTGTACATTCTTACCAAAGTTTCAAAAAATATCTGTTTATTTGCAAATTCTTACTCACTAAGTAAATAAAACCTCAGGTTTGCATCAAGGTGTCCTGGAAATCTGTATAGCCCCTTTTTTAATTCAAGTTATTCTTTTGCTGTATTCATTCTCCCTCTGTCATGTCTCTGTTCTCTTCCCTGCCATATGAGGTTTTAGTGAGCAATATTCACTCACAAAAAGCAATTGGATACAGGAAAAGATACTTAAGAATGTACAAAAGACTGAAGTCCAGACTAGGGAACAGGAAAGATTGTACCCTGTCAAACTGCAAATTCATTTGTGATACTTCCAGTGAAATCAAAGGAGTCTTGATTGGGAACAAAAACAATAGATTTTTCTTGGCAAAGTTTCAAATAGACATGGGTAAGGTTCACAAAGTTGCTTCTTATATTATGATAGCATCCAAAAGCTCCAAATCACAAAGGGAATTTCTTCCTATCCTAACAGGCTGATAATCTGAGATTAAGTAGAGCCACATACCATGCTGTTAGGGATGCATTAAAAGCTCTTCAAGGACTTTTACAGAAATAAAATATAAGTAAAAAAGGAGATATTACTCAAGATCAGTATAAAGCAATAACTGAGGTACAAATTTACAGTTTTCATGGAAGCATTTACTGAAGTTGAGGGCACAAGAAGCAGCAGGAAATGTAAGAGGCAATGAAAAGGGTTCACATAGAACCTTCAGGAGACAGAGGAACACATTACTCCATTAATGGAGCAAGTAGCAGCTAATTTCAATATACTGGATATATGCGTGTTAACAGAGCCTAATCAAATTCACTAAAGAATGCTGAAGAAACCAGGCAAAGTGACTTCTGATCTGTTAGAAAAGTCCTGAAAACTCACAGGGAGCAGAAGATGCTCTGAAGAAGTGAAGAAAGGGAAGCAAAGAAGGAACTGCTAATGAGAAGTGAAAAGAATTTAGGATAAAATTGGTCAGTTAAATTGCTGCAACACTTCTGAAATATCAAAATATATTACTGAACAGATTATTTGTATGGATTGAAAAATAGTGAAGTGATAAACCAATATCAATTTGTCAGTAACACACTATTACAATTTTCCCCTTTACTAGGACAACTGGCCTATTGGATAAGGAAATAATTCAGAATTAATTAGAAAAGGAATTACATGTGATCTATCTGGTCTTTAATTTCAAACTACTCTACATAAAGAAAACTGGGAAATATGGCTTTAAGTCCCTGTCATAAGATCTGTGCACACTGCCTGGGAAGGAAACAGGCTTTTAGGCAGTTACAAATTGTTCCCTAGTCAATTGTCTGGAGTGCATAGAAATAGTGCCCTCCTCTACACGTTCTGAGCTTAGTTACATTCAGTATTTTAGAGTACTGCTTTGGGCAGGTGCCTAAGTTTCTTATGCCATCATGTTTACTACCTAGTAAAGTATAGTAATATAGTTTACTACCTAGTAATGTATATTCTGTCTCAGCAGAAAATTAAAAATAAATAAATAAATTAAAAAGGGCAGCTGCTTGAAAGGTCTCAAGAACAAGACCATAGACAGGCAAAGAGGGCCTTCTTCCAGGTGCTTTGAAGGGCAGCTATTTTCCATCACTGGCTAGTGAAAACATAGGCATTTACTTTAGGAGAATTCATTTACTAGACATCTAAATTGCAGATGTGTTTAAATCACGAAAGCTGGATTCAATCCCTTGATAATGAAATTGAGAGTGCTTCTAGATTTCTTAGTTATTTTCAAAAGTGACAGTTGCAAAGCAATTGGAGGAATAGAAGTTGAATGATCTAAATTAATTACCAAAATTACTTCAAATTGCTAGATTATATGCAATAGATACAAGTGTACAGATTACTCTGAGGAAACATAACTCCATTCTATAAATACAAAATAAGAAATATGTTTAATTGCCATGTTGCAAAAAGAAAAAAAAATAATCATAAATTGAATTTATGACTTTTGCAGAACAGACAGCCCTTATTCTTATTTCAGTGACTATAAACATTTAGTAAGTACTTAGACGAACATCTTTCAGGGAGTTTTTTGGTATTTGCTGCTCCATAGGGAGATGCTAAAAGAATTGTTGAGATCATTTTGACTACTATGCTCCTTTGATGCAGTAAATACACTAGGAGAAATTGAGGATATGAATCAAAAGCTTTATTATTCACATTTGATCAATGGAAAATCAAGCTATATAAAATGGAAAGTAACCTACACATGGCAATATAGAAAGTCTATGGCATTGAGCCAGTAATGGGATGCAAATCTGTTAAGTCACAGTGTGGAATTTAACCCCAAACCCATCTTCTTTCTGGCCTTTGTATTCATTTTAGATATGTATTCAAACATCTGGATGTTTATCCAAAGCCTATCAGGAGTGATCTTCCTCTTCAGACCACATCGGTTTGTACAACAGGCCTGGCTCCCCCTCCTGAAGGAGGAACTAGCAAGTCCCATCACCTCTCACACCTATCGTCTCCCTTTAGATACTCAGTGAAGAGTCTTGCTGCCCTGCCAGGCCTGTCTGTCTCACAGGTTCCTGCATGATAATGGAGAAATTACTTTGCATTTTGAACCATATTAGCCCCAAGGTGCATTTTGGGTCAGTTGATATGGCCAAGGGAACAGCCCAGGGCAGTGGCATGGGCAGGTGGAGACCCCAGTGTTCAGAACATGCTCTGCTCATGTTACAGGAAGGCTCTGTGAGATTTAAAAATCTGCATCTGTCAGAAACTTCCCGTTCAGACAAAAGCTAACCCAGTTACGTAAGAAGGTGTTAAATGTACACGGAAAAATTATGCTTTTCCAAGAAGCCAGGCAGTGATTACATTTGCTAAATCTGCAGTCATTTTCCAGTAACGAATAAATAATCAAAGACAACACATTCTGTGAAAAAATAATAACATTGAACTAAAGGAGGCAATTGCCATTTCAAATCAATAAAATGTAGTTCCTTGTATTTTCATGTTAAATAAAAACAAACATTTGCCCAAGGAAAGCAACAGCTAAGCTGTTTGTTTTTATATTCACTTAGATCCTCAGATCTCTTCCAGACAGACTTGTGGATAAACAGGTTTGTTTATGAAAAATCTGTTCATTACTGCATCAGCTATATCTATGGTGTTTTGGTTTCAGATGAAGCTGCTCTGAAGACATTTGCTTAAAATTAGGGGAGGGCACCAAATAACAGATGAAAGCAGGATGCTGTGGTGTCATAAGTGGAGTTCTTGAGTAATTCTTTCAAAATTGTGGGCTCATCTTGAAGAAATACAACTTTAAAATCAACCCGATGAAAGAAGTCAATAAACATTAAATATGTAAACCAATTTGTCCTTCTGTTTCCCGTTGTGTTTGACAGTATTCCAAATGAAGGTTGCTAATATTGTTTACACACTGTTCCTGAGAACTGGTGAAAACTACCTCTAAATAACACTCTACTTTCCACCTGTTTTCAAAAAAATTCATCAGTTTCAGGGCACACAATTCCTCTGTAATGCTGATTTCCCTCTATCTCACCTTTGTGTGAGACAGTGCTGATTTTAACTATTTGGATTAGTTTCTAGTACTGCTTACATCTCTGAGAACATGCCGCCCCTTTACTTCCAGGTAAATACTAAAACATGTTTTGCATAATGATTCTGTGGGTTTTTTTCCTTCTTCTCAATAAGGAAGTTAATTGGGCAGGAGGAGAGAGACTTGGCAGACAATAGTACACACCCATCTTCACCCAACTGACAACTGTGTTAATAGGCTTTTTAAAAAATGTGTTACACATCACTGACTTGACATACAACAGCTGTGTCCAGGCAGAGAACACTAAAAAGTACCACCTGGCAAATGATACATTCTTTATGGATAACAACTAGTTTTGGAAGACCAGAGATGTCACTTTTTCTGCTTTGTTGAAGATTGATGGCCACCTATTGAATGAGAAATGTACTTTTGAATTGGAAAGCATCTTATTCAACTAATGAATACCCTTATGTACAGCATAGGCAGAATTAAAAGTCAGAGCATGATCTTCAGTTACAGTTCTCTGCATTACCAGTATAGTTTGAGGGTATTGTTCCAGGTATTTTTTAATTCAGTGGGGTTCTTTTCCCTCTCATAAGCTAAAGCTAACATTTCCTTCTTGCAAGTGGAATAATGCAAATTACCCTTTTCCCATGGGGTCTTGCTCATCAGTTACTGCTGAAAAGGAATGTGAGGTTGATCTGAAACAAAGGGTCTGATGATTTCCCATGAATGTCCCCTCCTTGTGACAGGATGCGTACAGGTTTTAATTCAGGACAAGATGCTTTTGTGGACTGCAGTGAACAACCTCAGTGGAAAAAGCGATTAAGCTGAAACACCATCTTATGAAACCTGCAGTCATGTGCTGACACTAAGCAGCAGCTGATCATGACCAATGTCCTTAGATTGTGCAGCATACATAAAATCCTCTTTTCTTTTGCATAATATGGTTCCTATTAGTATTTCCCCCTTTCTTCTTGTATTCATATTTCCCTAGATGAGGGGAGCATTATTAGTATTTTCCCTTTTTACCCTTGTCTGTACAGTTACTATTATGTTGACTACCTGGAGTGTTTTTCTTCTTCCCTTCCTTTGTCAAGGGCTACAAAGCAGCAGACTGCATTGACTTTCTTTTTACTATTCATTTGTGAATTTTCATGTTTTGTAGTCCAAATTTCAACTAGAAACTTTAACTTTTTTTAAATGGCATGTGTGAAGGAGAATCCATTTTCAATGCACTGGATCACCCCTTTTTAGAACCACGAGTGTTTATCTAGTGACTGCACATGGTCCATTAAGCAGCACGTAAATGTTGTTCCATTTACTTCTCATTCTCAGAGTGGAGCAGGGAAGGAATACTCAGAAGAATAATTTGTCTTCCTAGAATTCCAAGATTTTCCAGCTTCCCCTAGGGCTACTTTTTTCTCTCAGGAATAAATGTACTGCATGTTATAGAGCCCAGATCCTTAATAACTATAATTAGCAATCTTTTAAATTAATTTTTAACTAAAATCATATTTATAAATATCTACCTTGTATAGAACAAGGCTGATGCTGAACCCACATTAGAGTCATACTATTAACTAGTGTAATGCTACAATAAGGTGACCACAGACCTTGAGATTATATTTCTGTGTTCACATGTGAAGAGAACAGCCTGACAGAGTTCAAGAAGCATGTGGACAATACTCTCAGGCACATGGTGTGACTCTTGGGAATAGGTGCAGGGGCAGGAGTTGCATTTGATGATCTTTGTGGGTCCCTTCCAACTCATCATATTCTGTGATTTTCTGAAAATAGAACTGTAAGATTTCAGGCTGCAAAAACACACATTTCAGCACTTATACTATACTGACTTTGTATTTTCTAGTAAAATACTGTGGCCTTCTCTATGATCCACTGCATTTTCTAGTCTGCACTAAAAGGGCCTTTTTGTCTGTCTGCTGTTTAAAAGAACTGTACTGCACAAAGGCTCCAGATAGCAAATACAGCCTTGCTTTTCAAAGCAAGCAGGTTAGTTTAGACCTAACGAAGTCCAGTTCAGGAGTGACTAGGCTTTACAACTTTCTTACGTTTTACTGGAAAACCATAAAAATAGTGTGGGAAATGTGATTTTAAATGGAACAGTGGGCATAGCCATAGACAACTGGATAATTCTCCACCTGGAGAAACTTTCTTTTGCTATAAAACAAGAACAAACAAAGCAAAACATTACTGTTACCATGTGTTGTTGAGGCTAACTACAGTGACCACATTTACTGTGACAGTTGTCATTACAGATTAGCAAGTTCAAAAGGAACTTCTGAATCTTTGAATCGAAGTATCAGGAATCTTTGTAAAGTATTTCTGTCTGGGGGCCTGAGGAAACTAAGGAGTAAGAGGATTTGAAAACAAACAAAGGGGGTATTGGTAGAAGAGTGAGGGCTCTGGTGTCCTAACTGAAGGATATGCAAGAACAGAGATCACTCACTAAAATTATTACTGATTTTTTTTAATATTTGTTTAGTTATCTTAATCCACAAGTTTACTAAAAGATACATTCATAAATACATGTATAAGATACAAAAGGAAGAATATCTCTTTTATTATAATGATAGCAGTATGCTGGCAAAAAAGAATAGTTGGCTGTCATACTTTGGTGGTAACAATTATTCATGTGTGATATTGGTTGTCTGGATATCTGGGTTACAATACAGACAGGAGAGGTGTCATTCTTGTGGAAAGTTATACCTTTAACAGACTCTCAAGACCAGACTCGAGGAGTCATGAGGAGCCCTGAGCAACTTGAATTTAGCTACTAAAACAAGCAGGTCTCATGCAGACACTACATTTTTGAGGGATCAGCTAACAGCAGCAACAAAAAAGAAAACAAGTCTATATCTGAGGCCTGTGTTGAGCAGGAGGCCAGAACATATGATTTTAATGGCTTCTTTAAGCCTTAACAAATGTGGATGTGAATGCAGTAGGAGTCCTTTGAACAAGGGCTTCAGAGAAATCAAGCATGCATGGGTGTATACATACCACTGAATAAAGCAGTGTCAGCTGTCGTTTCTGCATGTAGGGGTAGCTGCCTGGCGACAGTCTGGAAACTTTTATTGCCAGATATGGGCACAGGATCTCACCTGTGCCAAGGTAAATACCTCTATATCTGGGTGATATGGTGTGGAGAAGATACAATAGCAATGTCATCTTGCTGAATACAGCAGAGGTCTTAGCTCCTGTGTTTGCTCCCCAATGTGCACTTGAGTCAAGGTCACAGAAGATTCTAGCGCCACCTCAGTATTCAGAAATAGGGCAAAAGAGGGAAAGGAAAGGTGTACTGAGGTATAAGGGAGCTTATTACATAGCTGAATAAATGATGCTGAGTTGATAATTCTTATGAGCTGTACAGAGCCTGTTACTAGGAGACTGAGGACTTAATTGATAGTCAGGTGCAGAGGAAGCTGATGACCTAAGGCCAAAGACCTGGTTGTAGGTGAGAGTCTGTAGAAGAGGGATCATGGTCTCAGACTCAGTGGAAGCCTACGTGTGCACACAGCCTGTGCAAAGAGATGAGGTTGTCACAGTGATCAGATACCTTCCCCCAGACACTGCTTCTGAGAGCAGCACATTCTCCAACAGCCATTCCCAACAGCCCCTGCACCACTGCAACTGCTCATGATGGTTATCTAACCCTGATGGCACATCAGTCATGAGGCTTGCCCACACCATGATTGGCAGGGCTTCAATGATACAATATTTGGAAATTTCTCTTCTGACATATTAATGATAATCTAGGATCTGCAATGTCTACTCTAATCCACCAATACATGTGTGTATAATAGTTGAGGTACATCATCTTTCAACTATAACTATTTCAAGACTTAAAGAATCTTTTTTTTTTTATTTTGTGATTCTTGAATTTCACTCAGCACAGCTAACTGAAGGTGGTTTTCAAGTGGCATCACTGCAATTGTCTTCTGATTTGCCATGTCTCACTTTCCTGCTCAGCCCTGCTGCCTAGTGAAAGGGCTGGATGCACTACAGGTTGCCCATCAGCCATGGGCCACACCTCTGGACTATGCCACTTCTCACCTCTCTGTGCTGGGAGAGTAGCAAGTCAGGCATACTCAGAGGCATAGATCCTTCCTTCTGTGCAAACAAACCTGCAGGAGTAAACACCATATCCTTGGCTCATCATACTTGTGAGTCACACTTTGTTGATGGGTGGTGGTTTCAAGTGTGGGATTATAGCAAGGAAACAGCTTTGTTTCTGCTTTGCTTTAATTCCACGAAAAGAAAATAACTACCATACTTAGCATTCTTAAAGCTCTGTAAAAGCTAATCCGTGCAACATTCCCATGAGGTAGGCAAGTATAATTAATTGTATTTCAAAATATGTCGAAGCCAGGGCATAAAAGGATAAGTCATTTGCCCAGGACCTAAAGGTAAGTAAGGATCTGAATCCAGAAGTATCTTATGCTAAACAAATTAGTAATGGACTAGACAAACTGCTTCTTAAGCCCTTTCTCAATTACCCAGTTACAAACAAGGACAGCTAAAATAAAAAGAGTAGTAAAGGCTGTGGATCCAATTGAAGCTCCAAATTCAAAAGCAAAGCCTACCCTCAAATTAGGGGATGTTTGCGTCCAGAGTATTGAGAGCAGCTTTATGCCTTGCTCTGATTTTATGGTAAGATGCTGTTAAAATTTAGCAAGAACTTGATGTAAGGAAACTGCATCAAACAGTTTACAATTTTTTCATTTGTCACACTGGTTCCCATCCACCACTATTGTTCTTCACTTCTTTTCTCAGGTCTCCTTCCCTGTTATTCCCTCCACTGCTAAAAGTCTCTCTCAGCTACTTAACCTTTTCACTTCCCTAAGAAACCCTTTCTCAACAACACCCACCTCTTAGGCCGTTTAACTGGTGTCACATGTGCCCATTTGCTTCTCTCACCCTCTCCCCACTAGGGAAACATCCAGCTTCTTCCCTGCCTGAGACATCAGACCTCTCCCACCCTTGCTGTTCATTCTGCAACCACCTGGCAGTACATAAGCACTTGTCTGTCTGCTTGTCGGCATGTCTTTCCACTTGTATTTCTTAAATAAGGTCAAATTATCTAGAGAAAGAAGGGGAAAGGGACTGTTAAGTTTGTCTGAAATTGCTATAAGAGGAAGTGGGGAAACGCAAAGCAGACCATACTGCATATTAGGAAAAACTAGGGTATCCTTACTTTTGAAAGAGAAAAGGCAAGTGAGGTTGAAAAAAAAGAAATTCTTGGCCATCTTGACCCATTTTTAATTAAAACTGATAATATCTGTCTTTGCAGCATGTGGATGTCATTCTAGTTTAGAACCAGAGGAGATAATTTTGACCTTACAACTATTTTGTGCAAGTTTGCTTATATATTTAATGCCAAAGTAGATTCATTTAAATTTACTATTTACCTGCACAGTAATCTTGAGAAAATGCAATACACAGGAGGCATAAGGAAACACCAAGAAAATGTTAAAAGCCATATTAAGATTACACAGAATGTCACTGAATGTTTTGGAGTTTTTCCCTTTTGTTATACACTTGAGAATGACCGCTTCATTTTTTAGAGGCCCAAAATATATAATACATTATTTATCATTACAAAAAGCAAGTATGTATATGCATGCATGCATGATTCTGCATCTGCATCTGCATGTGTGTATTTCTCTGTGGAGAGATAGATTTAGATGGGCATGACATTTGTGGGAATCATCCTGTTTTCAAAGTCTATGTTGTTAGTATTGAATAATTCATTCTAAAAACCTCTCCTTCAAAAGAGTGAAGTAATTTATCTTTCAGTAAAGCCTTTTCAGCTTTCTCATTTAATTATGAAACTGAAACGCCTCTCTATCCAGATATTATCCTGGCAAGGAGTATCTATTTACTAGTTTGCAGACAAGTACACTATGCCTGAATCAACAAACAGGTTTGAAAGGAATGACTGCTAAGGAAAGGGCAATATATCCTTTGACAGCTGGATTACTGGTTTATACCTAGCATGAGTGCATTAGCCACTGAATGACATACCTTATTGCCAAAGCAGCAGTTTGCATTGGCACTAAATTTGATTTTCTTGAAACATTGTTAAGAAAAAATGGAGTCTGAGCTCTGTCATATTTTACACTATTTCAAGGAAGCGGTTCTCATGATCTCCACTTTTATTATTTTCCATGTTTTCTCTTTGTTCCAGCAATCTCTTAATTAATGGTTTATTTGGTTAAAGTATGTAAGGCCTTTACAAATGGAAAACCAAACGGGTTAAAGAAAATACTTCTGAGACATTATAATTCAGCAGAAACTAACTTCACAACTCCAGCTGTGAACTGTTTCCTGTGAAAGAAACAAAACGACATTCTGAATGTGGAAAGTACCCTCACTGAAATGGTTAGTATATACCATAGTATAGTATAATCCAGGAGGGAATTTCCAGGTCTCAGGTACCTGTGGCAGCAGAAACAGGCAACACTGAGAGACAGGAGACATAGAAAATGGTTAGACACACAGAGACCACACAACTGCTGCCACATTAAGTCATCTGAATACAACCCACTGCTGCTTCAGTAACCCGAGAAAAGACAGCAGCTTCCCTTTGAAGGGACCAGCCTGGAGAAAGAAAGAAAGAAAGGAAGGAAGAGGTTGGGAAATAGCAACAGTGAAAGGCACAAAGATCAGGGAACGGTAGAGATGAACTGGCTGTGAGAGCACAGAAGGGAGTTGGGTGTGAGGGAGACTGCTTTTATTAAGTAATTTAAGTTAAAAAAAAAAAAAGTTTCAAGGCACTATTTAAAGCCCACTAGCAGACTTAGGTTATTCAAATAATTTTAAGTTTCTTGCTCTGCCTCCTAAGTTGCTCTCTAGAACTGCAGGCTGATCCACTCAGAGAGCTGTTTTTTATTCTCCTGATACCAAGTTTGTAGTAAACAGAAAAACCTTTTGTATAGTAAGGGCTATTTACATGCAACATATCAGTATCAGATAAGTGCCTACACAGATATTACCATGCTAACAACGCTGTGGAAGTGTTAACTGTTTTAAGTATTATTACCTCTATTTTGCACATGAGGGCACTGGGCAGAGACTGGAAATACCACACCCAAGATGACAAAGTTCAAAGAGTTCAGAAGTCTTTTGACCATACTACCTCTGTGTTTTACAGATCTGTTTACTCAAAATACGGAACACTTTTGTTTATGAAAGATGAGGATTAATAATTTACCTGGCCATTAGGCTCCTTGTACCTGCTGTACAGTAGCATGCGTTGAAAGTGTTTAAATTTTTACAGAGAATTGACAAAGTTTAAATTGGCACACAATGCCTCAGGCCACACCAGAGTCATGTGTGACCTCCAACTGGCAAACACACGTACATGTTGGGGTACTTGTAGAGGGATGTTAAAGGCAGACTGAGAACTTCAGTTAAAGTGTTTCCTGTCCCAGGTAGCAATGGTGATTGCATGCTACATCACCGTGTGAGATTTAGGTGTGCCTCTTTGTGGGTAAAGAGGATGATGAGTTTAAACATGCATCATCCTTCTGCTTTCTTTTTCCACCTTTTTACTGAAATGCATGCAGATGCCAGTAACAGTATCTATTTCCAGGTACCTGTGTTAAAAGTGCAATTGCATTGTGCATCAGCTACAAACTGCTTTATTTCATTACCACACACTTTTCTGACAATAAATTGCAGTTTAGATCAAAAGAACCATGTTGCTTTCTGTTTTCTAATTCATTTAGTTGTTTGAGTGTTTCCTTTCCTGAAGTCTTGAAAGACTTCAATAGGGTAAATGATTTGTATATTATTCGCGCTTCAAGAAGCCACTATAGACTAGTCAAACAAGGACTTGAGATGTGTCTATGTAAATATATTACTGTGTGCACGTGTGTGTAACAAGTGACTCCACAAAGGACATTTTTATTATGGAAAGTAAAACTCAAGCATATTTCTTTGTTGCCTTCTTTTCTCATCATATTAAAAGCCTAATTTCAGTAAATGTTTAGCTACTTCTCTTCAGAAATTCCAGTTTCCTACAGCCTGAAATTTGCTACCTCACCTGAATTCAGCTGCTCCAAATCTGTCTGTTTGAAGTCACTCTAAGTCCTAGATGCTTTTTAAAATGAATAGATTTTAATAAACCTTCTTGAATGTTCAAGGCTATGTTCCTTGCCCTCTAAACCCCAAAGAACAGCTGCTACAGAAATCTATTATTATGTTGCATGTGGGCATTTTTATCAGGCTCATTCTTTCTCTGTCCTCTGTGTAGTTTTTTCCTCTCTTTCTGTTTCTTTCTAAGACTCATAAACATACTTGATCTACTTTGTGATGAGTCCAATAGCATGATGGTGAGATTTTATCAACAATAATCATTCACATCATTATCTATGCATCACAAAATAGAAGGGGGTCGTAGTGTGTGGTATAAGAAAATGGGTTGAAAGCAAAGCAGACATCTTCGAGGCTCTGAAATATCTCAGCAACGACTTTGAAGATGCATATGAGACTGTATCTAACCTTTAGTAATGGCCCATCTGCATCAGTACTTGTCTGATGGGTCTCAATATTTCATCCTACACAGTAAATAGTGAGTTTGTGACTACAACTTACAAGCGTATTGTAGGTTGAAGTGAGATGCTGGAGCTCTGAACAGGCCAACCTCAGATGGAAGAGAAGTTCATACTGTGCTTTGGAAAGGATACATGCTGGCTCACAGTAAGAAGATTGGGAGGCTGGGTGTCATGGGAGATTTTCAATATTTACATGTCAGCACATCTACACAAAGAGCCCCTCTCACTATAAAATCAGACTATTACTGGCTACAAACCAGGGATTCACAAGTGGAACTGGATGAGTATTGAAGTAAATGTTTGTTTGCAGATTGTGGTCAGATGAACAGTACAAAATTGCTACCTGAATCTTGATAAAAAAGTCAAATAACATCTACACTAGGAGAGTTGTGGTGCATGACCACTTCTGATGTTAAACTACTTCAGTCGCCTGAACTTTTTAGTTTTACAGATTAGTTCCGTTGAAATAATGGAAGAGTATTCATATTCATAGTACTTTTCCATTCTGCTTCATTTTAAAAATCTAAATCTAATTCATAGTGGCAGGAAATATGCCTCATACAAAAAAAAAAAAAAAAAAGAAAAGCCGCATAATTAATCTCTTGCTTATTATAAAGTGAAATTCCTTGAAGTAATACTATCGTTTCCATTAGATACCCCTAATTACTTAATACTCTTTACTACAAAAATGATACTCAACCCCTTTACCAGGTTTCTGCTCATGATACACCAGCAAAAGAAAATATTTAAACCTCAGCCGTTCAGTGTATATGAGAAGTGAGTAAACTCTAATACACAGACTTAGAAGTTACACATGCTTGCTGTTGTAAATGAGTCTGCTCTCACCCTGGAAGCAAGTGATCTTGAATCCAGGGGATTTATATAGAAAAAGGAAAAATGTGTTAGCTTTTAGCTTTTCCATCTACATGTGTAGATGTTTTAGTGGACTCTCATGGATCTTTGTGTGAATGTTTGCCTTCCACATGCAGCTGTAGTACTGGGCAAACTTTGCTCAAGAAACTGATCTGATTGTAATAAAGGGAAATATGGTGTTACAGAAGGGCATTAATGGAGCTGCTGTATGAAAAGTAAACAATTAATGAATCAGTGCCAAAAGAAGATTTAGCTCCTAATTTTGAGTTTTCAATTCAGGCAGATTGGATCTAAGTTTATTTTAGGCCCTTCCAAAAAAAGTCAGTATTTTCTTGAAATACTTGAAACAGCTTGAACATAATATAATTTCTGTTCTACATCTCACTGAACCATTTCATTTTTAGCAAAAGTTATTTTCTGTTCTCAGGTGAGATGGTTCAGGAGGGTACGTGAAAACAGAAATTAATCAAGATTTAGACTTTTCTAGTGAATGCAGATGCCTTTGCACATGAACATAAAAAAATGAAGAAATACAATTAATAAATCATATTATGAGTCTCTCTGAATGGTTCACATGCTGCAGTTACAGCTAGATTTTTTCACCTGAATTATTAATATGATTTAACTCATTTGAATTGGCCCGTTTTCATGCACAGATTATCAATGTCAAATGTCCATTTCACTTCAGACAGGTTTGGCCCAGACAAGCATATCCAAACATAAAATCAAGTTTTCAGTACTAAGGCATCCATTATGGAATTAGCCATTTTTTAGAGAACAGCTTCTATTCCAGTGCTTACTTGGATTTAAAACATAAAAAAGAACCCTTCCTTGAAGTCTCTTGAATGTATATTTCAGATCTTGGGCTGAAAGTTCCCAACCTCTTGTGTAACAGAGGATCTCAAGTGAGGAAGACAGGAAGTAAATGCAATTAGCATTTGCTATTCAGGTGGAAGTGTAGCTAAGTGAAGGCAGCTTGTGGATACAGAGTTCCTGAGGATCAGCAGAGAGAGCACAGGACTCTTTGAGGCCACAGGAGGAAATTAGTTCATCTGCTCTATTTGATGGTACTTGCACATGAGAGAAAAAAAATCCATATAGCAGACCACCATAGCCCAGCAAAACAAGACATACTAAGAAAAATGCAAGGGTCCAGATAAATGATAGCCCTAAGAAATGAAGGATTACTATAAAATATGCAAGACATTATCCTGCTGCAGGTGTTCTCCTGTTCCCACATGTCTGCTGCATACCATAGCTACGAAATATGTGTCTCTATTTCCATGAACCCACTCATAAAGGTTTTTGCTTGGCTGATTTTTCAAGTTAATGATAGTCAAGGCACTTGGGAGAAAGATTTATGTCAGTGATACACAGGTTCAGCAAATTGTCAAAGAGTTCTGCTGTGCAATTAATCATCTTTACTCCATTACAATTTGTAAGTGCCAAGCACATACACAAAACCATTTTTATAATATAGTTATCACGGATATGTAAGTACTATATGAATCATCTATATATATAAAAAAAAATACAAAAGAGTACTAGCTACTACATGGATTTGTAAATCTTTCTCTGCATAAGACAGCCCTCCAAAAATTGTGGAGGCTGCCACATTTAACTGTCATCATTTTTATGACACTACTTTAAGGAGATCTGCATCTCAGTTATATCTGTGCTCCCCAGGCTGCTTCATCTAGAATTATGTACATTAGGTTTTTGGGGTTTTTTTCAGAGGGAAGCCATTCTTAGTGAAAAGTGAAAAAAAAACACAACCAAAAATAACAAAAAAACCCCACAAAATAACAAAAAAAACCAAAACAAAAACAAACAAGCAAACAAAAAACACCAAAACCAAAAAGGGAATCATCTAAGGATTTTTTTTTTTTAAATAAAAATGGAACTTCAGAAAGAATCTACATAGACTGAAAAATTGATGGTCATTAACAGAAGCTCCACTCAATCTTCTCCAGGTCACCCAGACAGCATGCCATCTGCAGGGTCAAGCAAGGATGTTATTTTCTCTTCTGTGGGCCAGAGCTACTGCACTGCCAGGAGCAGCCCTGAAAGATGCCTTGATACAGAAGAAGCTGAGGGTGACCTTTTTCAAGTTTCTGTGACATACTTTGGCAACTCACACCTGTTCTTTGACAATCAAAAGAGGCTTTTCTCCTTTTTCAGGAAAAGGTAGTGCTATGGGTCAAGTACCAAAACTAGACTTTTGAGTGGTGTAGATGTAGATTCCTGGGTCAACCTAAGCCACCTGCCTGTCTCCCTCTCTTTTAAATATCCTCAGAGGCAAGCTCTACACCAGTATAGGCTCAGAACACAGCTTCATATGAAGCGCATTAATAAGTAAAACTGCAGACTGGATGTCCTAACACTCACAGAGCAATTCCAGGAAAAGCAGACTCATCTTCAAAGGTGTTGGCGCTGTGAATGCTCACGTCTTCTTCTCTGTGATCAGTTTCCCTCTTCAAGGGATTCTGTGAGAATTATGTTCATTTTAAAAGTCACACCCTCAATAACCTGTTGCAACTCTTATGACCAGTTTCCTTTTGCAACTCAAGAATACAAAATATCCAGATTATTAGTGTTTATTACCCCAATAACTTTTAGAAATCAGTTTTATAATGTGTATACCACAACATTCCACACAGATCAAAGAACACAAACTGCTCTAATTGGGTTTTGAGATCAAATACACCAAGCTTTACATTCACTGAGCTACATGTGGCTTAAATTATCTATATTGTACAATCCTGGACTGCATATTTTGTGCTGTACAGTAAATAGAGAACATGTGGTTTATAATGTGTCTACTGTATGTGTTAGTCCTTATACTAACCAGCAGGATAACCTAAATGCACCGTCAAGAGCCTAATAAAAATTGTTTGTGAGTTCCAAACTCAAATTTGATGTGGACAGACAACAATTCAATGGGGTCTGCAGGTGCTAAAAGTAACATTGAACTTTTTATGTGAGGCTTCAAACACATGTAGGTGAAGAATTAAAATAGCACAGAGCAAATCCTTGCCTTTCTCATTAATGTATTAAATTACTCTGAATTACATGAGCAGGACAGGTATCAGAATAGGTGCATATACGGATATTTAGATTGCAGAATTACACCCCTCTTTGCTTTACCCTTTTTGTACAAGAAAAAGAGTGTTCATGCTTAGATATAGGTGGGGCTTCATATTAATGCCAATAAAATAAATATATTCCAGCCCCACTTCCAAAGACTACAACAATTTTCATTTTGTTTAATGGATAAATAAAGAGAGAGACCAAAAATTCTTTTCTTATGTTACACCAAAATTTTTAAAACATTTCATGAAGATACAAAGAGATTGCCTTGAGCGAACTTGGGTACCAAAAGATGTTTGAGCTACCTATATAAATTAACATTTTTATTTAATTTTTTTTTATGTAGCTATTTCTGCTCTTCCAGAAACATACCCATTTGCCCACAAAGTTGCAAAGTCATTTTGAAATACTCCACATGAATGATATTTTAAATATTACAGGAAATTGTTGATTACTAAGGTACCGCAGAATGTAAAGCCTGGCACAGACAGAATATATGAGTGCATTTAACCAGTTTTCTCACTTTCCAGCATTTTTGGAAGCAGTAAACCCGAAGGCACACTTGCTAGAGAGCTGTCACTAACTTGTCTCACAGTATCAACCCTCACAGCTGACTAAAATGAAATCTTTGTCAAAGCTTCTACTGACATGTGTTTCTTGATGCTGCACTGTTTAGAAAGAAGTGTAACAGCAACAGAAAGATTTGGGATGTTTTTGAAGGGGAAACACAGAGGGGATACACAGCTGTAACTGGACATCTGCTATTGCAGAAGGGTAGCGCTCATGTGAGAGATGAATTCCTCATTTTATCACAGTGCATTATGCAGGCATTAACAGTACAACCAGCAATGCTAAAGGACAAAATAATATTCCAGGTCAGGCTATTAATTCTGTGACCATTAAAATTTAAAAAAAAAAAAAAGGCACAAAAAAGTCAGAACTTTGGTGAAATCTATCCTGGAAAGAGCTTTTCTTTTCATGTATTCTTATTTCTGAACTAGCAAAAACCTGGCAAATAGCAATTTTCCAGTACTTTCTGCAGTTTGAGATGGAGGAGGATATTATGTAGGAGGTTAGTGCATTTAAAAGAAGTGCAGATACGCTCACCAGCAAGCGGGCTTAATTTTTCAGTCAGAGTGATCACTCCCAATATCTACTGATTTCAGTAGCGATGGAAGTGAAATATCCAAAAATGCTACAAACAGCTGAATCTTTTTTGCCCTTGGACCTGAAATAAGTGAGCACTTCACGATTTCAACAGAGCCTAAGGGATTCACATGGAGAGAAAAGAATTGACCAAAGCAAGTACTCAACCCCTTTCACTAGTTAGAGATGTGCTGTCTGGCTACAGTGCTAGTTTCATTTAATGCAACTTGTTGACTATTTCTCCCCTCTGCTGACAAGACTCAGACAAATCATCCTTTCAAACCATGTGGACACACAAGAGTCAGTAAGAGACCTCAGGATGGAAAAAGGAAAATGGTAGTTTCCTTCTGTGACTATGTCCATGAAGCCAAATTGGAGAAATCCATGGCACTAAAATCAAATATAATGGGCTGACTCGTGCGCTTGCTGTGTAAGGCTCTCTGCATATCAGACAGACTTCCTCCACACAACACACTGGCCCAGCATCCCTTCTGGCTCTTGACTGGTATCTTTGGGACCCTAAGGCATAAATATTATTCTAAATGTGCCTATTAAATCTAAGATTTCTAAAATGGTGCAAGGGCTCTGCTGCAGCCTTTCAGGGTGAGTGAAGGTCAGGGCAGGTGTTGGAAAACCCAGGTGCAACAGGAGAGAATGTATTTGCTTGAGACTTCTGCAATGGTATTGAGGAACAGACTGATCCACAATGCTTGTTTTTTGAGCAGCCCTTGGAGCACACTGTGATTATTGTCCTGGAAGAGTTATCTGGAATAGTCCAAACCAGAGCCAGAGGTTGAGCTTACAATTAAGCCAACTGGATGACAACAAGGCTTATGCTCCGGTACACTGCTTTGCTTGTTTTATTTGGTAAATTTATTTTATTCAGTAAAAAGCTGGACTATACACCAATATCATTTAGTGACTATAATACTAAATGAGGCAGAAGGGCTCTTCAGTGGCAGGCCAGTGGAAGCACTTGTAACTCATGTCCCAAGAATGCAGGCAGAAAGTTATGGCTAAATGATGTAGCCTTTTTTCTGCTGTTTGCTCACCAGGGATTTATTTTGTCTCTGGAAAAACGTATGTTAATGCATTCTTCTGTAATTCATTTTTGTATATATTTTCCATACTTTCACCCCTATTTTATTTTGTTACCAAAGGTTACTTACATGGAAACAGAAATATTTTGAGGGTTTCTATTTAAATTTTTCTCCTCTTCCTACGTCAGTTTTTTTTGCTTAAACTCAGAGTCTTTGGTTATCCAAGCTGGATTGCTTCTGAGCAAGAGCATTCCTTAGAGACAACTGTCCAACAAAGAACAGGATAGCTCAGCTGTGACAGGAACATTTGCAGTGGAGAAGCTGTATACTAGGCAACAGCAACATCAATCCCCATATCTCCATGGCTTTTTTTGCCCATGTCTGAAGCCTTAGAGCTCAAAGGGCACTTGAAAATCAGGAGAATTTGTACAACCTATTTCATGAGATATGGACTTACCAGGCATCGCAGACACATTTGGGAGTCCTTTGTTCCTTCTCCCTTTTGCTGCAGCTGGAGAGAGGCCAAGGAAATATGCAGTCAGATGGAGGGTGTGTCAGATGGAGGGGGGAAGGAGAGGAGAGAAAGAATCCACATGTGTATCTATGGGTACCTGGTTCTGTTCTCCAGAGAGTTACTCTAGTATCTCAGCAGCAGGCTTTTCCAAACTGGTTCCCTGCTCAGGTAAAACTGCATCTACCCCTCCATTCTCTTGTCCTTTAGCAAAAGACAAGAGAAACGGTACTGTTCTTTTCCTGATACGTCCCTCTTGGGTTGGCTTGGCTTGTACTACAACCCTGTCTTAATATATGCATCTAGTTTTCTTTGCTCTTTTCTACAGTGAAGATTGAAAAGCAGTAGGTGTGCTGGTCAGACGCAGTTGGGAGCAAACAGCAGTGCAGATATGGGTGGCATCCAGAAAAGCGGCAGGAGTCATACCCAGACCACCTACCTACAGTCTGCGTCAAAGCTGCTGCAGCGTATAAATTCAAGGCAGCAGAGCGCAGCTCCCACAGCCTGCTATGCAGCTCTGTCTACAGTAGGTCGCTCTTGTATATAATTCTAGGCTGGGCTTCATACAGCTAGGTTTCATACAGCCCTCTGAATTTTTACTGGTGCTAAATTTGTCTTAACTTCTACAAAAGATAAAACACTTGAAGCCTCCCTTTGTTTTCTCCAGTTTATCTTTTCATTTTATTTTTCTATTTCTTCTAAAACTGAAGAAATTAAGACACCCCTTAGCTTGCTTTGTTGCCAAGAAAACTAATAGATTGTCAATTTTCTTTTTTCTTTTTCTGCTAGCTAAGTTTAAGCTTAAGTGCCTTTAAAATTCTTTTAAGTGTAATTTTTTTTAAAATGAAACTACATTTTTTTAATTATTTTTTTACTGGAATAGGTTTACTGCTTCACTTTTAGAAGTGTGACCATGTCTACCAGCAGTTTATTTTAGGAACTCTGAAGCATCTGAATGCTTCAGTGCATCCTGCCACTTTTGTAGTTGAATGGCTTAAAAACCCCTTAATTGTAGCTGTTTAAAAGCTAGGCATTTAATCCAAGCTAGTTTAATCAACTCCCTTCACAGTCAAAGAAAAAAAAGCAGGTCCAAAAGACAATTCACATCTCTCTATTGATTACAGAAATAGTAGAAGAGTCTCTACTAGACTATAAATCAAATTTTTAGTTGGATAGAAGAGATCCATCACTTTCTAGGAATTGGGCAGGGCAGTAATTTTGAAAAAAAGATTAGGAAAAAAGGAGGCTGTTTTCTCAAGAAAGGCTTTGCATTAAAACAGTTGCACAGGATATGGCTGCAGCTTTTAGATTCATGCATATATATTTCATTAGAAATAATCAATGTTGTAGGAAGGAATTTCAAGAAAGAGACATGTGCAAAAGTCCTGTGAAGCTCTCTTGTGTTCCTGAGACATTTGACTGCACACAGAGTAATTCCTCCTGAAACACATCCCTTGTCTTTCACTTCCTCTCACAGTACAAGGTAACAGTCCTAAACAGGATCATGGCAGTTTGGAGGATAGGAAGATTGAAACAGGATGTTTCATCCAGCAGCTATCCTGAGATTTGGAGGTCATACCAGATGATCAGTTTCCTCTGTGTGTCCCTACCAGAAACAAGCCAGAATTCCTAAAGCAATTAATTGCTCTCCTGAGCAATCAGACCAAGAGAGACTTTCCACAAAGTAAAAGGCCGTGCAGTATGTGCAAGAGTTCGTTTAGTGTTATGTTTTCCATCTGGTTTGGAGCCTACCTTCCTTCATACCCTTCCACTCCAATCTTCCCATAGATATTGGGTCACTGACTGTACAGCTGTTGTGACCGCCCTGGGCTGTGTGGTGAGAAGATCCCTTTGGGCCACATTCTAGCCCTTCCCATATCTGTGCTGTCTGTGCTGTATCTTTCATTGTGCAGAGAACTGTGAAGTAGAAATGAGAAATGAAGCTTCAGGAAAAAACTCAGCACCCACAAACCTGTCTATTTATGTGCACTCAGTCCAAGGTTAATTTTTCAGCTATTCTTGCCTGCCCCACCATTGTGTCTTCTGACCTCAGAAACCCTAAACATACTGAAGCACTGTTAATATTTTTTAAACTCAGATCTACACAGCAGCAACATGAGCTGTTCGAGAAATCCTGTGGGATCAATGTCATTCACAATACTTTGCTTCACTTACCACGTTAAGCATAAATACAGGACAGTGTCCTTAAATACCAGCTAATGAACATTCTACTCAAATAAACAGAAAATGCCAAAAGAAATTGCATAAATGTTATGTACTTTTGTATTTGAATGTTAATGATTTCATTTCTAGAAGAGAAATTGATTATGCAAATTTGATTTATTGTTAGCTCAGCTCAATAACATTGATTTAGGTATTGAGCATATGTGCTTTTGTAGTTATTGTTTCCCTGAAATAACTTGCTCTGATATATATACATTGATTGAATTTTTGCTGTTTTAATAGTACCAGTTATTACAGTACTGGCATAACACATGCAAGCATGATATACTGGGTTGTATTTCCAAAGCCAGTGATATGTCATGGGACAGGGTTACCAGATGTGTGTTTCTTATCCTGAAAGTCAGCAGTCAGCAGCCACTGCTACACCTACTTCTTATTATTTTTGAAATTCAAGTGGAAATCACACATTCATTACCACTTCATACAGTCATCTAATACAACCTGATAGAGGAGGGAAGACAATTTGTCAGTCTCAAATAAGAAAGTGTTCTCTCCTTCTTGCAGGACACATCAGGTAACTAACACAAAATCCCATACTCTGTCTTTGAAATCCAGTATTATTTGTAGATGACGTAGAACTACTAGTTTTAGCAAGAAGGGCAACCAGCTTGTCCAGATATTCGTCTTCTGATTTCCTCATATCACCAGCTTTTGCAGCCACTTTCCTCACAGGATGGGGAATCATCAGATACTTTCTCTTTTCAGACAACAAGTCTCTGAACTGATGATGTTTGTAATGTTCTGTGTATGGCTTTCTGGTATTTGGCTATGTTTTTTTCCTTTTTTAAGATCTAAAGTACAGAGTTTGCTTGGGATTTACTGGGTTTTGCTTTGCAAAATGTCAGGTTTTATTCAAAAAGGAATCAATTCCTTTGATGATATAGGACACATGCCCTAAAATTTGTTGCAAGTATTTGCCCTTGTTTTCTGAGTCTCTGTGTGTAGTTTTTATCAGCTGCACCTTAACAATCCTAAAGCACTTTCACTTTAAAGAACACAATCTTCACTGCAAATCTTCTCTTCTACCTGTTCTGAACAACATCATGTCCATTTCTCACAGGGAATGCTTTGCTTTGATCTTATTGCCAGTTCTAATGCATTTAATTTGATCTGTAATTATTCCCTATAATAACTGTTTCAGTTCATGTGTCTCAGTTTAATATAAGGGTGATTAAGCACTCAGTGATCCTGCTTGACAGCCACCTTCTAGTAAAGAAACATACCATTCCCTGACAACATTCTTACAGAAGTCCAAGTGCTCTTAAATTCTACAATTATTTTAGGAATATATATCCTTCATTTCCCAGGGTCTGAAGCTCACCACCAATACCTATGTGAAATACTTCTGGGTTTTATAATTGCACTTGCTTTGCTGTGCAACTGCTTCTTCTTGATCTGCTTTTCTTAGTTGCTTTTAAACATTAAGGAATGGTTGCGTAACACATAAGACTGTGCATTTAGAGAGAACTTCATGTCCTGTTTTTCCCAACCTTAGATGGACCAAGATTGCTGAAGGTTACAGTTCTCTAACTTGGCGTGAAACGCTCTATTGACTTTTGTAGCACTATGAAATGTTGAGCTACATCCATTGTTATAGATGGGAATACCATAATGAATTGAATTAATGATAGCTTGCTGACTTTGTCAGAGAATGTTTCTAGAGCTGTAGCTAATACTTTACTTTCGACTTAGAATAAACATAAGTTACAAACATGAATTGAATTTATGCAGGTTTTAGAAGGCAGAGAGCTGCAATTTAGAGACAAAATTGACTCTTTTTTCTTTTTATCTAGAAAGTGTTTCATCTTTCAAAAACAGAGAGAAAATTTCATCTTAAGGATGTTTTCCCTTGCAAGATTTGAGAAAATATATTTTTTTACTTTATAAATTAAAACCACACATCAATCAAATATGCATTTATGTAGATCATAAATACCTTTATGCAGAGCTATGCCAAAGATGTAGATAAGGGTATTTATATGCATATATATTTTTAAGAAATAATGCTGTATTAATAATAATTCTATGGCATACCACACTAGATTAATATTGACTGTATATTCTTTACAAAAAATACTTTTTGCAAAAGCTGTAAATCTTTTAATAAATATTGTCAAACACCATCAAAGGAAAAAGTTACATATTCTTACTTTAATACAGTTTTTTTTCGGCTCAGTTGCAGCTTTCGATTCCCTCTGTTGATAAACCCTTTTGTCAAACATTTCCAGGGGAAATTAAAATGGACACTGATTTCAATCTAGGTTTCTGAGGATGTGATAACTCAAGACAAATAAATTATAACAAGATATAATATTGCATTAATGGCACCTGTTCTCATAGATGAATTCCATGTTTGCCTCTAAGGAATCAAGAAGAATTAATCACCTCTTATACATTCTAAACAATTCTACTTGTTCTTTTCAGCAGTTACAGTTATTTAATTGTTTCATTAGTGCTGGATATTTCCCACTGTGAAGACTGTACAGTAGGAGAGTTGTAAGTACAGCAATAAGGAGTTGCACATGCTGCTTTACCCAAAAACATTTTATTACCATTATTCCTGGATTCAAGGACACTGTGCCTTTGTGGGTCTTCTGCTGATTTTTCACAAAAACAAACTTTTATGGTTTCTTGGGAACTTGCTAGTTGGGCATAAAACTTTCAGAACAATCATGTAAGGCTGTGCCTACTATTTTGATTGGGTTTTCTCTTTGTGAAAATCTCTCTCCCAGTCTTCTACCTTCCAGTGTTTGTAAGCTTTATAAAGCATGTCTTCTCTTCAATGAAAAAGAAAGGAATTCCAGTTCTCTCTTACTTTTGTGTTTCTGTAACCATTTTGTCCCAGACTCTTACACCTCTTTTTCCCATTTATGGCCTGTTGTTAAGTCTCATAGAGGAGTCTGTTCACCTGTTTTCAGTACTAATATGAAAGTTGTTTGCCCTACTTTTTTTACAACATCCCTGCTTTCCACATTCAGGTTCCTTACTTCCATCTTTGAGGTCATATCGTTCTATCCTGTGGTCAATCTGGTTTTACTTTTTCTCTCCTTTTCTCACTATTTCACTTTCTTAGTCTCCTTCCTATCAGCTTTCCAGCTTGTCCATGCTATTTTCTCACGTGTTGCAATTTATTTTAAGTTCAGATGGATAGGAATTTTGTCTTCCCACAGTTGTAAATTGCTATTTAGAGGAGACATAAGCAATGTAAATGTTTATTAATACAGTTACTTATTCATCACCTGCATAACCAAAGTCTTCTATATTAACAATGCCAGTAAGTCTTGTTCCTCTTACAAGCTGCACATAAAACCAGATCATGATCAAAATTCTTGTTCTATAAGCCTTGCAAATTTTAACATCTGATTTTCTCCTAAAGTGATACCTTACCTTTTGATACCAGCTTTGTCAAATTCAATCTATAATTGCATTCATATGCAACCTGACTTGAGCTTCACTTGTCATGAATATTTTTTTGTCCTAAAGTCATCCAAAGAATGTGGCTTTTCTGAGCAACACAGCCACAGATATCTTTCAAGTGATCCTTAACTTATTAAAGTAAGTTATTAACCTTATTCAAGTAAAAATTCCCAATTCCTTTTTTATGGTAGCTGTCTAATGTCAATGCATTAAATTTAAAGGGGAAATGGGTATGAGAAACAGTTACTTCTGTTTAAAAAGACAGCAATTTTTTTGCTTACAGTGGTTGGATTTTGAAAAGTTTTTCAAAGTCCACGCCAGCCTCTCAGAGAAAAATTAATATGTAGAGATTTTCTAGTTAATAGTATTTGTTTACTTTTGTATATATATATATGTATAAACAGACATGTTTGAGATGAGCTTGCAATGTGCCTGCAAGCCTTCTTCTGAAATGTATGGACACAGTCTGGGATTGCCTAACAGGAAGAGGAATAGTCTTGCAGCTAAAATGACATCCCTAGCATTTTGCTATCTGTCTTTCTAGATCTATATTTGGTTGATACCTATGCCCTCTTGAAACTGGCAGAGTTCTTTGAGTGGGCATAATGCCACCCCAACAGATGGTCACAGGCAAAGGCATGCCAGAGAACCAGTATGTGCTTCATGTTTGAGTATTAAGCGATGGATTTCCATCCAAGAATGCCAAAATAGCATTCAATGCAGAACATCTGAGCCTATGGTTAAGGGGATATGCTGACTATTCCTGCTCAGAGCTGGATTAACTTTCAAAATATTTAAAAAAAAAAAAAAAAAAAAGCGAGAAACAACTTTCCCCAGCTGTGAATTTTCAGCAAATCAAATAGAAGGAAAGAGAAGTATTTAATGAAATAACCACATTTAACAGCTTCCTACACATTAAGCACCTGGAATGTCTACAAATAAATAAAAACTGAGGCATTATTCTGAGGCATGGCTCAATTTCCTGAATAGTCTGGCCAATGGCAGAAATTGGACATGCAGATTATGCATCATGGTAGCCCACATCTGATTTTGGCTAAACACAGCCTAGTCCTGTTCAGGGTATGTCACACATCATGTCAGTTCATACTGGCACACACTGGTAAATAATACTATGTTTGTGACAAGAAGGTTCTGTTCATTTCTTATACTGATCTATAGCAGAAGCAAAGCTCTGAAAGAAAAGAAAGGAACATATTGAGTAGTTTCAGTTGGATCAGAGTTAACATTGATTTCATAGAATCATAGAACACCCTGATCTGGAAGGAACCCTCAAGGATCATGGAGTCCAGCTCCTGGCCCTGCACAGGACAGCCCCAAGAATCAAACCATGTGCCTGAGGGCATTGTCCAAACTGCCCAAGGTTCTGTTCTTGAACTCTGTCAGGCTTGGTGCTGTGACCACTTCCTCGGTGAGCCTCTTCAATGACTGATCACCCTCTGTGTGAAGAAAATTTTTCCAGTAATTGAAGACATTACTAATAAACAGGTTGTATTGTTCTAGAAATTACATTGTGAAGGTGAAACCCAATGCTGATCGGGGAGAGAAAAGTTTGCATATTCTTCTTCTAGGACTTGAAATGAAATATTTTTTTTAATTTATTTTAAAGTCAAGTAAAATTTGTGGCTAAGAGAATATGAATACCAGAATGAGAAGAAGCTGACATCAACTACTAGGGAGGTCTTAAGTCACTGGGGAAGGGTGAGTAATGTGCATCCTCTCAAGCTACCAACCCTGCATCCTGCCTGTCCTGTTTTGCCTGTTACCTCTGACATTTTAGACTATATCTACACAGCTCTGTTTATTTCAATCTAGTTGTGGCAACTCAACTTTCATAAACTGTTCATTTCAGTTTGCAACCTGATCTAATTTCCTTGTTAATCACAGTGACAATGAAGCTTTGTGATAATGTTTCAGAATTGCAAGTCCTTTGTTAAAAAATCCAACTATAAAACTATCTGGTTCTGTCAAAAATCACTGTTCTGATTGTTCTTGCCTTTGCATGGGTACCTAAAATTATGCAAAATCTGAGGTAGAAACTTCGACTCACAAACTGCCTGATTGCCATTATTTTTGCCAATACCATTTCTGCACTCCTGAATCATAGTGGAAAACAACAATGTGGAATGTCATCATTAGCATAACCATTGTTAAAACCTAGATAGAGCATTTAGGTCTGCTGAGGTCTTTTGCTAACAAGAAGTAGAGGTGAAGTATTGCTTTTTCAATACTAGCCTAAAAAATTAAACAGGATTCAAGGTTTAAAAAATAGAAGGAATATGGGGGTGGGGGGAACAAAACTACTGACAAGCTTCTGTCTGTAAGAAGCTTTCCCCCTGTCCACAGAGTTAATGTTTGGGACTGATACTAAAATAAACATCCTACAGGGCAATTCTATAAATGTGATCTCTGTGACATGCAGGTTAAAGGAAAATATACATTAAGTTTTGTTCCATGCAAGAAAAGGTGCTCCAAACAAAATGTTTACATAAGACTTTTCTGCCTTTAAAGAGATGCAGGCATTTTTCACCTTTTCCAAATTTACTGGAAAAGTACCCCATCATAACTCTGCTTTCAGAGTTGCCTGCAAACATGGACACCTAAATTTCTAAAAGAGCTCTTCAGGTGCTTTTCTTCCATCCCTCCTTCTCTCCTCCACAGTCCATGATGTTTTAGACACTCTTCATGATTATGTTGCTCTTGCTCTGGCTGAGGAATACAAGTAAAATTGCCAATGAAATTGGAAAAACAAGTACCTATGCTAACTCCTGTTCCTAGGGAATATTTGCATTACAGTTTAAAGATGCATTTAGAGATACAGATTAAAGTAGTTAACACAGGTACCAATTTCATGGTGCCTTTCATCCCAGCAGTCATTTTTAGTCAGGCTGCAGATGAGATTTTCAGCCAAGTTCAGTCCCACAACACAGCATACTTGATCCATGCCCATGTTAGCCAGTTACACTGTCTGCTGCAGTGCAGACATCACCCTCATCTTTTTGCTGTGCTGACAGTTTTCATTTCTATAGATTTGGGATGCTACTTCCTATGACTCCAGATGTGGTAATTTCCATATTAATTCTCCAAGGACAGATTAAACATTTGGGAAATTCTGTTGATTTTAGGTAGATTAAATAGTTGGGAAGTGGCAAGACAGTAATTGCATACATAAACATGTAAGTTGTCTTTCTGCAGAGAGATATTTATTGCCAAGAAAAGCATAAAAAAATTTAAACAGGGTTTCCAGTTCTCCTCAAAATAGCCTGAATGCTTTACAGAAGTAGTTTTCCTTGCAGTTATACTGTGAAATAGGCCATAAATAATGTTCAAAGATTTTCTTTGCAAGATTTTTTAGATATTTGAATTTTTACATACTACATGAAAACCAGCAACCAGGTAGCCTTTGTCCAGTGGCTTCCTCTTGAAGAGAAAGGTGAGAACTGCTGAGTTATAAATGTTTTCTAGAAGAGAACAAAAGAAGAGAGACAAATAAGAAACTATGGGAACTGAGTCACAAGGAAGAGAAATCTACTCTGGGTTACGTGTGGCTGCCTGTATGCAATATTACTGTACCATCCAGAGTTGCTGGGCATGCGGTTTTTAATTGTCCTGACAAATTCTCTCCTGTTAGATCCCCATGTTGAACAAACAACATTGAGAAATCTCTGGTCAGCTTGATGAAGCCATGCATTTTGCATGGGGCACTGACTTGTGTCCCTACTCTGCTTTGCAAATGGCAGTGTCTGCTAAAGAAAGGTCTCCAGATCCTGGAAACAGGCATGTTATCACAGCTTCTTTTCTGTCTTGTTCTTTCTTAGTATTCTTTTAGTCTTTCCTTGCCCTTCTTACAAGCAGTGCCGAGCTCCAGGGGTTCGTCCACATCTAGATTCCCTTTAATATCCTGACATACATATTGTGCTCACTTTGGTCTGGACAGGACTGAATGAACAATTCTCAGAAGCCTGGGACTTCCAAAATAGCCTAGATCAAAGCACACGGGAATTCATCTATGCATTATATT